>AP027108.1:48613652-49163652 GCA_028142955.1 Pinctada fucata
ATTTCTATTTCATTTGAAATGAGAATGTGCATGTTGGACTTTTTCTCCCATGACTTCTCGTTGGTTTATAAATGTGTAGTCATTTGGGTTTGGTGTTTCTCTGTGATTTGGCGTTCATTTGCGTCTCATCCTGTGCGTGTCTGTTTTGTGTTTTTACAGTGGGTGTTTTGGGGTTTTGCTGTTGGTGCTGCAACTAGGTGTTGTTGGAGTTCCCCTCGTTTCTTTCAATTGTCAATATTGAGATTATATGATCTATTATAAAATTCAGTGCACCATATGGGCATTTTAACAAGTGATGTATCATCAGTGATTCTCGTGGCCGAAAAAGAGGAAATCCAAATGATGTGAAATAATGAAGAGCAAATGCCTAATCTTGACCTAAGTTTCAAGATTATCGTCAGATTGTTATAGTATTATTGTCATAGATTTATTTTTTTTTTCATTTATTTCATAATTGTCATCAATGTTATTGTTAAGGAATATGATAGGTTATGAGCAAATATTCATCAGCGTTTTAAGTTTTTTAAGATGCATGCGTCTTGACATCTTATGACTTTTAATGTACAATAAATCACCATCAAATTTTGATTTTTGTTAAACAAAAATAACGTTCAAGACAATTTATTACACAAATTGATAACTACATGTAATACTATTTTGTTGTAAAAGGACATTTAAAGACATTTTACATGTAATACTATTTTGTTGTAAAAGGACATTTAAAGAAATTTTACATGGAATACTATTTTGTTGTAAAAGGGCATATAAAGAGATTTTACATGTAATGCTATTTTGTTGTAAAGAGACATTTTAAGGGATTTAACATGTAATACTATTTTGTTGTAAAACGACATATAAAGAGATTTTACATGTAATAATATTTTGTTGTAAAAAAACATTTAAAGAGATTTCACATGTAATACTATTTTGTAATAACTATTTTGTATAACTATATGTAATACTTTTTTGTATAACTAAATGTAATACTATTTTGTATAACTACATGTAATACTATTTTGTTGTAAAACGACATATAAAGAGATTTTACATGTAATGCTATTTTGTTGTAAAAAGACATATAAAGAGATTTTACATGTAATACTATGTTGTTGTATAAAGACATATAAAGAGATTTTACATGTAATACTATTTTGTTGTAAAAAACATTTAAAGAGATTTTACATGTAATACTATGTTGTTGTAAAAAGACATATAAAGAGATTTTACATGTAATACTATTTTGTTGTAAAAACATTTAAAGAGATTTTACATGTAATACTATGTTGTTGTAAAAAGACATATAAAGAGATTTTACATGTAATACTATTTTACGGTTGAAAGTCATTTTAAGAGATTTTTGATGAATAAAAACTTCATAAATGTAGATTTCTTTCAGTACTATAAAAATTCTTCACAAAACCTAACGATAAAACCCTTTTTTATTAGTTTTGCTTTTTATCTAATTTGTGTTTCTTTTACTTTCTGGTTTTCCTTTCTATTTTCATTGTTTGTCAATAATTATTTCTGAAGTATGTAGGCAACGGCAGGGAAAGGGCTTGAGTGATGTTTTCCCGATTCCAATTCACTTACGGAAATTAAACATGTTTAAACTAAAGACATTTGATATGAGTTGACAAACAAAACCGAAAATGTAACTTAATGGCGACCTTAGCAAGAAAATTGCCGTGTCTCAACTCGTAACCATCTTCATCAACATTTATAACCAATTATAATGTACTGTAAATTGGTTTTTTTTTGGTCAAGTACCAATTTTCGTCATTTTCGTCAGTGCCTCCCTTGACGAAATTACGTATCGAAGAATATAAATACTTCTGACAAAATATAGTGTAGAAAGGAAAAATTGAATCTTTTAAAAGAGTTAATACGACAGGCAAATGATAAATCATTGAAAACTGAATAAGCACACAAAGTCGCATATAATGTACTTCTAATTACCAAATGATATGTTTTCGCAACAAGCTAGGTGGTATACATGTCTCTAATTGTTTGTATACCAATAATTGTTAAACAAACAATGAAAACAAACGCGTACTGCCTATACTTGAATGTTAATTCGGCATTTGAACAGACGAATTTATATTTTAGGGACCCTTGGATGACGAATTTACATACTGACGAAATGGTCATTTTGAACGAATTGGCGAAAATTGGTACTGACGAAAATAAAGCAATTTACATTATTAAACACTTGTTTCGGCTAGCAAATCAAGCAAGTGATAAAAATAAGAATAACGACATAAAAGAAATTGCATAGAAGAATACCACAATAAAAATAGTAAAAAAATCTATTGATTTTGGTACTCACCCGCCACCATGAAAGACTGCGCATATGTAAGACCTGCGTCCACCAGCATACCTTAGAAATTAAAAGGGGTGTTAAGATAAATCTGCCCTGAAAAGTCGAAAATTCAAAATGCAAAATGTGAGCATTTTTTTCGGTAAAATGACAAGTAAATTTGTACACATGTTCTTTCAGCTTTGGTAAATGTTTCAAATTTGGGTAATCAATGTAAAATGGAAAAGTCTTTCTACAACATTGTTCCTCTCCTCTGTACAGAAGGCCATTTTCACTAAAGATGTATTATTTATCAATAAAACACATTTTCTGGCCAAGTGGGGTTCTGAACCGAGGGGGTAATGTTCAATGTCCCACATGCAGGCTAAAAACGAGAAAAGGTGGACTGAATGACCATTTAAGAATAAGTTTCAAGAGTGGTAAAATAGAATAAAATTGACATTTGTCATTTTCTACGATGTATGTATTTGGCGTCTGAAAGCTACACAAGTTGCGGATAAGTACAAAGTACAAAGTACATTCAATTTCTTGACTACGCATTTTGCTGATTTTATTGATATATTATTAAAATAATTTGCTTTACTTCAGTTTTGATATTAAAGGATACAGAACCATCATTAACATCAAATTGATGTCAAATAATGCATGTTTTTTTTTTTTAATATTTACGCTATATTCAAGACGTTTTCTGTTATCAGTACCATCTAACATTTCAACCCGTAGTTATAACATCTTTCATCAACTCTTTTTAATCAAAATGCATATTAGGAATCTTCTGATTTAATGTTTTTCCGTCCTAAAGCCATTTCTTTGTTATTTTCTGTATTGCGTCCTCGTGCTGGTAGGTTTTGAGCCCATGGTTTTTTTGGTGTAATAGTCATCATATTGTCGATGTGAAAGTTAACGTGTTGTCCCTCTTTCCTTTCTTTTCAGTCTTACGTTTTTGTTTCCTGTCATTGCGTCATCTTGTTCGATGTTTTCTTTTATTTATCGCTAAAAAATTAACAGCAATTCTCTGTAAGAACCAAAGAATTCCAATGACATGTTGGCACGGCATGTCATGGATTTAAGAGATTATTAGTATGGAAGTTCAATATGAAGTACTAGTATGTAAATCAACATTTTTTTTTTCCAAAATGGTTGTCCTTGCCATGGTAACCGCATCGGAAGTTTCAAAAATCGGGAAAATGTATCGGACGAGGCATGTAAAATTTGTAGGCTTCGTTACCATGGAAAGTTTTTTATATTCATCACGGATGTCTTTTGGATACCAGATGAAAAATTTGACCAAAAGAGGATATCAAAAGGTTCTGTTTTGGGCACTTAAAAGACCCTTTTTGCATGTTTTTACTGTTTTACAAGGTTGAAAATTTCATAAAAGCACCAATTTTTGAGGTCCAAATTCTAGTTATCCAATTAGTCCAATCAGAGACATTTTAATATAAAGATGACCTTGAAAATATATCAAGGTCACCCACTGCATTTCCAAGGTCATGAAACATTTTATGACAAGATTTGACGAAAAATCCAGATTTTTCATAAACTGAAGGTGCCAAAATTTCAGAAACCTTGAGATATCGAACTTAACAGTCATATGCCATAAATTAATTAATCTAACACTAATTTCTTAGAACTATTGATAAAGTTTCTTCACATCTTTGAATATTGAACTGTTGGTGAGTATTTTGATAAAAAAGGAACGGAATCTGTATTTTCTTATTTTTTGACAGAAAAATATTTTCCTATGAAATTGCTACAGTTCAATAAATTCTAAGATTTTTCTTTCTTATATTCATGAATTTTCATAAAAGATATGACTTATGAAAATATTCAAATAAAAGAAATCATTCAAATTGGTAACAAATAATTGAAAATTTCAATAATTTTTACAATATTTGAGTCTCAAAGTAAAAATGACCTTGAACATCAAGCCAATGACCTCGAACATTTTAATTGTTATAATGTGAAAGAGTTAAGTCATATCTATCCATGCATACATTTTGACAATCTTTTGTAACTCTAATGAGGAGTAAAATCAATTTCAAAGATAACATGAAATAAGTAAAGAGGTCTAATGTTGCCATGGCAACGTTTTTGACTACAGAATTTAGGTAAAACTCGAAACATACCCACTCCAATTTTTTGTTCATTTTATTTGGCAATTAAGATATATTTCCTTCGATGAAAATCAATGGTCTCCATTTCGTGCATTTTGTGATATCTAAGATTGAAAACGGTCAAAAACATACTAAATTGGCCCTTATTTTCACCTGTATGTGTCGCTTCATTTTAGCTGATTTTGGATAAATGCAATAAGCTTCCTGATATATATATCACATAAAAAAGTATATTAAGTAAGAATGGACGTAAGGAAGAATAGATTATATAAAGATGAACAAGCTGTTACAGTGGTATCCATGGCAACGGAGTATCCGAAGTTGGTTTATTTCATGGTCTCAAAAGTGCTATAGATAGAATGACCCCGTTACCATGCAACCAGAGGTCACATTGGCTAAAAAGTGTTATTTTCATGGTCGGTACTTTATATATACCCGTAATAACAAAATTCATCAAAATCCATGACATGCCGTGCCGCTCGAGTTTGGTTCTTCGGAGAAAAGGAATTAAGAGGACACGTTTCCCATTAGGGTTGTATCTTTACTATAAATTTCGTGTGTCAGAAGTATGACATGCAGAATTACATAAATTTGCAGGTTATATAACGTAATACATTTCAATGTTTATCAATGAAAGGTTTATTCTTTTCATTCCGATAGTTTAAAGTTTCTGCATAATTGAGGTGAAAGGAAAGTAGTATGTTCGTTATAGAAAAGTGATCCTTATTCCGTGCAAATATCAAACATTTTCGAAAGGAAAGGAATTTCTACGTAGATATATTTAGAGTTTTAAACATTTTCGAAAGAAAAGGAATTTCTACCTAGATGCACTTAACTTTAACAACAAAAGTTACTTATTGAATGGTCCAAAATTCTCACATTCTCTCTCAATTTATTTTAAAATAGATCTCAAAAATTGTGTAAAAGTTGGAAAAGGCTTGGAAAACGTCAATTTGGGGTTATTTTATACATCTTGTTCACAAACATATCTTATACTTTACACGACAAAAACTGGGTTTATCTAAAAATTATATTTATATACATATACATGTAAAATATAAAAGCCCTATCTGCAACAATTAAAAATGTTTGCCCAAAGTTAATACTTAGAATTTCAAAGGTCAAGATCATAGTTACGAGGTCAAACCTTTTGGTATCAATTGATAGGTCTTGTCACAAGAAATGCACTTGTGAAATATGGAAGCAATCTCAGACACTATTCAAAAATCGTGCTCAATATCAAAGTTTTTAAACAGTGGGTCAAAGGTCAAGGTCACAAAGTAATGAAGTGGTATCAATGGAAAATTCTTGTCACAATGTATACACGTGTGTGATATCAAAGCTCTATCACCTACCATCCAAAATTGTGCCAAATGTTAAAGGATTTTTTTTGCCATGGACAAACTGACAAAAATTACGCTGGTTTGATAAAAAAACATATTTGAATATTACGAGGGGCATTTGGAAAGTCCTGAATATTTCCTTATAATTTCATTACTTGTGTTCCAATTAATAAGTATGTGGTACATAAACACAAGAAGTACCTAACAGTCAAGTACCTGACCGTCAATAGTCGAATATATATTTACAAAACAAAATTCGAAAAATTAACTGCACGATCACCGTTAATTCTCAGTGTCGATAACTGTTATGTTAAAACAAATTCTTTTTAACTATATGTATGAACAGCGTATCTTATATTCATGAATAAAGCACCGACCATATTTCTTTTAGTTTCTAGTAATCTTATGTTCGTTTCAGTGGTCTTTAAACATTGATACACCCATGAATTTGACCATTATAATTTTGGTGGATGTTTTAAACAATCCGCCAATTTTAAAAGCGCCAACATTTCCAACGTCTGATTTGGACCAAATTCGCCAAAATTACCCGATATGCGGTACAACCCTGAACAAGTAGCTTACTTGTAAGCCGTCTGGCTCTAATGATGAAATCTTCATATTTGGAATATGCCGTGGTATCATTTTAAACAACACGTGGTATCATTTCTAAAAACGTCACATATCAGTGTGATGACGTCATCAACAATTAAATGACGTCATATAATTAGTACGTTAGTATACTGCGTCGAAAATGGAAGAAATATTTCTACTGAGCAAAGATCGTACTGCACAATTCGCGCATTACTCGGGTGTATGTATCATGATTTAGATTTGACTTTTGACGAAGATAGAATAGTTCTTTGGTCGATACGGGGTACTCGTCATACACTATGATGTCCCATTGTCCAGAATGGTGGATGATTTTCTGTCTTAGACCATTTGAACCATCCAAACACAGAAAATGCCTATATCTTCCGAAATGGAAGTAATCGGATGTGACAATTCTTCTGAATTGAAGCGACAGGTGTTGCATGCAAGCAGGAGATGCCGACTCTTCCTGGGCACCTGATCTTATTCCCATATCGGAAATTCGTTTCTATTCATGAGGTGGAGATTTTTGTTTTTTTGGCTTTGGTGGCCGCCAGATAAATTAAGAGGCGGCCGCCAGATAATTTAAGTGGCGGTCATAACATAATTTACAATAAATCAAAACAACATCAATGCATAACATGTTCTGTCTGTTCTAGGGTGCTGAATTCATCTTCTCTTTTAATCTATTTGGTATGAAAAGTGCGAAATAACCAAATGAAATGTAACAAAAGATTTATCTGGCGGCCGCCAGATACTAAGTAATTAACGAGGCTGGGTCTAATATTAGAAAATGATGAACTTCTACCCAAGGTATTTTGACTAAATTCGGATCATATAATTGCAGTATTATAAAATCCATTTTATGGGAAAGAATATAGAAGTTGACCGTTCAGTTTTATGTAGGGGTCATCTTCAAAGATAATTACATCTTTCAATGAGACCTTATGGGGTTTTAATGCAAAATAATGATTTTTCTCAATTTTTTCATATTTCTGTGCAAGAGATTTTAATTAAATTCATGTTATTTATTTCTTGTACTTCAACTATCATTTTAAGAAAAAGAAATTGAAATTTCACCGTCATCAAATTTTTCTAATTGTACTCAGCCTCGTTAAGTGGCGGCCGCCAGATAATAGACCATTTTCGAGTTACAACTAATGACTGTTATAAACCTTCAGTTTAGTCACTGCTATGACGCACCTGCTTAGTTACGTCAAGTAGGGTTACTTCCGGTCTACCTTAGCAACGTCACATATTGTGACATCAACGGTGTAAAATCGATCTAATCTACTCAAAATTGAAAAACTACTTTTCTTTGAATATGGAAATTATTATAATCGCTGCTTTTGTTTGTATTGACCATTAAGTTGTTTACGTCATCAATGACAATGTAAATTATAAGTCATCGGATTTTACTTTTTTTCAGTAATTATATCATATTCTAGAGATAAATTATTCTAATGAATATTGAAAAAGTTAAAAACAGGAAATTCTTTGAAAGGAAATTTAAATGTCTTACATAAAAAAATTAGAAAAAGGTAACCCAACTGAATTTCTTTTTTTAAAACATAACAATAATTGTAATTTACCCCCTCCCCCCCCCCCCCCCCTTTAACGCCATTGCCTTTTTGTGCAAATATATCCCTAAGAAATTGTCAGTAAATAAAAGGTTCTAAGATTTTAATGACATTAAGTATTTCTGAAGTAATATAAGCCGCTTTCTCTTCTGAATGCATCAATTCAGTATAAAAATCGGTACTAACAGGGTTTTTTTTTTTCGGGGGGGGGGGGAGGTTAAAACTATTTTGATAAAATTGGTAACTTGAGAAAATAAGAAAGATATGTCCCTGTACACCTGACGAAGGCATTAACAATGTTCAAAATTGAAAAAAAAATCTGAAAAACGGTACCTTGGAATAATGAAAAAACCAATTGTATATAAATAAAAAATAAGGCGTGGATCTAAAACATTTTTCAAAGGATGGGGTTCATCCTGGCTCTGAAGTTGAGAAATTGGGAGCGTAGAAATAGAATAATGACATCTTGAGGGGGAGGGGAATTCAGAGCCGCAACACCCGCGCGAGTGCAAACTTCACGCAAAATAAAATGTAAATCCTATGAGACTCGCAGTTCAAGTACACGTTTTACTTGCCGTATTCACAGATAGACTTTCTTGTATCTATCATAGTTTAGTCGTGATCCTTGAACATACATTTCAATACATACATCTGGCCTGCAAACTTTAAAATGAAAATTGTTCTCGTGAATCTCTGGGAGACGGAGTTCACCCCAGTCACGCCCATGGCCTGATCAATATTTTACAAACGAGGAAGGGAAAGCCGATAGGAGGAAAGGGGGGGGGGGGGGGTTCAGCCAGGTAACTGGAAAATATATCAGTCCTCAGTCCGTGAAGATAATTATTACAGACATTTTTTTTTCATTCTTCACTCTTTTAGATTCTGCATGATCTTTTTCCGATTACAGAGTCACAGATACAATGTCACTGTGTAAATCAATACTATCATGATATTTGATCGTCAGCAGGGTACACCTTTGGGGGAGGGGGTACCTCTCTCCCCTTCCTTTTCAACCTTCCTTTACCTCCCCCTCCTCTCTCCCTTCTCCTTCCTCCCCCCCTTTCACCCTGTCCACCCCCTCACCTTCATAAGCTTTACCCGGCATCACGTCGTTGGCCGGTTGCCGGGGTACTGGGTAGATGTACAGGTCAAAATCAAACATTTAAACACCTGTCGTGTCAAATGCCTATCCCCATCTGTCACAACCAATAAATTCAGTCACATACACCTGGACACGTGTCCAGAGTCTCTTGTTATAAATGTCTCCTCGTAAAACAACCCCCCTTTCCTGCCCATTCAACTTCTACGTAGAGCATCCCCTTTGACTGATACCTTTTCTTTGAATTTTTTCAACCCCAAATCATGTAAATGGTGCATATTTATGACGCTACAATGCCATTTGGTTGCGTAAATAGTTTATTTCTTAATCGTGATCACGTTATTTTTAGACTCCACTGTAAACCGGAAGTAAGGCATCTTGACAAAACATCGAAGCGGAGTATAATATCCGAACGTGATCGGTAACTCGAAAATGGTCTATTAAGTGGCGGCCGCCACATAATTATCCGGCGGCCGCCACTTAAAGTATCTGGCGGCCGCCAATTAATTTATATGACGACCGACACTTAATTTATCTTGCGGCCGCCACATAATTATCTGGCGGCCGCCACTTAGTTATATGGCGACCGCCACATAATTAAGTGGTGGTTGCCAGATAAATTAAGTAGCGGCTGCCAGATAAATTAAGTGGCGGCTGCCAGATAAATCTTAATTCATACCTGTCACCTACGGGCTGTAGGTTCTAGCCATCTAGCTCTCATCAAATTTTCATCTCAGGAAGGGGATATGCATCTTACCGATAATTGTACATTGAGGAAAACTACATAGTACATGTATAACATTCAGATATACTATCCCGACATGCTAGATATGACATTGATATATAGGTAGTTTTGGTCAGTTCCTTAAAATAAACTCCATCCAAGCACGGATATGATTTTTGGTAAGTTCCTTAACATCAACTCCATTCAAGCTACCCGTACTTGTAAGGGTCAATGTCTAGTTGATATATGATATATTTTACGTAAAATTCTCTGTGCTACCGTTTAAAGGATAAGGTCTCCGAAATATTGGTGTGCTGCTTATCTTTTTTCTGTGTGTATATGTCCCCGAATCTTTGATATGTCCCTAAATTTTTGACCCCGAAGACATTAAACTTTTGTCAAATTTTGCATTTTGAAATTTTGACTGTTCATGGCAGGTCTTACGCCTATCTTATAAGCTCCTTTGCACACCTGAGATTTATCAATTTTTTTCCAATTGTTTAAGGGAAAAACTTCTGATAATCAAAAGGCCAGCTGAATTTTCTTTGCATTAATTTTAGAAACATGAATTATTTTGATCAAAATCTTGAGCCGTAGTGTCTTTCTTTTGAAAAATATTCATAGTCCCTGCACTATAGAGTTTAAATGGTCCCTCCCTACATGGGATCGGGAATTTTCAAGCATGCACATTTCTCGGACTCTTGGACTTGAAAATTTAATTGAAAGGCACAAGTGTCTGCAAAATGGGAAAGTTTTCAAAATCCCTTTCTTAATGTTTTTTTTCAATTGAAATATAGCTTAAACTTAAGCCACCTTATTAACAATTGAGAGCAATATCCTATTCTATTACATCTATTTGATATTTAGATGTCCTTAAAAGCGGCGCAGAAATTTTATACAAGCATATCTCAGTCTACAGACAATTCTCTTTCGAGGAGTAATAACAGAATTTAGTTGTATAGAAATAAAATTTAGGGGAACATTTTCAACTGAAACTATACAGTATGCTTTCGGGTATATCCCAAGATGTATATAGTAAGTAGTAATGAGCACGTACCAGATATAACAGGCCCCAGTAGTCCACCAATTCCAGCTGCAAACATTTCCATTCCGTATGCCAAAGCAAGGTTTTCTAGACCAACCAGTTTCACGACTATCGAATTGAGTAATGTATAACAACTTCCAGAGTACGTACCGAGAATAACAGCAAATGCAATCTGCCCAGAGACAAAATTCACATAAAGTGGTATGAATAATGTCGCTGTACCTAGAATGCTGAAACAGCCCGAGTAGAGGAGAAGTTCGTTTATGTTGTCAGAATTCGACGCAATTCCAATTAACAATCGCGAAGCAGCATTACATGCCCCGGATATTGATAAGAAGTTTGCTGCTTCAGTTTGCGACGTGCCTTGCTGCAAAACCAAGCTCGTGAAATGTACGTTCATGATAAATAGCCCAAAGATAAATGCCGTCATGCTTGAACAGAGACACGCAAATGAGAATTGTTTCAGAAGACGAAAAGACTGCAGAAAATCAGATAGAGCCTTTTTAGCTACTCCTTCCTTGCTTTTACATTCTTTCGATTTCTCCTCTAAATATGAAGGACGAGTTAAGGCTCCAAAGACAGATTGTTGGAGAGTAAGCGCCCCGCACAAAAGGCAAAACCCAGAATAACCATAGGTATCTTTGGCCAGTTGCATCAGCGGAGTTAAGATCAGTGTACCAATGCCAACACCGGATACAGCCAAACCACAAGCTGAATTTCTGTACTTCACAAAGTTGAATCCTATAACAACCTCAGATGTGGAACCACTCAAACCTGCTCCTATGCCTGTGAAAAGAAAGTAATGTAACATGGACTCTATAAATGGAAAATTGAAGTTAGGCAACACCAAGCTGATCTTTCTTTCGTCGAATTTTCCCCTTCCCTTTTGCTCTGGTCAAAAAATCGAGAAATTTCGAGATCGAACTTTAAATGTTATCGATACAATGATAAAAAACGAAAGTAGAAAAAGCAACTTCGTATTGTTGTGAAATTAGGTAAAAATCAGGTCTGATAAAACCAAAAACAATTGCGAATTTCTTTGAGTCCAACCATTAAGATGCAGAGTTCGTTTGCTTAACAGTGAAAACACTAATTTCGCGATCTTTCATACCAAACATATTACACACGACAGGTACTTACTTAAATATAAACATGTCAAAATATATAAAAAATACTGCACTGAATCAAAAATAAAAGTTTTACAAATGAAAGAAAAACATCAGCAACTACACGTACACTGACAAGATCTATCTTCAACCCCTTTTGGATTAGGGTGATTATTTACTAATTTGATAGTCCATTAGTTTAAGTCCTCTACTTGCAAATGTTGAGCCGCCCTTACAAAAATGAATTCTTTGCCGCAAGGTTGCGGCGAACAAATCCATGCACCAAAACTGTGGGCCAGAACTGTGCAGCTAAAACGCTAGTGGCGGATTATTAACCAGTAGCGGCACACTGCGTGCAAGTAGTGGCACATACATTTTTGTCATGGTATGATGTGCCAGAAATATACCAGAAATATTACTTTCTTAGCATACACTTAGATTGCTGATACTGTGAGCCACAGGTGCACCAGAAACGAATCTTTTGCATTTCACCCAGTACTCTATATATGAGCCAGAAGTGTACCAGAATGTTGTAAATATGACAGAGAAACAGCATTACTTGTCCACAAGTGATTGTATATCAGGCAATCTGATTTAAGAAATTGCTTGCTCTGTGCGCCCGTTTTGAAGAGAACAAAGAGATATGCCAAGGATGAACAGTGCCACAAGTCATGTACGGTTTATAGGAGTAACATTAACACTCACAACTTAGTCCTCTAAAATGCCAAGAGGTAAGAGACTTTAATTCTAGCTCATTAAAAAATAACCACTGAACCTTGTGCAATTCAAATATTTATGTTGTCTATCAGAGGAAATTTGAGCTAAAACTCTTACAAAAATAGTGCTGATGGAAGTTTGCTACTCATAATCCCTAAAGGAGGAGGTTCGGGAACATGGAAAATCGGCCCTAATTTTAGAATTTTTTAGATTTCGATTGCATTTCGTATCAAGGAAGTTAAATGTGTGGTTGTTTGAAATACGAAATGAATATTTCAATTTACGTGCAATACACCGAAAGATAAGGCTTCAAAATCGGCTTAAAATCGTAAAATGCTGAATAAACGTAAGAAATTGGCATAATTCTTGTCAAAATTTTTGAAAATAAGTAGGGCGCCAGCCCTCACCCAAAATAATTTTTATATATAAAGTTTAATTTGCAATCTATCTTTCGATCAACATAAAATTTATGTTGGATCAGGGTTGGCGCCTATACTAATTTTAAAGATTTATGCAAAAAATATGGCGATTTTCCTTCATTTTCCGTCATGCAGAGCAAATGACGTCAAAATGTGACGTCATAACTATCGCACGTGACGTTTTGACAATGTAAATTATTTACTTTCTATTTCGGCAGGTATCTGAGAAAAATATAAGAGATACTGAATCATAATTTTCATAGAATTATTTTTCCAAAAATTTAGGGCCGATTTTGGCAGTTAGTGAACCTGCCCCTTTTCCATTCTGATATAATGAATATTTACTTTGTAAATCAGATCATTTTGTAGGAGTTGCCATCCTCTTTGAGAGGGATACAAAACAAGGAATTTAAGCTTGCCACTCTGAGGAATTATAATATGCAGATCCTAAATTAAAAATTGCAATGTAGATATTGGTGGTTTGTTTTATTATATGAATAAATTTGAAGTTTTATGATATAATGTTATATCCTACTTAATAAGTTAATAATACCAATAAATGATTACATTATGGATCGAGTTTGGACATTTTGTACATGTACATGTCAATATTGAAATATATGTTCTATAGTACCAATTTTGTTGTACTAGACACGTGTTTCTGACATTTTAATTCTCATCAGTAGTACTCCATACCAAAATATGGCCAAAAATCGTTGGAGGGTATGTTTGTGTGGTGCTAAAAATACCACACCGTTACTTTAACTTGACCTATATTATGCACTACGTTAAATATGCAGGAATGTATGCGCCATAAGTGTATGTGCCAGAACCTTGCCACAACTGTGTCACAAGTGTGCCAGAAATACAAGCAATTCCTATAACAATATTGCATTGAAATAATATATACCAGAACTGTGTCAGAACTTTACCACAAGCTTGCCGCAAACTATGCACCAGAAGCCTTTGCGGCAAGCATATGCCAGAGATCTTTAATTTTGGTAAGGACAACTATCAGTTTCCGTTCAGTATATCAGTTCGTTAGTTAGTGCTACTGTACATTTGCAGAAATCGTACGTATATGAAAATCTCCTAACTGAAAGATGATGGTGGTGACAACTTGACAATCCAATCCAAGTAATAAAAAGGACACATAGATGGATAGATAATGATTAAGAATGGAGGGGATCTCCAACAAGACTCGGTTGCAGCACCAACAGCAACCTCCCAAAACACCCTAAGTGAAAACACACAGAAGACAGACAAATCAAGAGACAAGGAATATATATGACGTCATACATTTGTAATATGTGTCATGTAGAGTGTAAGACGTGTTCGAGAATTTCTGTTATCAAAACTTCGTGAAATTTTTAGACCATGGGTCATGTAGCATCATATCCCACCCATTCGTCTTTCGGTACATTTTTGGACATAGTAACTTTCACACTCTTTGGCTTTATTACTTTGTCTAGATTGAGGATCACTGAAGAAGGTTGAATACCCGGAACGTGCATGTCTGGTCAATGCTGCAAATTTATCTGTTCTTAAATGATGCTATTGAATTTGAAGACGTTTATCAAGGAAATCTGAAACTGCTTCATCTACGTTTTTTTCTTTTGTCTCAAGGCGAAAGTGAATGAGAACTCCTGATCTAGAATGCTTTGTCAAATCAGATTTTTTTCATGAAATATAATATCTGACGCATTCATTTTTTGGATGTATCCTAACTGATCACAATGAGGTAAATGTTAGTAAACAGAATAAGTTTTCTCTCAAGGTCTTCTCATCCCACTCCCCTTGTATGTGGATACTTATGCTTAAAACATGGATGAACTTAACGATCATACTATGTTCGATCGTAATAATCTAGTGCACCATATGCGCATTTCAGCAAATAGTTTATCATCAGTGATGCTCGAGGCCGAAGGAGAGAAAATCCAGTGATAATATAAGTTCTGTTCGTTATCAATTATTTTGCGTTTGTGAGCTCTCAGCTTCAATAACTTTGAATTGTCATTTAATGAATAGTATGTAGTTATAAAGTACTGTCTATTTGTAAATGATTTACCAGATATCACTCCTATTGAAACAATGGTATAATTCAAGTCCTTTAAAAAGGCAGAAATTACAAAACCGGCTGTCATCAGCAAGGATCCTAGAATAAATGCGACTCTACAGCTCCACCGGTTAATCACAATTCCTGCTAGGGGGCCTGAAGTGGAAAAATATCAGCCAGATTATGAACAGATTTTAAGGTAAATGTACTCAAACCTAACAAGACGACACCAAATTATTATACAATTATCTACTTTTACATCGGTAACTACAATAATTGAGCTCTCCATGAGGACAATTTTCATCGAGACCGAAGTAAAAGTAAAATAATTATTTCATCACATGAATTTCAAAATCATCTATATAAGGCATCCAAACATTACTTTCAGAATATCAAAAAACCTCTCTGGTCTATTTTTGGCACATGGAGAGCTGTTGTAATCATATCTACCGGGGATGACATCCTAGGTAGTCATTATGTTTGAGTGCTTCACCGATCGGAAGTTTTAACCAATCGGAAAAGGCGGAAATTCCCATTCATGTAATAACCTGTGTTATTCAACGTTTTACAGGGGGATACAGAAATATATTGGTTCGATAAAAAAGGTGTACTGGGCGAGATTAAGAGGCCCTTATATATTTGTCCACCCCCTATAAAACACTCTGAAACGAATTTATCTATAATTTTTATTTACTGCGTATGTATTGTATTACATAATCAAAACTAAAGCTTATTTGTAGAAGCAGGGTATTACAATAATAATAGCATGTCAGTGACTTAATACAACATGAAATGTGCTTCTTTTCAACAAATCATATTACATGAAAGTTACCAGAGATAGGATAAAATAATCAACCTCATTGTTACACCTTTTTTTCATAAAGCACTAGGCAGAAAATTCCGGTAATAATAAGACCATCAAATACGTATTCAATATGAATCTATAATGACCGTCCTATTCAACGTTAAAGTGGGCACAGAAAAAAATATTGCTCTCTCTATTTCCATGGACTTTTTCTTACAACATATTCTGTATAAAATGGATATTGGAAGGGCATAAGAACAAATCAAAAATAAAAGTTATAAATGAAAAAACCGGAATGAAGAGATTGTATGTTTAGATATGGATGCCTTTTTTCTGCTAGACACTGTTATTTTGTTTAGGAATTCGGCAAAAAGTCCGAGGAAACTTAGAGGAAAAATGAAAATGCAAGCATTGCATACGAATATTTAAACTTTAAAAGGTTACATAAGGCCAATAAGCTACCTAGCAAGTGAAAAAGGCCAACAAATAACGATGTTGCCCATGACGTTTTCCAAACAGAGTCTTCGTATTTTTCCAGAAGGGCCACTTGTATGACTCCCATTCCATTCAAGAAAAAGCCATGTATCACATGTGTACCAAAAGAACTAATCATTACGATCCACGCCCATCCCTTGTCTGTATTGTTGACCACAGTCATTGTCCAGAATAAAATCGGGATCTGAAATAAATAAAAGATTGTGAAAAAATGATGGATTAGGCAATATGGCCACTTTAAGAGTTTGGAGGAGATCCCCAACATGTCGACGTTACAGCGTAACACACTCCCAAGAAAAGGGAACAGACAAAGACACACTAATCAAGTTGAATTCTGAAGGGAAGGACAACTCTTTCGAAATGTCTAACCCAATAAATCCCATCCTGCTACGTCTTTCGGTACAAATTCATACTCTTTGTCTATATTTCATTGTTTAGATTGAGCATAACTGACGAGGGTTAAGTACACGAAAAGTGCATGTCTGGTCTATGCTGCAAATTTATCTGTTCTAAAATGATGCTATTGAAGATAAATGTTTAACATTCATTCCATGTAGTCAGAATATACAATAAATGGAGGTTTTGTTGTCCAAGTGTCAATTCCATGACCAAACTACGATATCGTTTAATTGTTTATTTCTATTCATATAATTATGTATGGCACCGCACTTTTTGAGTTGCGCAACGTATGATAATTTTGTTTTTACGAAAGATTCTGTGGAGATTGTTCATGAAGTTAATGTTGTCTTTTGTGTTTCTATAGTGTAATGGTGTTGTCTCTATTCATTTATCCACTCTTTCCCGTCACTTGAGTATGCTCCACTGTTTTTGTTGGGGATATCCCTCTTGTTAAGGTTTAGTATACCTATTGGCAATGACTTTTGGATCCTGTGTTTAGGTTTCTGTTTGACTTTCATTCACTTAACTACTGTATAACCAGACATTTTCGCGAGATACTAATTTTGCCATATTCGCGAGTGATTGGGAATCGCAAATATATATTCCCACAAAGAATTGTGTGTCAGAAATTTGTATATCAGTTACATTTTGTTCTAATTGTACATGTGTCATTCTCTGATTTTTTCTGATTAAACGTTAAGGGAAGTAAACTAAGTGCATCCTTATGATTATTCAAACTAAGAATTCAATAATGAAAGGTACAAAACAGTAACACCCTATTTACCATAAAATCTCGAAATTTGATACTCGTGGAAAATTCTGGTCATACGGTATATCTGTATAAAATGTCAAAATATGAAATTCATTTTACGTGTCGCCTATCGAAGAAATCATGCGTAGCTGCACAAGGTCAATATGATTAGTTTGAACATACACATACAACTGTATATATGCGAACAATACCGCCGTAGTAGGATAATCATGACAAATATGGATAATGACCATATCCCTGTATACAGCACAAAATCGATAATTCAGAAAATTAGAAACCGAAGGCATACAAAATCAGGATAAAACAGAAACCAAAGTAAACAAACAAAAACTCCACCACATGAAAAGAAGCGAACTCTCGATATGAGAGTGAGACCCTGTGCAGAGTAAGCATCTCCTGCTTGCATGCAACACCCGCCGCTTCAATTAGGTAGAACTGTCACATCCGGTAACTTCCATTTCGGAAGACATAGAGTACAATCTTTGATTGAATGGTTCAAATGGTCTATGACAGAATATCATCCACCATTCTGGAGAGTGGGACATCATAGTGTATGACGAGTTCCCAATATCGACCGTAGAACTTCCTCAGTGACGATGTTGGTCGGTCACAAACATATCCACGAGTGAGACGCTTATCTGAAAGAAGCCTAGCTCTCAGAACAAAATCCGTATATTTGGTACTTGCTCTGGCATAGCGTATCAACTAAGATATGAACACGCCATAAGCAGGCGATGAAGGGATGGTGCTACTCAGAAAAGGAAAGTTTGTAATGCTGAAATTGAAGTCGTCACGTTTGTCATAGAGTGAGGTGTTCATGTGACCATCAGTGTCGTAGGACAACATTATGTCCAAACAGGATGCTGAATTATTCGTCTCTGTAGTTTCTTTGACTTCAAGCTCCGAAGGATAAATACTGCTCAGGTAATCCGAGAAATTTGGATTATTGATGAACAACACATCGTCTATGTATCTGTAAGTTAAGTTGAAGTCAGAAGCTAAGTATCTTTTCCCTTCAGAGACCAAAGATTGAATGAGTTCAGCTTCGTACGAGTAAAGGAAAGTATCGACAAGGAGTGGGGCACAATTGGTCCCATTGGAATTCCGACACTTTGCTGGAAGACCTTTCCTCCAAACACAACAAAAATGTTGTCGATCGGAAAGTTTAACATCTGAATAATATCAGTTTCAGTGTACTTATTTTCAGAATCGGACTTTTCTTTTACAATGACTAATATGGATAATGACCATATCCCTGTATACAGCACAAAATCGATAATTCAGAAAATCAGAAACCGAAGGCATACAAAATCAGGATAAAACAGGAACCAAAGCAAATAAACAAAAACCTCCACCATATGAAAAGAAGCGAACTCCCGATATGGGAGTGAGACCAAAGTAGGTTTTGTCATAGTTCACAACAATAAATTTGTATTTGCGATTACCGTTCTTACTTGTAAACGCATTACTTATAATTTTTGTGAGTCTCTCTTTCAATTTAGAACGTGGAATTGTAAGGTAAAGTGTCGAAAAATCAAACTTAAGGCTTAGATCGAATGAACTCTACTTAAATGAGTGGATTTCAGATGTTCTAAAAGTTCCTATGAATTCTTTAAAATCGACATTTGGTTGATACCACTGCGAGAATATACCGTCGAACAATATTTTTGAAGCCCAGATTTGATTTCAGATAAAACTTTGGTGAGTAAAATCGATACAGATTTGGTAGAACATTTTGAGGAACCAGCTATGAAACGTTGTTTGTACGGATTCTTATGCTTTTAGGAATGCAGTATAAGTATGGCAAATCTAAATCTAAATTGTTAGAGTCGAAGCCAAAGGAAGCAAGAGCTGATTTGTGGTTTTCTATTATTTCAGAGGCAGAAAGGTTTGTTGGGGTGTAATTGGGATTTCCCGGTGTCGAATTTAAACCCAACTCTTTAACTAGACTGTCGAAATAGTACTTTTTGCAAGTAAATGTGTAATTATTTGAGGTTTTGTCCGCTGGTGTGATGCCATTATGTTCTAAGAGGTAGGTAAGCTCTGTGATAAAATCAGGGTCTTTAAATATAGACTCGAATCTGGTGTTCACAGTTGATTTTAATCGGTTAATTCTAGATAAAAGTAACCCTCTGATGGATTTTATCCATTCAGAAAGGGTGTCGAGCTGTACATCCTCTTTCTTTGCCCAACGTCTTGCATATTCCTCACAAGAATCCATGATAATTTTTTACATTTTGGTTCCATGTAAAGGACATACTTTCTCTGTAGTTGGGACCTTTTTTTAACAATTCTCTCAACTTGTTGTTCTTGACTATACTAAGGTCACCAGTAATAACGTATCCACAAGGAGAGTAGTTGAAATCCGATGACGAACATTCGCAAGGAAGTGGATGTAGTGAGGGATTACTTTAATCCATACACTGCAAGAATCGTTTGTAATTGTAAATTTTAGATGCAACTGTTGGTGTGTAGCTGTAGGAAATACAAGGAGTTTCTTTTCTTTTGAAATATGGTGAGATATTTTCTGTGACAGTTTTGTGATTTAAAATTTGACCAAGATTCAATTTATCAATACCTTTGTTTGCAAATCTTACTTTAATGAAAGGACGGTTTGTTTTCTGCTCTGATTTATCTGATCTAACTGCTTGAAATAAACGAAAAGTAGAAATGTCCAAGATGACTCCTTGTAGTCTGCGTTCTGGGGAACGTGTATCGGTAAATGTGAGGTCCTTTGTATGTTTGTAAATTTCGTGTAACTTCCGTAAAGGAACAGAGTATAATTTGGTACGAATATAATGCAGGCCTAGGGCCTCATTCAAAAATGGAACCAAGTCATCGAAGGAGAAACTATGTATCTCAGGCCTATAAATGTTTGTTTTGTGAGATTACTTGAGAATTAAGTGTCTGTTATTAGGATGTTACAAGTTTTGCAGTTCTTCGTGTCGCACTTAGAAACTGAGCAATCGCTTGGTGCAAATTGGTGCTCTTTTAGTATATCGACCAATTCAGTCTTACAGGGCTTGATTTTAATATACCCATCTGCATGTTTGTACCAAAACTCATGGTTTCTACTTACTACAAATGTTTCGTCAAATATGTCATGTAAACTAATTCTAGGGACACCTAAATTACATGTTGCGTATGTGTCCGTAGACGCAACAGGTTGGGGGTCTTTTTATAGTGGGCGACGCCCCAGCCACTTTGTAGGTCTCTTGAGTACTACTGAGTACTCCTGAGTACTTTGAGTATATCAAATCTCTGAGTACTCCTGAGTACTTTGAGTATATCAAATCTAGGACAATTGAAGAACTTCTTAGAGAATAATGGAAATGAGAAAGTGAATATGTTTAAGGTATATGGAAGGGGCATTAGGGTCACAATGCTATTTGACTTGCTTACATGCTTCATGCTATGTTGCTTCATTCAAGTTTGATTATTCCAAGTTCATTCGTCTTGCGTTTATTTCAAATTTCATTTAAATCTTTCTTCTTTGTGTAATTTTGCGTCCGTGCATTTCACATTTGTCCTTCGTCAATGCACAATTGTCGTTATGCCATGCGTTATGACATCTTTCATTCTGCATTCTTCTTTCGTCCTAATGCTATGATTGTTTCGTCAATGCTAACTTCAATTTGGATACCAGATAGAGTATCGTTCGAAAAATAAGTTATATCATCGTACGAGAGGACAGAAGTAGATTGATGACGCTGTATAAATATTTAAAGAAAATGCTATTATGAATAAGTAAAATATTTGCTTTTGTATGCATAAGATTTTTGTAACTTTTAACACTATAAAATACAGCTATGAATGAGTAATTTCTGTGACTTTGTGGTTATCACGACGGCCTCACCTTGTTATTTTTTACACCTTTCCGAGTGGGTTCGAATCCCGGACGAGGATACATTTTTTCATTTCGTCAATTTTATGTATAAAAGAAAGGAGGGGATAATGTAAACTGTCCATATTGTCCATCTGCCCAGTAGAGGATGTAGAAAGAAATTGAGGTACTTATAAAGATAAAATGTTTTTATGCAAGTTCTTATTTTTTGATTTTTTTTTCCAGTTTTCTCCTTTTTTTTTGGGGGGGGGGGGGGGGGTTCAGTGTTTTGAAAAAAAAATATGGCGGGCAACTGTACATTATCACAGTTCAGTTGAAATCAAAAATCATTTTTCTATTACAAAACTTTCTAAAAGCTTCGTTTTCTCGCCGTCGCCGCTTGCAAGTCATCTATGAAAAGTCATAATTTTTGATTAATTGCCTTTTAAAAATTCAACTAAAGATATGCCCGTCAATGTCGTTTCTGTACCATAAATCGGGTGATTCTTGCATAAAAGATAAAAGTTCTATAACAATTGACTTTGAAGTATGGACCTATGAAGGTCATTGTTCAAGGTCAATCTTCGCAAGCATCAAAAGCTTGCATTTCAATCTTAACCTTGATCTTGGGTCGAACAGCAATGTTGGATTTAGGGGATGCGGAAGGGGCATCCTCCTCTCCTGCACAGACCCAATATTTTCCCGGCAAAAACAGGTACATATATTTTTGTCCATTTTCATTAAAATCGCCAAAATTCGCCCGTTGACCCCCGGTAAAGGGGGGTGCTGGATCCGCCGCTGGACAAGAAGAATCTGACATATTTGCCATAGTGCAATCTAATCAAAATTAGACCTTTCTTGCGCTCCTAACATGGAGTATAGGAACACAAGAAAGGTCTTAAGTTAGACCATTGTTGAAAAAGGTTGTGAATGACATGTTTTTGTGCCACGTTCCTGAACAGGCGTAGCCCTGGACAACAGATTGTAGAAATTTTGGCAAACAGAGAAGTCAAAAGGTAAATTTTCAATGTCAAAATTATGAAAGGAGACTAGAAACTGCATTATTGACTGAATCAATAGTGTCGGGGGATGTTGATATCTAGGCTCAGTGTAGGACGCACGACAGTTTCAATTTATCTAGAATTTTTCGATATGAAATACCGTCTTTACCACGATATCTCAGAAAAAAAACTGACTTTTCCCACTCACATTTCAGACGAAACAATTAATGATGTAGCCGATGGGATTCGAACCCAAGCGGAAAAAAAGAGATTCTCGTAAGTAGTCCGGCACGCTAACCACTGAGGCACGAAACCATGACTATTTATATGGAAAACTCAAAACTTTCAAATCCCCAAATGGCTATTACTGTATAAATGAAAACAAAACAAAATAAAAACAAAAACCAAACAAACGGAAAAGGTCCAACTGATAACTTTTTTGTTCAAATATTTCAATCGGCTTTTGCTTTTTTGTGCTGTTTATAACGCATTTTTCCAAGTACTGCAGCAGGGGACGTCTCAAAGTTCATTTCAAGGAACGGACACAAACGGAGCGCCACCTGGTATCAAAATTGAGGTAAGCATTGACGAAGCAATAATGGCATAAGGAAGAAAGAATGATTGCACAATGAAAGATGTCATAACGCATGGTAGAACGACAATTATGCATTGACGAAGGACAAATGTAAAATGCACGGAAGAAACATTGCATAAAGAAGAAAGACAGATGCAATAAAGTCAATTTGAAATGAAAGCAAGACAAATGAACATGGAATAATCAAACATTGAATGAAGCAACATAGCATGAAGTATGTAAGCAAGTCAAATATCATTGTGACCCTAATCCCCCTCCATAAAGATATACATTGTGCATTAAATCAAAAGTATGACAGTCGTTTAGGATATAAAGGACATTGAGTAGACAATTCTAGTAATGCTCATGAAATTCCGTTCAGCAGTTCCAAGTGAAAAGTCAAAAATATTTCAGCCAATCAGAGTCATTGGCGACACTGTGTGTAGACAGACCGGCTCGTAGAATAAGAAATTAGAAGATAACGTTTGGTACTTGCTTCCTGTAAGATTTCGTAAACTTGCTTCCTGTAAGATTTCGTAAACTTGCTTCCTGTAAGGTTTCATAAGCTTCAAGAAGAGAAGTTGAAATTGCGCATGCAAATCAGAGGGACAGGTGGTTATATACTACAGGTAATTAGATTCACAGCATCGTTTAAGAATAGATAAAGCAGCATGGACCAGATATGCACGTTTCGGGTACTTAACCAATGTTTGTTGATGTATTGACTCGAAAATCACAATTTTACTAGAAGACCTGGAGTAATAACACGCAGAAAAGACGTTTTTCAAATGACAAATTTTGATTATGACCCTATCTCAAGACACAGTACAAAATAAATAATTCATAAAAATGGCAAATGTGGATAATGACTACATCCCCATAAAAAGTACACAATCGATAATTCAGAAATCCATGAACAGAAGGCATACAAAATCAGGATAACAAAGGAACAAAAGCAAACAAATAAAAACCTCCACCACATGCAAAGGATCGAACTCCCAAGATGGGAGTGAACCCAGGTGCCAATGAAGAGTCAGCATCTCCGGTTTGCATTTAACACCGGTGGCTTTAATTCGGCAGAAATGTCACATCCGGTTACATCCATTTCGGAGGATATAACCTTACATGTATAATGTGGTTGGGTGGTTCAAATGGTCAAAGACAGAATACCATCCTCCATTTTGGACAATGGGATATCATAGTGTATGTCGAGTTCCCCATATCGCCTTAGAAATTCGTCAGTGACGATGGCTTGTCGGTCACGAACTTATCCCTGATTGAGAAGCTTATCTGAAAGACGCCTAGCTCTCATAACAAAATCTGTGTACTTCGGAGAGGACAAAGTTTTAACAAGTTGTTATGTAATTTGAATTATTCTCAATAGACTTAAATTTACTTCGGAGAGACCAAAGTTTTGAAGATTTGTGAACAGAATGATTATGTTTATTTGATGAATGCTATTTTTAGATATTTCTGAATTTCATTACTAAATTCAACTTCATAGTTTTATGTTTGATTTCTATATAATTAATTATTCTGTATCGATATACACATATTTTCATATTTTCACATACTTTCAATTCAGTACATAACTTTATTATTTTGTACATATGAATAAATAAAATAAGAAACTCACCGAAACAACCCACTTAAAGAATAAGTATCACAGAATAATGAAATATACACGTCACAAAAGTTATTGTATTAACAGAGGAAGCAAGACATACTCCAAAAATATTTTACTTTGTTTTTTTTTTTAAAACACCTGTTATCATAACAATAAAATGATGCATTTCTTTCAAAAACACCGTAGGAAGATATCAAGTCATACCAAAACTGCAAGAATTTTTGAAATGTACACGCGATGTGTTGATCAAAATACAAAATGTAGAACATGCATCCCGATATTTATAGTTATATTTTTTCTCGTCAAGGTCAAACCATGAATAAACTATTTTTTCAGTTTTTAATGGACGCGAGTCTACCATACTTTTTTTTAAAGAAATAGAAATCAGCTTGTTATATCGGTCATATATGCCCATCGCTACCGAAATATGATAAATTATTGTCTAGTTGTCTCCGAAGAAGCAAGCAAGCGAACGCGCGTAAGCACTTATTTACATTAGACTAGTGTTGAAGCAAAAGCAAAAGCAAAAAAAAAAAAAAAAAAAAAAAACAAAACAAAAAACAAGGCGGCGGACGGATAACACATTGTACGAAAAGGAATCGAGAATCGGTATTATCAGAATCTGAGAGGAGAAATGATATAAACAATTCAAAGAAAGAATTAGTATAAGCTTGGGGATGGACAGATGTAGACCATAGAGGACGACCGTAACATTGAAACTGATTAGCCAGATGGATCTACTGTGTACATCTGCATGAAAGGGGGCATCGTTCTCGTTGTTATATTTATTTATAAGATGTGAAGGGAGCATATAGGTCACTGTCCTCTGAAGGTAACAGATACCTAGATTCTAACGTTAACTTGACTTACAGATACAAAGACGATGTGTTGTCCATCAATAATCCAAAATTCGCGGATTACCTCAGCAGAATCTATCCCTCGGGTCTTGAAGTCAAAGAAGCTACAGAGATAAATAATTCAGCATCATATCTGGACATAATGATGTCCTAGAACACTAATGGTCACATGAACACCTTACTCTATGACAAACGTGACGACTTCAATTTCAACATCAAAAACTTTCCTTTTCTGAGTAGCAACATCCCTTCCTCGCCTGCTTATGGCGTGTTTATATCTGAGTTGATACGCTATGCCAGAGCAAGTACCAAACATACAGATTAGATTCTGAGAGCTAGGCGTCTTTCAGATAAGCTTCTCAGTCAGGGATACGTTTGTGACCAACTAACATCGTCACTGAGGAAGTTCTACGGTCGATATTTGGAACTCCTCATACACTATGATGTCCCACTCTCCAGAATGGTGGATGATATTCTGTCGTAGACCATTTGAACCATCCGACCACCGAATATACTTGTATCTTCCGAAATGGAAGTAACCGGATGTGAATATTCCACCGAATTGAAGCGACGGGTGTTGCATGCAAGCAGAAGATGCTTACTCTTCCTTGGCACCTGGTCTAACTCTCATATTTGGAGTTCGCTTCTTTTCATGTTGTGGAGGTTTTTGTTTGTTCACTTTGGTTTCTGTTTTATCCTGATTTTGTATGCCTTCGGTTTATCATTTTCTGAATAATCGATTTTGTCACATGTAATTATTAATATTCAGAGTATTTGGATACTTGTATATATTGTAAAACGTCTTCAAATTCAAAAGCATCATTTAAGAACTGATAAATTTGCAGTATTGTCAAGACATGCACGTTTCGGGTACTTAACCCTCATCAGTGATCCTCAATCTAAAGAATGTAATATGTCCAAAGAGTGTGAAAATTATTGTGTCTACAAATGTGCCGAAAAACGTAGCATGATGGGAGGGATATGATGCTACAGGACCCACATTTTAGAATTTTCAAGATTTTTGACAACAGAAATTTTCGAATGCGTTGAAGAGACAGACGATCAACCGAAGTTGATCGAACTTGGCTACATGTGCCCTCGGGGACTATATGTTGCCAGTTTATATCCAAAAGACCCCCTGAAAATCACAACAAAATACGTAAGGCAAATCTAAGACTACACATGCCTTCCATTCAAGCGTAATACACATTGTTAGTCATTTGAAAGTGTTCGAATTTCACGTTGTCATTTGAGCGCAATATAATATCTACATACGAGATAAACCTTTAATATACAATTTAATGAAATATCAGTAAGACATCAAGTAAGTAATTATTATTTCGATCTAGAGAACTGTGAATTAGGGGATAAACGTACTGTGTTTTGTGGTTCCGACAGGTATATGTTGGATACACTGTTGGAAACGCTGTTTTACCGTCGGGGCTTGCTTGTTTCTTACAGTATATCCAACATTTACCCGTCGGACCCACAAAGCACAGAACGTTTATCCCTATTCTAATTGATGTGACATATTTTAATTCTGTATACCCCTATACCCCTCAAAGGGTCTCACGTATCGCGATAGAGGTGACGTTTCTACGGAGGACTAACAACGGCCAACAGAAATTATTGCGCTGCAAAATATAAAATACAACTGCTTCGTGTCTATTACAATGGCGAAAAAGTGTTATCAATAATAAACTTACTTGCTCTGTTGTTTATAAGTGGAGAACACGGTTTACAAGCTCATAATATGTAGCTCTACATCACATTATGACGTCATTGGTGCAAAGAGAACAGGGAATTATGACTTCATACGTAAAAACTGCGCTAAAGCTGGAAACGTGCACATTTACCTAGGAATATATTTTAAGTGAGTCGGTTTGCGGCATGTATATCGTTGCTTGTAGAAATCATGTGAACCAATCAGAATGCGTGACACAAACATGATGAATTAGAATAAGCGAAAGTATACACCTGGTTTACTACATGTTTCGTTACAGTGACATTTTGCATTGTGATTGAATGGCTGTCACCAAACAAGACATACATACCTGATATGTACATCAAAATGTACATCGATACAATCACCGAATTTGACAGGTTTCCAAGGAGCTGTTGTAAAGGTTGTTGCATGCAATCAGGAGACGCTGACTCTCCCCGGGCACCTGGTCTCATTTCAGAATGTTGTTCATTCTGGAGTTCGTAACCGTTCCGATGGGAATTTTGACAATTTGGACTTGACTTCTCAACTTTGAGAGTGAATAACGTAGGTTTCTTTTATGTGTATTGTAGTGATCCCACGAAGTAAAGTTCATTTTAGCGATTGGCTGATCGCGGTAGCGTTATGTTACATGTCTTCAGTCAGACGTTTCGGGTACTTAACCCTCATCAGTGATCATCAATCTAAACTATGAAATATGACCCAAAGAGTGTGAAAATTATGTCCAAAAATACCGAAAGAAATTTCGAGAAATTTTGAGAACAGTAATTTTTGAATGCGTTTGAAAAAAAAGTTCAACCGAAGCTGATCGGATTTGGCTACATGTACCCTCTAGGACATGTAGCCAATTTTTTGGAATTTATCCAAAATCTTCAAAAGCAATGAAAAATGATGATGTGAAATGTTTCATTGGTATTTCTAGGTACCTGGATGATATTCTTACTATCGACAATCCTCTTTTTGAAAAGTATAAAAATCTTATTTATCCACAAGAATAGATTCTAAACAAGGGAAACGTTTCAAACACAGAAACACCATTTTTGGACCTAAATATCAAAATTGTTAATGGAGAGATCCATATAAGTGTGTATGACAAAAGAGATGATTTTGGATTTAACATAGTAAATTTCCCATGGCTTGACGGTGATGTTCCTGGATTACCGTCCTATGGTATCTATATTTCACAGCTCATTTGATTTTCATAGTAGAAATTTACTAATTACCAAGAAACTTTTGGGACAAGGTTTTCGCTTTCACAAACTAGTTAAAATTTTCTGGAAAAAAATTATTGTCAACTTCGTCTGAAATTCCGACCAATACAGGCAACAGAGTATATTACCTTGGGTATTTCACAACCTGCATTTTATGGTGACATAATTAACAAGATAAGAAGGATCAAAGATCACTATCAAAAATGCATCAGAATCATCAAACGCCATTTATACCTTGGATATGATCCTAATGTGGCCAGACGGACACTAGGCTCGGTATTTGACCAATCTACAGTCTTGTACCAGTGCATTCTTAAAACTTGCACTCTGACTGACTGTGACGACGGGACTCCATGACGGGCCCTGTCCAAACCTCTTTATAGAAGACAGGGCCCCGACCACCTGTCCTCTCTGAATATCAGTCGGACTCCTCGAGTGATAACATACATGAGCTCGTTACAGCCGGGCAGAGCACGGACTGTATTACGTACGCCCTCTTTTGATATCCATTAACATATTCATCTGTGTTGCTTGGGCCCCTGCGTTTTGTGGTCTTGTTTTTATGTGGTCATTTGACAGTGAGGAGGTTGTTTTACACCACAATTGTACGTTCTTCGAGACCTCTGGGTAATCATAAAAGTGGAAGGGTTGTGCTCACGTAATCCAGGATAACCACACCTTCTGCTATTTCCGTGGCAGATGACCGTCCTAAGTCGGCACCGGTTGTTCTTTGGTCTCGTTGGTTTATGTGTAGTCCTTTGTGTTTGATGTTTCTGTGTTGTGCGTTTACGTTCCTTGTTCCTTATGCATCTCTTCCTGTGCTTGTCTTCTTTGTGTTTTTGCAATGGGTGTTTTGGGGATTTGCTGTGGGTGCTGCAACCTGGTGTTGTTGGAGATCCCCTCCTTTATTTTATGGTCCACCAGTAGTGACACTCACCAAATGGTACAAATGTTTAACGTCTTCAAATTCATTAGCATCACTTTAAAGTAGATAAATGTACAGCATGGACCAGGCATGCACGTATTTAACCCTAATCAGTGATCCTCAATCTAAACAATGCAATATGACCAAGGACTATGCAAGTTATATAAAAAAATACAGTTGCGATATGGTCACTCTGACCTGCATTTGGGACATATTTCTGCACGCTGTATATGGAAATAACGATTTCCGAAGCTTACCGAAAATAAAAACGACTATACAACAAAACTTTGAGGGATAAATTATGCTTGTAATATAATTATATATAGTTACTTCTGTTATCAAACTTTCTTGAAATTTCGAAAAGGGGGATCCTGTAGCATCATAACCCACTCATCCTGCTACGTCTTTCGGTACATTTAAAGATATAATAACTGTCACACTCTTTGGCCATAAACATTGTTTAGATTGAGGATAACTGACGAGGGTTCAGTGACAAATATGGATAATGACCATATCCCTGTTTACAGCACAAAATCGATAACCCAGAAAATCAGAAACCGAAGGCATACAAAATCAGGATAAAACAGGAACCAAAGCAAACAAACAAAAACCTCCACCATATGAAAAGAAGCGAACTCCCGATATGAGAGTGAGACCAGGTGCCCAGGAAGAGTAAGCATCTCCTGCTTGCATGCAACACCCGTCGCTTCAATTCGGTAGAACTGTCACATCCGGTTACTTCCATTTTGGAAGATATAGAGTACAATCTTTGGTTGGATGGTTCAAATGGTCTATGACAGAATATCATCCACCATTCTGGAAAGTGGGACATCATAGTGTATGACGAGTTCCCAATATCGACCGTAGAACTTCTTCGGTGACGATGTTAGTCGGTCACAAACATATCCCTGACTGAGAAGCTTATCTGAAAGACGCCTAGCTCTCAGAACAAAATCCGTATATTTGGTACTTGCTCTGGCATAGCGTATCAACTGAGATATGAACACGCCATAAGCAGGCGATGAAGGGATGTTGCTACTCAGAAAAGGAAAGTTTGTAATGCTGAAATTGAAGTCGTCACGTTTGTCATAGAGTGAGGTGTTCATGTGACCATCAGTGTCGTAGGACAACATTATGTCCAAATAGGATGCTGAATTATTTGTCTCTGTAGTTTCTTTGACTTCAAGCTCCGAAGGATAGATACTGCTGAGGTTATCCGCGAATTTTGGAGTATTGATGGACAAAACATCGTCTATGTATCTGTAAGTGAAGTTGAAGTCAGAAGCTAAGTATCTTTTCTCTTCAGAGACCAAAGATTGAATGAATTCAGCTTCGTACGAGTAAAGGAAAATGTCGGCAAGGAGTGGGGCACAATTGGTCCCCATTGGATTTCCGACAATTTGCTGGAAGACCTTTCCTCCAAACACCACAAAAATGTTGTCGATCAGAAAGTTTAACATCTGAATAATGTGTGTTTCAGTGTACTTATTTTCAGAATCGGACTTTTCTTTTACAAAGTAGGTTTTGTCATAGTTTACAACAATAAAATTGTATTTGCGATTACCGTTCTTACTTGTAAACGCATTACTTATAATTTTTGCGAGTCTTTCTTTCAATTTAGAATGTGGAATTGTAGTGTAAAGTGTCGAAAAATCAAAGGGTTTGATCGAATGGACTCTACTAAAATGAGTGGATTTCAGTAGCAACATCCCTTCATCGCCTGCTTATGGCGTGTTCATATCTCAGTTGATTCGCTATGCCAGAGCAAGTACCAAATATACGGATTTTGTTCTGAGAGTTAGGCGTCTTTCAGATAAACTTGGGTGATATTCTGTCATAGTCCATTTGAGCCATCCAACCAAAGATTGTACATATGTCTTCTGATTTTTGAATTATCGATTTTGTGCTGTATACAGGGATATGGTCATTATCCATATTTGTCATTTGAAGCTCTGATTTGATTTCAGATAAAACTTTGGTGAGTAAGATCGATACAGATTTGGTAGAACATTTTGAGGAACCAGCGATGAAACGTTGTTTGTACGGATTCTTATGCATTTTAGGTATGCAGTATAAGTATGGTAAATCTAAATCTAAATTGGAAGTGTCGAAGCCAAAGGAAGCAAGAGCTGATTTGTGGTTATTTATTATTTCAGAGGCAGGAAGGTTTGTTGGGGTGTAAGTGGGATTTCCAGGTGTCGAATTTAAACCCAACTCTTTAACTAGACTGTCGAAATAGTGCTTTTTGCAGGTAAATGTGTAATTATTTGAGGCTTTGTCCTCTGGTGTGATGACATAAAATTCTTGGAGGTAGGTAAGCTCTTTGATAACATCACGGTCTATAAATATAGACACGAATCTGGTGTTCACAGTTGATTTTAATCGGTTAATTGTAGATAAAAGTAACCCTCTGATTGATTTTATCCATTTGGAGAGGGTGTCGAGCTGTACATCCTCTTTCTTTGCCCAACGTCTTGCATATTCCTCACAAGAGTCCATGATAATTTTGACATTTTGGTTCCATGTAAAGGAAATACTTTCTCTGTATTTGGGACCCTTTATTAACAATGCTCTCAACTTGTCGTTCTTGACTATACTAGGGTCACCAGTAATAAGGTGTCCACAAGGAGAGTAGTTGAAATCCGATGAAGAACATCCGATGAAGTACCCGAAACATGCATGTCTTTCCAATTTGTTATTCACTGCATGAATGGTACTTGACTGTCAAGCAGGTAATTAGAAATCAAATAACTATAGTATTTGCTATTAACAGATTGCTATTTTTGTCGAATTCTAATGGTCATACAAGAATCACACTGTGCAATAAACGTAGTTTTGATATCAAAAGGCGCATTTTCAAGATTTGTCAGATTTGTCAGGAGTTTGGTCATGGTTGGCCAATTTTGGAGGTATGTTTTATTTCTGAAATCTCCCTAAGTTTGAATATGATAAACATTTCAGAAATACCCATAAACTATTAAGTCTCATAGTAGGCAAGGCAAAATCATTAGATTTTCCCCAGGAACGGTTGAGAACCTCGGAATGAACAAAATTCCAAAGTGAGACCAGGTGCCCGGGGAAAGTCAGCGTCTCCTGATTGCATGCAACACCCGTCGCCCATGGAAACCTGTCAAATTCGGTGATTGTCTCGATGTACATTTTGATGTACATATCAGGAAAGTATGTCTTGTTTGGTGATGATGACAGCCATTCAATCACAATGTAGAATGTCACATTCTGAAAGGGGGATCTCATATGCTTTTATGACATCCCCGTAGCGACTGAAGAACTTACTCAATGATGATTTCAGCCTACTTGCAAGCCGTCAGTTATTATCAGGAGTTTACTTTATGCCTCACAATTAAAGGGGGAAAAGGAATGTATTGATATGCAGGGCTTATTTTCGAGAAATTTTGAAAATCGCTTTTTCAGAATCTTTTGCATTATTTAAAATTCTCAGTCTCCTTGAGGAAAAATTAATATATATCTTCAATTTGTTCTGTTAGAAGTAAAATGTTTTTAATTTTCTTAGAATTCACTATATTTGAATAACAACAAAGACTGGAAGTATACCATCAGGTACAACGCAGCATTAGGGGCTTGTTGTGCTGCGACCCGGGGGTGTTGTACATCAGCTTCTATAACTCCAGAAGTAAGATATCTAGGATCCTAAAACTGATCCTACGGAACTCAGTACATATCAAGGAATGTTCCCATGTCCTTAATTTTGTTTCACAGTATATGCTGTATTCAATACCCCATCAACATTATTTATGTTCATGTTCTAATTCGTTTCACTCAAACGAACATAAATCATTTATGAAATAAAACAAACACATTTGTTGGATAGGAGGCGAAGCGCTCAATCTCTTCGAATAACTCATAGTTCGAATAGGAGGCGAAGCGCTCAATCTCTTTATTAACATGAAGTACATTTTTCAATTTTTCGCGATCCGCCATTGTCCTTAACTACAAAAGAGAAAAAAATATTATTAATAACATATATGCAATAGGTGGGTGGGTGGGGAGCGACTTATCAGGCCGAGATGGAGCCTTCGAATGACTTTCTAAACTTAACATTACCTGTACATTACCTACGAAAAGCATGTTATGCAAATTAATAATACTATGCAAAGCCAATGAAATCGAAACGGTATTGAACCATGCAATTTTACCTGTACAGGTAGGATAACAGAGTGTTCGATAACTATAATAAATACATTTATGTTCTAATTCGTTTCACTCAAACGAACATAAATCATTTATGAAATAAAACAAACACATTTGTTGGATAGGAGGCGAAGCGCTCAATCTCTTCGAATTAAGACAAAGAAAGCAAAATATAATGGCATGTAAAGAGGTAGAAAAACAAAATGATTAAATTCCTAAATTTTTAGTAACAGACAGTTTTTCGACTAAATTTTCAGTAACATATCCATCTTTGGCTTTGTCTGTTTTCCACCTTCCATGTTTTTTGAAAATTCTGTCATTTATGCCAGCCGAAGCTGCAGCAGTCGCTCCCCCAGATCTTAAACTATGTAAGCCAAATTTTGACTTGTCTAATCCTATGCTCTCAAAGGCCAACAAAATAATTTCCCTGCTTCTTGTGTAAGAAATAGGTTTGTTCACTTTTCTCAATCTAAATGATTCTGATTTTTTGAAATAGGTCAATTGTCTAAACAAATATTCCTCGGATGAAGGTGAAATATTTGCTTTCTCAACATATTTTGATAGCATAGAGACAGGACAAGTCGACAAACCAGTTTTAGATATACAAACAGTTGAACCTGCTTTGTACTTGTCGGTTTTACTCTTAACTATATACAGAGTAACATGAGTCTGAAAAAAAGTTCACATCACACATTCTAAGATTAGACAGTTCAGAAAACCTCAAAAAGCCAGCGTAACTAAGTAAACACATAGTAATTGTTCTCAGATCTTACAAACTACAATTCTCATTTCAAAATTTATCAGCAAGTAGAGACATATGCTGAGCAGATATAGGTTCCTTACGACAAACAGGCTTCTTAGTGTCTCGTATAGCACCCTCTTTAACCTGTTTAACCAGATTAGACTGACACGGATCAGTAAACCCGGCTAAGTCGTGAAACCATGAAATAGCATGAGTACTCTCCTCTATCTTTGGAGCTGAAGAGTACGTTTGAGCTAGATGAATACTGTGTGATCCGAAGTTGGAAGAGAGGTCAATGCGTGAGAGATGCACCAATCAGAAAAATGTTTGTAAGCGTACCTATATTGTCGTCTAGTATTATCCGCCTTAGCCTTCAGACAATAGGATGGGAGTAAAGATGTAAGTTCCTGAAGTCGCTGATCCCTCATATTGCGAGAATCTAGTAATGTAGATGTCCATCTGCCAGTATTGAAAACATCTGAAAAACGTGCAAAAGGAATGATGGAAAATCACTTTAAAGCTCGTCGATAGAAAAGATAGTAATATTCTACAATGTGCCTTATAGCATCCACTGCAATATGCACAATGCATACCAGGATCAATCTCTTATATAAAATCATTGATATGGTTAAAATTTTTTTATTGCAACATGCACCTTGCACGCCAGGACCTGCAGCAAAACTGAAAACGACCGGAAAATATATTAACGTACGTAGTATATATACATCTCTGCAATGTGCATGTTCACATCAGGACCTTTCTTAAATTACGAATATTTACAATATAAAACGATCAAACTTCTGCAATGTGTATCATACACACCAGGACCATATATCGTAGAAACGATCATCTGCAATGTGCACGATAAGCACACCAGGGCCCCTCTCTTCTGATTAACACATAGTAGCATCTAATTTTATGGCTAATACCTTTCCATAGAATCTGTTTGAACCAAATAGGGAATTTTTATTTTCACCATGAATAAAACAGCTTTTTCCGTCATCAAATTCCATAAAATCGGCAACATAGGCCTGAAAATGTCCTTGACCTTGAAACAAAAGGGGCCAAAAGTAAGACGAAGGCCAATACGGTACGACAAGTACTCCTCGAGCTTTACATGCAAGCAGGTGGCAAATGCATTTGCCTACGAGTGAAATTGGTGGTACCAACCAATTATTTTCATTTTTCCATGTACATGAAAAACAGTCAACATGTTCGGAGCCAGGATTCCAAAACATGGAATTGAACCTAGGGACCTTATTGTTCGAAGAACTAGCAAAACGGTCGATAGTGAATGGCCCCCATATTGAACTGATGTAATCAAAACAACTATTAGATATGCACCAATCATCAAGATCAACGATTTTGCTAAGATAATCTGCCCTTTCGTTCATTTTTCTAGGTACCCATTGTATGTCAAGGTCAATACCATGAGAGATGCAAGTACTAAATATATTCAAGGCCATGTCTTGCAAATTTGGTTTCATGCTACCACTTTGAACTATTTTTTCACAGTTCTGATTATCAGTAAACCACTTCAGAGATTTTCCTGCTAAGTAATTACTGAAAGACTTAAGTGCATCTTCAATAGCTTTAAGTTCACGCCAAGTCGAACTTTGTAAACGTTCATTATCTGTCCACATTCGATGGAAAACATTTTCTTCTACCTCAACCGTACACGCTGCACAAGCCGAATCACTAGCATCTGAATAGACAATAACGTTTTTCTCTTTTGACAGAAAAAGGAATCGGTTATTGTAGAAGGACAGGTTCTTAGACCAAAAGCCAATTTCTTCTACAACAGAATTCATTGACGACAAAGACAGCTTACGATCCCAACTTTCCCTTGATTCAATCGCTACATAACACTTTCTTGTCATTAAACGTACGATATTACCCATAACTGGTGACATAGACATGATTTTTCCCGTTACTTGTGCTAATTGTCTTGCAGAGATGTTTGGAAGCAGAGAAATAAGTTTTTCCAAGCTACTTTTTGTATCTATAATTCTACGTTCGGGTATGTACAATGAAAAATCAGGAGACCTCCAACAAATACCTAACCATTCCAAGTTCTGCACAGGTTCAAAGACAGACTTTTTGAAATTGATAAATAGTCCAGCGGAGCAGAGAGTAGACTTAACTAAATTTGTAATAGAAATACAAGTTTCTTTGTCTTTTGCCATGATAATTCCGTCATCTAAATATAGGACTATTCTTACGTGATTTTTGCGCCAAAATTTAACCAGCGGCCTTAAACATTTTGTAAAGACAAAAGGAGCAGTCGAGAGTCCAAAAGGTAAAACGCTGTAGCAGTAATAGGAACCCTCCCAACAAAACCCCAAATAGGTTTGAAATTTTGCTTGAATATCTATGTGGTGGTATTCGGATTGCAAATCAAATTTAGTCATGTTACATTCTTTTTCGAAATATTGAAGAGCGATCTTCCAGTCTTCAAATTTTATTTTTTCTTTCTTTATAAAAGTATTCAGAACGCTAAGATCCAAAATTAAGCGTTTTTTATCCCTGTTTTCAGCAACACTTAGGGGATTTACAACATAGGGTCTAGAATCGAATTTTACCACTCTACCCGTGTCAATTAATTGCTGGACAGATTCTGAAACAAAATACTCATTTTTCAAAGCAGACAAATTGTTTTTCATGTTCATAGACGGAGGAGGATCTTTGAAATCAATACAGTATCCGTTTTTCAAAATTGATAAAACTGAATCATAAGTGTCAATCTGTTCCCAAAATTTTACATGATTGTGTAAACTTTTCTTTACTCTGTTTTTGACAGTTATCGAGTTGTTTTCTACTTGAATCAAAAATCTCTCAAAATCAGAAGCTGCCAAACAATCAAAATACTTATCATCAATTCCATCATTTTTGTCCTTGACTGTTCCCTGCACTGAAGGCGGAACTAGACTGGGGGTCTGCAAAATTGAGGGGACAGCGTCCTTTCCAGTGTCCGGGCTTGAAGCACTTGAAACAGATGTCTTTAGGTTGTGGAGTACGTCTTGAGTAGGGACGAAAATTGCCAAGACCAGGAACACCATGCATGCCGGTATTGAGCTGCGCAGCTGATCCCGCCGCCGATGTGGGTCTGCTGTAGGGGGTCGGGCGACCACGCCCCCGTCTGTTAGAACGCAATGCCCTGTTTTCGGCGCTTCTGATCTTCTTATCGTCATCGGAGTCGGACGCGTAGTCATTTGTTTCATATTCATTTACCGTTTTCCACCCGGCTGGACTAGAATCGGCAATACGAATTAGCTTATTACGCCTTTGTAATTTAGATCGTATTTCTTTCAGCAAGGAAACTGCAACGGAGCTATCTTTGACAACTTCTAAAAGTCTATCAATGTCTTCAACCACTTCTTCGTTAAAGGAAAACTGAATACGATTCCCTTCCCCGCGAAGTTTACTGGCCGTATTTTCTTTCAGTTTTTTGGATAGGTTTTGAGCATTAGATTTTTGCTCTGAAATCAGTAGCTGCAATAGACTGGCAAATTGATTGTCAATTATCGATTTAAACAGACTTACTGCGTCCGCAAGATCCGTGTTGCCCCTTGAAGATTTTTCCGTCCGAGGGGGGGAGTCTAACAACATGCGCTCTGATTCGGACATTCCGGGTGGATATTTGCTAGGAGCGACTTATCAGGCCGAGATTGAGCCTTCGAATGTATTTAATACCCCATCAACATTATTTATGTAATTACTTTAATGAAGTACAGTTTCCAATGATGAAGAAGGAGACTTTCATATATTTTTGAAAATGGATATAAAACATTGTAATTGATAAATGTACATGTACACTGAACACATCAAAATGGATTAGACTTTACACTCCTAGTCTGTACTGATCAAGTTTTACACTGATTTTTGTTCCCCACGTTTCGTCATTCTTTGATGACGAATGAACACGAGTTATGTAGAGCAAGATACCAAAATTCGGCGCATTTTTCGTACGTTTTCTAGAGTATTTTCTCTTGCCGTATATTTTGGCTGAAATTTAATTTCTTCGTTTCAGGGACGTAACCAGGGGACTATTAATGAATACGCACAATAAAGACAGGGAAATATTATGACTTTCAATTGAGTTATTATCTATGGATGACTGGCGGGGGATAGCTAGCCAGCGAACATTTTTGGCACATTCGAAATTCTCTACCAATGAGTTTTCATTTAGTCCAATTCCTTACATATTTAACACGTGGGATGGTAGGTTAGAGTTATGTAATATAGTACACAGCCAATTGTGCCTCATATGAAATTCATGTGAAATTTACATGAACTTTACATGAAAGTTCACATGAAATTTATGTGAAACGAGCACGAACATGAAATTTACATGAAATTTTTCACATGAAATTCATGTAAAGATTTTTACATGGATGTTATGTGAATTCAGTTTCCTGTGAAGGTCACTTAGAAAAATTCATGTGAAATTTATATGAAGGAAATTTATGTGAAATTCATGTGAAATATTTTTCACATAAATCTTATGTGAAATTTATATGAATTTTACATGAACTTTCACGTGAAATTTACATGATGCTCATTTGATATGAATTTCATGTGATGCACAATTGGCTGTGTAGCTAGGGAAAAGCTGCAATATTTGAAATTGATAAAGTTGTAAACCGGCAAGCGGTAGCGAGCTAATGATTGTTTTAACAATGACAAAGACGATTCAGATTTCTCAGAATGAATGGTTTAATATAGAAATTCATACTATTTTATCTAAATTGATAGCGAAATTGGGAGGGACTATAGATCCGTTATATAAGATTCGTTTGGAATGACATCATTCAATATCTTACTTCGAATCATAACTTTAAAATGGTTCCGGAAAGCCTCAAAATACATTTGAAATGTGTGAAACAATTGCATGTATATGAATGAAGATACACCCATACACAACATGGACACCAGCCCCCATACCAACATCAGAAATTGTAGAATGTTTCTTTGTAAATGGAAATGCGAAAAAATTGTATGTTTAAATATGGATGCCTTCTTTCTGCAATTTTGATGGGGATTCGGTAAATAGACCGTGGAAACTTGCGAGAAATTGCAAGCACTACATACGAATACTTTTAACTTAACATGGCCATTAAGCTACATAGCAAGTGAACGAGGCCAACAAATAACGATGTTGCCAATGACATTTTCCAAACGGAGTCTTGTATGACTCCCATTCCATTCAAGAAAAAGCCATGTATCACATGTGTACCAAAAAATTTAATCATTACGATCCAGACCTATCCCTTGTCTGTATTGTTCACTACAGTCATTGTCCAGAGTAAAACCGTGATCTGAAATCGACAAAAGATTGTGAGAAAATAAAAGTAGATAATAATGCAGCATGGCCACTTATAGATCAAGCCAATTTAAACAACAACAACAACAACAACAATGTTTTATTCTGATAAATACTATCACTGCATCGACGAAAAATATTTTCAAAGCATAACATATGTATGAAAAGTTCTCTTTTACGATGGACTCCGTGGAGTAGATAATAGATATATAATGTTGTCTTTCGTGTTTCTATAGCGTGATGGTGTTGGCTCCATCCATTTATCCACTCTTTCTCGTCACCTGAGTATGCTCCATTGTTTTGTTAGGGATCTCCTTCTTGTCAAGGTCTAATATGCCTACTGACAATGACTTTTGGATTCTGAGTTTGGGTTTCTGTTTTGACATTCATTCACTAAACTACTGTATAACCAGAAAATTTCGAGAGATACTAATTTTCGAAGTTTGAAGATTTATTTGGTTACTTTCTTCCTTTAAGGTGTCGTAAACTTAAAGCAGAGAGGTGGAAACTGCACCTGCAAATAAGAGGGACAGGTGGTCATATCATAAATGTCATCAAAGTCATAGCATCATTCACGAACAGATTAATTTGCAGCATGAACCAGACATTCACGTTTTGGGTACTTAACCATTTGTTCGTTGTCTGAACCTGGAGTAATAACATCCTGTAAGTTCTAGTTAGTTGCCGACTCTGAAAGTGTGTCAGCCAATTAGAGCCATTGGTCGCCTTCTTTATAAGCAGATCGGTTGTACTTTGTAGGGGAACATGCATACTTATTGTCAATACGATATAATGATATGGTCCTGCTGTCACCAGACGGACGCTCGGCATTTTACTGAACCAAATTTAAGCCTTATACCAGCGCATGATTAAGACTTGCACTCTCACTGACTTTGACGATGGGATTCCATAGGGCCCTGCCCAAACCTATTTAGACAAGAAAGGTCCCCGACCACATGCCCTCTCTAAATTTTGGTCTGATTCCTGGGGTAATAATTAACATGCATGAGCTCGCTACAGACCACTTCGTAACCATTTGTTTTCAATTTTGTTTACACATTCATCTGTATTTTGATTGGATCCTGTGGTTTGCTGCCTTGGTCGTGTGGTGATCTTACAATGAGGAAGTTATTTTACACTTCAATTGTGTGTTCTTCGATACCAAAAAAAAAAAAAATGCTTGCTCGCACGTAATCCGGAAAACTTACCATTTACTTCTGGCGTAACAGATAGCCGTACTAAGTCGGCACCGATTGCCCATAGTTCTCATTGATTTATGTATAGTCTTTTGCTTCTAATGTTTCTATGTCGTATTTGTGTTCCTTGTCTCTTTTACATCATTTGCTGTGCTTGTCTTCTCAGTGTTTCGTGGATTTTTGTTTTTGTGCATTGCTGTAGGTGCTGCAACCGAGTATGATTTTTCGTCTACTTTAGGAGAAGTTAATAACTTTACAGACGGATGGATGCACGATGGACAGACGGACGCTAGTGAAAGATCTATGACAATAGCTCACTTGGAATTTGTTTTAAGTTTGTCCCATACCTCGCTTGATAGATCGTTGTAGATGAAATTTAGAAATCGATTTTCTACGCCCTGCTCGTGCTTGGGACTGCCTGTACATCTGATGCCTAAAAATGTAATTTTTAGATTTATTGGCACATTTTGACTAGATTTAAATAGACAAATCAGTATTAAATTATAATTTTACTGAAAATTTGATGAAAGTGGTAAAAAAAATCAGAAGGATACCAGATCTGTGGCCATGCAATAGGAGCTAGAGACAACACGCTTAAAGGCGCAACATGACCTAGATAAATATCCCACCGGATAGTCATTAGCGATAGCACCGCCCACATTGCCCCTGATTGAGAGACTCGCTATTTATAACAGATGTAGAGATGTTTATAAACAAACGCACGTGAATAACGACGTTGATGTTACAAATAGGATTTATTCACAAAGTTTACATATTTAAACAAACAAACATAAAATATAAATATGTATTACGTCAGTAGAAAATTAAAAAAGAATAATTTACATCTATTTACTAACATGTCAGTAAAAAAACCCCGAAAATCAAACAGAACAAACCAGAAAACGTGTTTAGACTCTGCGCACACGACGGACCCTGTATACACTTCTAATGTACCTACTCCAAATGCTTCGAATAAAGTTGTAGGTAGGTCTCTTTAGCACTTTTCTGCCGGTGCGCTGTCTTGGTGCATGAGGATCGCGTCGCACTGTCACTGACGTGAATTCCCTTTTCACATTTTCGTTCCAGTGCAGAGTCGCAAGCTGTGCTCTGCTGTCGTACTGATCGCGACCAAAAACTATCCTTTTATCTTCATAGATGTTGAGCACATTGTTAAAACTGTCAACGACATAGGTATCCCGGCCTAACTTAAAGTCGTCTGGGTGCTTATAAATTACGGAATTTAATAAAACTCCTCTCAACAGTTTTTCGGCCACCGGATCTCTGATTACCAATCTGCGCGGTTCATAATTTTCATCCGACCTGCACCGAGATGATGGATCGCATTTTGCATGGTCATTTTTGTAGTGTTCTACGATATTTGAGATGGATTCCCGCAGATACGTCGCGTCTCCCCTACAGTTGCGAATCGCCCAGTGAACATGAGTAGATACTGATTCCACCTTGTCATGTAGCTGCTCCGACCAAATTTTACCTTCCGTATATCGAGGGCCTGATGATATTTTTGTAAGTGCCTTTTTCAATGATTTAACACCGTGCCATGTATCATTCTGATTTATTGTGTCTTCTTGCTCCTCCCGTACGTATTTGTTCACAGACATGTTCCTATCGTGAGTGTGAACACGAACAGAAACATCTCCTTCCGCCAGTTTTTGGTACACTCGTCTCGTACCTATCATTTCATGACGCTGGGTAACACGATCGTCATTCTTTGAAATATGTTGACAACTGATAACTTTACTGGTTCTTTCACCAATTGCCACAACACTGGTATCATATGCATTTTTTCTCCATCCATGTCGTGCGTCCGTTATTATATCAATCCCCGAAGAAAGATCTTCATAAAGACCAATTTCTTCATGCATAGCGTCGGTGATTGATTCCTCATATTCTTCTTGCACAGACTTTCTGTGAGTCTTGAAGAAAGCTTCTCGTGCCTCGAGAGAAAGCGTCCCTATGCCTGCTCCACGACAAAATCTGGAATAATGGGAGGGTAACATTTCGCTACATACAAATCCATGATTTATCCTGCAGTTGACAAGATACTTCCCATTTTTCAAGTAAGGAGATGAAGACCATAGATAAGTATGTCTGGCCCTACTTGGGTTACTGCATGTAAGTTTCATTAATGTCACATGTCCTCTCCTGGTGACCTTTCTCAGGATAAGCGTTCCTTTACACTGTCTCCCGTGCTGAGTCGCAACTTTTACAAGGCGCATAACTGACTGGTTAGTGGTCACAAAAAACGGGGCATGCGTCTGTCTTTCCGTCGCATTCACGAACGTTGGTGGCATTTGTTCGTTCTGTGACTCCCTGTTTTCTTTCTTTTCTAGGTAGTTATCTAACAAAAATCCAACAATGTCATAGTTGTTCACTGGTCTGTTGAAGTTTTTTACAAGGTCGTTCCTCACTTTCTGCATTTTCTCCGAAATTTCAACCTTTTTTTTACTGTCTCCGGGGATTTCAATTCTAAAAGACGGTGGTTTACTTCTTTGCGATGCCATTGTATAACGCAACAAATGTGAATCTGAATATATCTTGGTAAATGACAACTTTCCAAAGTGGTTGTGAATATGCAATAAACCCTATACAGATGTACATGTGCATAATTTCCATCTTTTAGGATAGTCCATTTGTGTTTAGGGTGTACGTCATCTCAGTAACATATTTATTTCCATATGATATATTATGAATTTAAGTTTTCGGGTTTTTTTTTATCTTTTCATTTTGAATAAAAGCGAATAGAAAACAAAGTTATACATGAAGACAATGAATGGGAAAACTAATAAATTTATTTAGAACCTGCATGACTAAGAAATTCTGATTGGAATATGCTAAATATTGCGCCAAAATATCAGGATAATTTATCAGGGGTCAAGATGCCAGAGTACAGATGAAGGCACCCCAGGGATAATGATAAAGAAACTCCCATCGAACATGTGTCTAAAATATCACTCTTATCATTTCTGCATATTTGATATAAGAACAGATTAACGTATACATGTCAGACAGTCGTATCAAGTAAGTAATTATCGCAACAGATTATCTGGTTAGTATTATGTCCTCATCAACATACCAATAGGGGCCCCATTGAAACAATTCAAGAAATAAGAAACCCGCTCACCCATTTTATGAAGTGAAAATATGGCTGCCCGAGACGAAATTGAAGGTGAAGAAATTGAAGATTTACATGAACAAAATGACACGGAAGGCAATGAAAGTCATAGCGAAAAATTTAAGGTCTCTCTTATGATAACCGAAGATCAGAAAAGCAGAATCTTTGAACTATTTGAAGAAAATGATTGGGAAATCGAAGAGGTACCGGAATCACAGGACACTGCTCCAATGGAAGTTGACAGTGGATATGAGCCGTTTCGAATCCCCCAGGATGACAATAGTACTGAGTGCGTGTACTGTTTCTGTAAGCCTTGTATTACAGATGAAAGAAATCGTCAATTGTGGTGGGAAACAGAGAATCATGCGGCTAGGCAAAACAACCACGCACTTAGAAAAGAAAAGTACAAGAGTTTCTGGACGATGCTATTTCATCGAGGTGTGTTCCTTGATCCACGGTATATGGCTATAAAAGAAGAAGCTTTGAAACGTGATCCTCGTCGCAGGAATTTGCTATGGCATCGTAGGGACATTTTACCAAAATGTGTCTTAGAAATGGTGAGGAGCTGGTTTCCGAATCCAGTAGGTGTGCCTTACATGGGACATATGTGGGAATAATGTGGAGATTGAATACCGTTTTTATAAAATACATTTAAAACATGTTATGATTTTTTTGTGTGGACAAGAGACAAACAGCGCTTGGTCAATAAAGGGAATCTTGCAATCTGCGCCCATGACAAAAATCAAAGCAAATTGGGTCTAATTAAAGACGTTTATCAGTAAAAGGTGTCTCCGATATGAACGTGACTAGAAAATTGAAATTTCCTCCATTTTCCCTGATTGGCCGCTATTTATACCCCATGTTGCGTCTTTAATTCAGCATTATAATTTTGATATGTTTGAAAAATAATCGAAATGTTTTTCATCCTCGACAAAGTGAATACTAAAAAGAACAAAACTATTATCAAATGTCTCACTGAGTTATTATGAATCATCGAAAAAAAAAAATCAACATATAATATGATGTGCGTTTCTATTATTATCTGGCATATTAGTCTGGGATGTATCATTGGGTTGGGTGCACCCCCCTTGATCTCCCAAAACCGGCCTACCTTTGTAGCATTTTTTGCGCTCTTTCAGTTGAAAATTTGTCTCATGGAAATTTCCATTGCAAAAGCGGTGTTTTTTTGGGAAAAACATGTTTTTTAGTCAAAAATCACTGAAAATAGGAAAAAAATTTAACTTTTATATGGTTGATGTTTTTAAAAATTGAAAAGTGGGAATATATAGTATTTTTGATGCTCTTTCAGATGAAATAAGTTGCAAGTTTCAATTCCTATTTTTACTGTGTGTTTTGGGGTACAAGAAGTCGAATTTTTTGCCAAAAATCAGAAATTTGAGGAAATTTTAATTTATTCCTGCTTCTTATCTCCTCAATCATGCATATGATCGTTTAATGATGATTTAAAAAACATTTTCAAATTTCAGTAAGTTTCTTGATATAGGCTATATATAATTCATGAAAAACATATTTTTTGCCCCAAAATACCAATTAAATTAACAAAGGATACTTCAAAAACATATAACGTACAAGGACAAACTATGATATACCCAGGAACAATTTAGAATATAGATAATAACGACACATTTCATAGCAATAAGGATTTTTCCAGAAATCAGCGCTTTCTAAATAAAAATTGAGATTTTCCACTCAAAAAACCAAGATTATCAATGAAATCTCTTCTAACTCATTAAACTTTATCACTTTTATGCCATCCAATTATATGAAACCTCTCCAGCTTTGATTGAATAAAAAATATAGATCTAAAACAATTTTCACAGAAATAAGTGAATTTTGCACATAAATATCAATTAAATTAACAGAGGATATTTCAAATGCATACGACTAACAAGGACAAACTATGATATACCCAGGAACTCTTTTGAATATAAATAATAACGTCTGATTTCATAGAAATAAGGATTTTCCAGAAACTAGCGATTTTTAAATAAAAATCGAGATTTTCCACCCAAAATAGCAAGATAATCAAAGAAATCTCTTCTAACTCATTAAGCTTGATCACATTTATTTATTTATTTAATAAATATAAATAAAAAAAATATTAACAGATATAAGTGAATTTTTCACATAAGTTTTTTTGCCCCAAAATAAGATATAAATTAAATTTCAGTTATCAAATAACATTTCTATCCATTTATAATAAGAAACAGCATAATATCAAAGCTAAAAGATATCAATTCAGGCAAATTAAAAGAGCTAGTACCTATTTTCTCAAAATAAGTGGTTCTTGCATAAGAAATGCATATTCTACCCCAAAATGATGGTTTAAATTAATTATTACATGACAAATATGGATAATGACCATATCCCTGTATACAGCACAAAATCGATAATTCAAAACTCAGAAACCGAAGGCATACAAAATCAGGACAAAACAGGAACCAAAGCAAACAAACAAAAACCACCACCATATGAAAAGAAGCGAACTCCCGATATGGGAGTGAGACCAGGTGCCCAGGAAGAGTAAGCATCTCCTGCTTGCATGCAACACCCGTCGCTTCAATTCGGTAGAACTGTCACATCCGGTTACTTCCATTTTGGAAGATATAGAGTACAATCTTTGGTTGGATGGTTCAAATGGTCTACGACAGAATATCATCCACCATTCTTGAGAGTGGAACATCATATTGTATGACGAGTTCCCCGTATCGACCGTAGAACTTCCTCAGTGACGATGTTAGTCGGTCACAAACATATCCCTGACTGAGAAGCTTGTCTGAAAGACGCCTAGCTCTCAGAACAAAATCCGTATATTTGGTACTTGCTCTGGCATAGCGTATCGACTGAGATATGAACACGCCATAAGCAGGCGATGAAGGGATGTTGCTACTCAGAAAAGGAAAGTTTGTGATGCTGAAATTGAAGTCGTCACGTTTGTCATAGAGTGAGGTGTTCATGTGACCATCAGTGTCGTAGGACAACATTATGTCCAAATAGGATGCTGAATTATTTGTCTCTGTGGTTTCTTTGACTTCAAGCTCCGAAGGATAGATACTGCTCAGGTAATCCGCGAATTTTGGATTATTGATGGACAACGCATCATCTATGTATCTGTAAGTGAAGTTAACGTCAGAAGCTAAGTATCTTTTCCCTTCAGAGACCAAAGATTGAATGAATTCAGCTTCGTACGAGTAAAGGAAAATGTCGGCAAGGAGTGGGGCACAATTGGTCCCCATTGGAATTCCGACAATTTGCTGGAAAACCTTTCCTCCAAACACCACAAAAATGGAAGACCTTTCCTCCAAACACCACAAAAATTTTAGTTCACAATCATCTGACAAGATGATTACTTTCTATAATGATAACAGCTTTAAATGTATAGTTTTAGCAAAGAAAATGAATTAATAAAATTTTTCCAGAAATCTGTAATTTTTAGACAAAAAACAGGCATTTTGCCCCAAAATAAAGTTGAAAATATACCTTTGATATTTCATACATGTAATTTATGAGTGAACCTAAATAATTACAGTTCAAAATACATTCCTGCTATCATTTCAAGAACTTCTATGGATACAATAAATATTCTCCAGAAATCAGCTATTTCTAAATGAAAAAAATCAGATTTTTTCCACAAAAACATTTTGATTTTGAATGAAATGTTAGTAAAACATATATAATCTGATAGAGTGTGAAAATTGACATTAGAAAATAGCTTTCAATCATTGCTTTCGTAACAAATAAAGGTTCTTCAAATAAATATACAGCAATCTGAGATTTCTGATTGAAAATACAGGTTTCTGTATAAAATAATTAATTTCGAGTATTTTGCAAAAAATAAGAATATAAAATATATGTCATTTGTAAGAGGAGACTTTCAAGATGTTTTTTAAATCATCATTGAACGATCATATGCATGATTGAGGAGCTGAGAAGCAGGAATAAATTAAAATTTCCTCAAATTTCTGTGATTTTTGGCAAAAATTCGACTTTTTTACACCAAAACACACAGTAAAAATAGGAATTGGAACTTGCAACTTACTTCATCTGAAAGAGCATCACAAATACTTTATATTCCCACTTTCAATTTTTAAAAACATCAACCATATAAAAGTTATAATTCTTTTCCTATCTTAAGTGATTTTTGACTAAAAAACATGTTTTTCCAAAAACAAAACATCGCTTTTGCAATGGAAATTTTCATGAGACAAATTTTCATCTGAAAGAGCGCAAAAAATGCTACAAAGTTAGGCCGGTTTTGGAGGATCAAGGGGGGGGGGAGGGGTTGCACCCAACCCAGTGATACATCCCAGACTATATTAACATATAGCGCATCAGATATCCATGTTTTATAGCTTTTCTCGACAATGATACTTTGCATATATTGAAAAATGAGAAATCACTTTTATTTATTGAGATTTGTTACACAAGTACACGTACTCATTTGTCTTCGTAATTTTTCGTTTCGTTAATGTCTTTTGTTTGGGAAACATAAACTGTGCTTCTCGGAACAGGTTTTCCTATCAATTATTGCTTTGTCGGAAAAGGGTTCTATATTTATTTGTTCTTGCATTTGTGTGTGTTTTTTGCAATACCATTCGAAGAAATTAGTGTCTAAGTTGCCTTGGCATCACATCTTCTATCAGTGTCAGATAATTTTCAATTAAAACAAAAAGCAAAACTCAAATCTGCTTTTGTGCTTTATTTTATTTCCTCAAGAAATGTAAACATCCAATAAAATAAAAAAAAATCATGCAGGTTTCATTAGTGAAAGTGCACTCATGAATTTCGAGATATGATTTATTATGATTCATTTAAAGAGCCGAAATCATGACATCTATTTGAAGACCAAGAATTATAAATACTTCGAAGAGGACAAAGTTTTGACTATTTGTTTTGCAGAAAGATTATGTTTATTTGATGAATGTTATTTATAAACATTTCTGATTTTCATAGTTTTACATTGATTTTCATTTTTATATCATGTATCATTCCGCAAAGATATACATATATAGAGATTTTCAGTGCAGTGCATAATTTTTTATTTTGTACAATAAATGAAATTGAAAAAAAAAAAACTCGCCGTAACAAAATGCTAAACAACCCTCTCAATGAATTAGTACATGTATCACTGAATAATGAAATATACAGGTCACACAAGTATTAGTATTAACAAAGGAAGGAAGACATACCCCAAAAATATTCGACTTTGTTGTTTAATCACACTTGGATGTGACAGTTCTACCGAATTGAAGCGACGGGTGTTGCATGCAAGCAGGAGATGCTTACTCTTCCTGGGCACCTGGTCTCACTCTCATATCGGGAGTTCGCTTCTTTTCATATGGTGGAGGTTTTTGTTTGTTTGCTTTGGTTCCTGTTTTATCCTGATTTTGTATGCCTTCGGTTTCTGATTTTCTGAATTATCGATTTTGTGCTGTAAACAGGGATATGGTCATTATCCATATTTGTCATTAATATTATGACAATGAAATAGCACATAACTTTAAAGAATAAAATATCAAGTTATACCAAAAATTAACTATTAATGAAAGTGTTGTGGGTCATGTATTATTTTAGTTTTACTTTATGTGTAGGTACACATGTACTTAGTCATGTTATTTAATGATTTCATAATAATTCTTTCTAGATTTTACTATGTCATATTTATTTCATTAGAGAATATTCCAGTATGTTCTTTGTTACATCATTATTATCACATGACTGTGATTTCTAGAATTATCGTGTGTAATGAGTCATTGTTCTAGAAGCTTCTGGTAAATTCATTGGTATTAAGTATAAATACCTCCGAGGAACTGTGTTGAGGGGACATTCGTACACATTCGTAGACACGATTCATTCATCTATTCTGATATACTGGGACACTTTATTTGTTGAGACTTTAATCCATTTAACAACGTTTGGACACAGATCTTTCGAGAACGTTTGTGATTACCGGAAACCAAACATTCGATAGACTTTGTGGACCGTAACGGACACTTTGATCCGGACATTGTATTGTAAGTTGAAATCATTTCAAATATATATATTTTGTACATAATTAAACTTGTAAATTTATATTCTGTCTTTGTCTGATTTTTGCTGGCGTTTTGGGGTATTCTGACCCATAACAGAATTGGGGCTCGTCCGGGATAGTAATTTCTGGATATTTGCACTTTACGTAAAGTTCGTTTTTTGAAAAAAGGAAAATTCTCAAAACTTTTGCCAGCAGAAATCAATCATGGTATATTCGGTCACTGAATTTTTGAAATCGCCGACTGTAGATGAGTTCAAATCACTGAAAAAGATGAGTTGATTGGTTTAGGTCTTCACTTGAAGTTAGATGTAAAATCTTCTATGAGAAAACAAGAAATTAGAAATATTGTGGCTAAAGAGCCTTTAGCTGAGGAAATCTTTTCGTCATACGATTTTCCTGTTGAACCTGTTTCAAGCAAAACCAAAATGTCAAACAAGAATCAAAGACTTACAAGGTGGAGTTTATTGTTGCAAGAGTACAATATCATTATTAACCATATCAAGGGCAAAGACAATGTGATTGCAGATGCACTATCGAGAGTTTCATGAGTGATTTTTGCAGAATTTACCACCTAAGTTTTCATTGACATTCAAACTTTTTTTAAGGGGGGAGGTGTTGTGGGTCATGTATTATTTTAGTTTTACTTTATGTGTAGGTACACATGTACTTAGTCATGTTATTTAATGATTTCATAATAATTCTTTCTAGATTTTACTATGTCATATTTATTTCATTAGAGAATATTCCAGTATGTTCTTTGTTACATCATTATCATCACATGACTGTGATTTCTAGAATTATTGTGTGTAATGAGTCATTGTTCTAGAAGCTTCTGGTAAATTCATTGGTATTAAGTATAAATACCTCCGAGGAACTGTGTTGAGGGGACATTCGTACACATTCGTAGACACGATTCATTCATCTATTCTGATATACTGGGACACTTTATTTGTTGAGACCTTAATCCATTTAACAACGTTTGGACACAGATCTTTCGAGAACGTTTGTGATTACCGGAAACCAAACATTCGATAGACTTTGTGGACCGTAACGGACACTTTGATCCGGACATTGTATTGTAAGTTGAAATCATTTCAAATATATATATTTTGTACATAATTAAACTTGTAAATTTATATTCTGTCTTTGTCTGATTTTTGCTGGCGTTTTGGGGTATTCTGACCCATAACAAAAGGTGCATGCGATGCTTATTAAAGGGAAGATTTATCTAAATATTTAATTTCATTAAGGCTGTACTCGTGTTCTGTTAACTTTGAAAAAAAAAATATTTGAGATTACGAATGCGAATGTATGCTTGCTACTTAAGAAATAAAAAATGACGCGGCGAGGTTGATAAATGAGTTAAAGAAGATCCTGACAATCTCAACAGTACTCACAATAGAGCACCAAATGGAGCATCGAAGGACCCCTAGCAAGCTAGAGGTTGGACCAGGTGCCCGGGAGGAGTTAGCATCCCCTGTTGGCTAGCCGTCGATGTTAAATGTGATTGGCTGAGGACGCGAGGATATATTGTGAGAAAATAGAGCCCGGCTTGTCATTTTTTATTTCTATTCTAATGATGACCAAACTTAGACCATTTGATGAAAGTATTAAAACAAGAAACACAGACGACAAAATCGATTCTTGGTAAAAACCAGTTCCTGCCGGTTTATCTGCTTTCAGAAAATGGGTAGGCGTGGCTTATCGCTTTAGGGCCTATATTGGAGAATAGAGCCCGGTTCGCGTCTGTTGCCTTAACAGGGAAAAAGAATCAAGTCATATTAGAATAGTTCGTAACATTATCGATAATGAAATATATGTTCCACTGAAGTAATTTCAATACTCAAATACATGAAGCCGCCTTGAAATAAGTACTTGAAAGCCAATTAAAACCTCGACAACACTCGGATGATGTCGGAATTGAATGGCACATGGCTAGCTCTTATAACCTCTGAAAAATCACACAAATATACAACTTATTTGCATTATTTCATTACTAGGTCAATAATAATGGAATGACAAAGAAATATAATTTCCTAAATATATAACTAAATGTATTAGTTTTGATATACTTCATTTAAAGACCCTGACGTTATCACAGAGCTTACCTACCTCCAAGAACATTATGTCATCACACCAGCGGACAAAGCCTCAAATAATTACACATTTACTTGCAAAAAGTACTATTTCGACAGTCTAGTAAAAGAGTTGGGTTTAAATTCGACACCTGGAAATCCCACTTACACCCCAACAAACCTTTCTGCCTCTGAAATAATAGATAACCACAAATCAGCTCTTGCTTCCTTTGGCTTCAACACTAACAAATTAGATTTATATTTACCATACTTATACTGCATACCTAAAATGCATAAGAATCCGTACAAACAACGTTTCATCGCTGGTTCCTCAAAATGTTCTACCAAATCTGTATCGATCTTACTCACCAACGTTTTATCTGAAATCAAATCTGGGCTTCAAAAATATTGTTCGACAGTATATTCTCGCAGTGGAATCAACCAGATGTGGATTATAAATAATTCGAAGAAACTTTTAGAACATCTGAAATCCACTCATTTTTAGTAGAGTCCATTCGATCAAAGCCTTTGATTTTTCGACACTTTATACTACAATTCCACATTCTAAATTGAAAGAAAGACTCGCAAAAATTATAAGTAATGCGTTTACAAGTAAGAACGGTAATCGCAAATACAAATTTATTGTTGTTAACTATGACAAAACCTACTCTGTAAAAGAAAAGCCCGATTCTGAAAATAAGTATACTGAAACAGATATTATTCAAATGTTATACTTTCTGATCGACAACATTTTTGTGGTGTTTGGAGGATAGGTCTTCTAGCAAATTGTCGGAATTCCAATGGGGACCAATTGTGCCCCACTCCTTGCCGACATCTTCCTTTACTCGTACGAAGCTGAATTCTTTCAATCTTTGGTCTCTGAAGGGAAAAGATACTTAGCTTCTGACTTCAACTTCACTTACAGATACATAGACGATGTGTTGTCCATCAATAATCCAAAATTCGCGGATTACCTCAGCAGTATCTATCCTTCGGAGCTTGAAGTCAAAGAAACTACAGAGACAAATAATTCAGCATCCTATTTGGACATAATGTTGTCCTACGACACTGATGGTCACATGAACACCTCACTCTACAAACTTTCCTTTTCTGAGTAGCAACATCCTTTCATCGCCTGCTTATGGCGTGTTCATATCTCAGTTGATACGCTATGCCAGAGCAAGTACCAAATATACGAATTTTGTTCTGAGAGCTAGGCGTCTTTCAGATAAGCTTCTCAGTCAGGGATATGTTTGTGACCGACTAACATCGTCACTGAGGAAGTTCTACGGTCGATATGGGGAACTCGTCATACAATATGATGTCCCACTCTCCAGAATGGTGGATGATATTCTGTCATAGACCATTTGAACCATCCAACAAAAGATTGTATTCTATGTCGTCCGAAATGGAAGTAACCGGAAGTGACAGTTCCACCGAATTGAAGCGGCGGGTGTTGCATGTAAGCAGGAGATGCTTACTCTTCCTGGGCACCTGGTCTCACTCCCATATCGGGAGTTCGCTTCTTTTCATATGGTGGAGGTTTTTGTTTGTTTGCTTTGGTTCCTGTTTTATCTTGATTTTGTATGCCTTCGGTTTCTGATTTTCTGAATTATCGATTTTGTGCTGTATACAGGGATATAGTCATTATCCATATTTGTCATCAGTAGTAATGTATATAGCGCAAGTATTGATCAAGGGCTGTCTTATTGCAAGCCATGTTACCATGCATTTTGACCTTGATTGCCAAATCTAGCAACTGCTCCACTACAATGTTGTCTAGAGATCTGACGTCAGCACTTACGGCTATTAAAGAACACGTAACTAGATATTGTGAAATTGTTCTGAACAGGAACGACTTAATTTTATTATGGTCGATTACGAATTCAGGAGATGTGATTGACAAAATTCAACGTAGTGGATTTCCGCTGGTTTGACGGTGATGTTCCAAGACTACCGTTATACGGCATTTATACATCACAGATCATCCGGTACGCTAGAGCATGTACTAATGTTTTGGATTTGCACAGTAGAAATTTACAAATTACTAGGAAACTATTAGATCAAGTTAAGGCTTTCTGGAATTCTACAAAAATTACAGTGAACTTCTTTTAAAATTCGGATCTATACAAGCAACAGGGTACATTAGTTTGGGTATTACTCCATCTGCCTTTTATGGTGATATGTTAAACAGAATTAGAAGGATCAAAAGGCTGACAGCATTACCAGCGAAAATGCGTCAGAATCATCAAACGCCTTTTATACCGTGCATATGATCTGAATGTCACCAGACGGACACTAGGCTTGGTACTTTACCAATCTACAGTTTGTACCCGCACATTCTTCAGACTTGCACGCTGACTGAGTATGACGGCGGGACTACACGACGGGCCCTGTCCAAACCTCCTTAGAGAAGACAGGGCCTCGACCACCTGTCCTCTCTTAATGTCGGTCGAACTCGTCGGGTGATAACATACATTAGCTCGCTACAGCTGGCAGAGCACGGACTGTATTACGTACGCCCTCTTTATATATCCATTGACATAATCATTTGTGTTGCTTGGGCCCCTACGTTTTGTAGTCTTGTTTGTACGTGGCCATCTAATAGTTAGGAGGTTGTTTTACACCACAATTTTACATTCTTCGATACCTCTGGGTAATCGGAATAATAACGGGGTGAACGCACGTTATCCAGGATACCCACACCATTTGCTACTCGTGTGGCAAACGGCCGTCCAAAGTCGGCGCCGGTTATACATTGGTCTCGTTGGTTTATTTATTTTAGTCGTTCTTGTTTGATGCTTGAATGTCGTACGTCTCTTTTTTGGCTCTTATTGTGCACGTGTTTGTGTTTTCGCATCGGGTGTTTTGGTGTTTTGCTGTTGGTGATGCAACAGTGTCTTGTTGGATATTCCCTCCCTTCTTTGATTTTGAATATAACAATTATGCGTGCGATCTGTTTGATTGTGCTAGTTCATTATTTTCACATTTACGCAGTAGACTTGCATTTTACAATTCAATGATGAAATTCCCTTTGCTGGAGGTAAATTCTTACATGAGTAATCGTGCGGAGATAGTGTTAAACGGTTCCAAGATCAATAGAAATTAACAGTCTTCATTTTGAAAGTTATCCTATTTTTCAAGAAATACACCAGTTATGGTACGGAGACGAAATTTGTGGCTGTGGACAGACAGACAGATGGACGGACAAACGAATTATAGACATAGTGAACTCAGCAAAACCCTTCTTTTCAATTTGTAGTAAACTCTATCAAATTTGTTAGTTGCGGATGAGGTATGATCATGTCCATAATTGAGAGTAGAAGTGAACGATATTTCTCAGATATGTGTACCTAAATGAAGGGTAAGCTACTTGTTCAGGGTTACATTACACAACGGCTAAAATCAATACAACATTGAGGAAGTTCTTTGGTCGCTACGGGATTTTAATAAAAGCATATCAGATCCCTCTTTCCAGAATGGTCAGTTATATTCTGGATTACGATTGAATGGCTGTCATCATCATCATAATCCCCTACTTTGTTTTGCCATCATCACCAAACAAGACATATTTACGTTATATGTACATTAATATGTACATCGAGACAATCACCGAATTTGACTGGTTTTCATGGAGCTGTTGCGACGGGTGTTGCATGCAATCAGGAGACGCTTGCTCGCCTAGGGCACCTGGTCTCACTTCGGGACGTTATTCATTCCGAGGTTCGTAGTCGTTCCAGTGGGAATTCTGATGGTTTGGCATTCCTTTCTCGACTTTGAGACTGAATAACGGATTCACACTTCCTTGATTTTAATTTATTAAGATATACATGTAGACAGGCAAAAAAGGATATACTAAAAATCGAAAGGGAAAATGCAGGTCCTAGAGAAGCATATATCTTATCGCTAATGGCGAGGTTAAAAAATTCATTAAATGAATTGTTAACATTTTGTAAAGAAACAAAAAAGTACTTTGTTATATAAACGTGAAGGGAGCAATACGCATTTATGAAACTTGTGCGGTAGTTTATGTTTAGGAATATCATAGTATTACATATACATGTAATCTATGTCATCTTAGGAGAGATGTTCGCGAGAGACTACAAATGTTCATCCTCTGCATTGGATTTCAACTGCACCTCAGAATATCCGCTCGTATTGTGCCCTTCCCTTATTGGAACAGCAAGGGAATAGACGAACTCGCTCTCTTGGACACCTTGAGCTGTTGAGTATTCATCATCAAAGGAATCCTGAATTTTGTGCTTTCGTTTTGTTCTTAATTGATCATATTCAGCGTCATTCGATTCTATGTAAACCTCTTCAGTATCCTCTCTCTCTGTATTCTCATTCTCACCAATTTCAAATCCTAGGATTTCATCTTCGTCGTTTTTCAGCTTTTTGGGTTTAGACACAACTGCATAGACAGGCTGATTATCCCCAGAAAGAACGCTCTCAGAGGAAGACACTGCTGGTATTACGATTGCCTGCCCTTTTTCGTTTTCTATAATTGAACTCATTGCTATCTGAAAGCCTTTATCTTTTTCTTTGCCTTTTCCTTGTTTTCTACAAAGATAGCCAACAAATAAGGGACATGGCAGATAAATCTATTTACAGTTATAAAACATTTTAATAGAATTGTGTGTGTACAAAGACGAAAATTTAGCATAACTTAAAGAAATTGCCTTAATGAGTTTTCATGTTTGCAATATTTCATTATATGAACTTTGCTATTGTGAAAGCGCATACCTGCATTTTATGAAAACCACAACTCCGGTGAAAGATATCATGACTGCTATTCCTACCACTATACCAACTATAGCACCTGTAATAAAACACATCTCTCATGTTTGACTTCATTGTTATCGATTGTATTATGAACTTTAGACATTTATATCTGAGTGGTACTAACTAATTATATTACTTTGGGTATTTCGCGACCTGCATTTTATGTTACATGATCAACAAAATAAGAAGGATCAAAGGTAGGCAGAATTACTATCGAAAGTTTTAGAATCATCAAACGCCTTTCATACCGTGGATATAATCCTTCTGTCGCCAGACGGACACTTGACTTCGTACTGAACCAATCTACAGACTTGTACCAGCGCATTCTCAAGAATTGCACTCTGACTGACTGTGACGACAGGACTCCATGACGGGCCCTGTCCAAACCTCTCTAGAGAAGACGGGGCCTCGATCACATGTCCTCTCTGTATGTCAGTCGGACTCCTCGGGTGATCATATGCATGAGCTTGCTACAACTGGTGTTATATTGTAGTTTTCACCAATAGTAGCTTTCCCCCCCTGAAAAACTGCTATATAGTAGATTTTCCCCATGGCGGAAAAACCGCTATATAGTAGTCTTTCCCCATAGCAGATCCCTTACACACTTCCGTAACTGGTTTGAATTTTATCATTTTTATTATTTTGCATTCAATAGTTATTTTAGATTGGTTATAATGCGGACTTTACTCGAAATGCTCACTCAGTTTGTCTTATATTATCTGCATGTCGGTTGATCTGTTTGTTTGTCCATCTGTCTGTGCCTGTCTTTATGTCTATCTTTTCCTTTCTTCCCTTTTTAGCTCATTTGAGCGTCCGTCGTCCGTCCAGCGTAAACTTTTAACATTTTCGACATCTCCTCTGCAACCGCTGCACAGAATTTAACGAAACTTCACAGGAAGCAAGTACTCATTTTCCTCTTAGTCTATCAAGTTTGTGTTTTTCGAGCCGATCGGAAACCCAAGATGTCTTCCATAGGCTCTAATTGTTGACGCATTTTTGACTTATCCTCTTAAACTACTGCACAGAATGTCACCAAACTTTACAGGAAGTAAGCACACATTGTCCTGCTCAATGCTTCACTAAAAGTGATTTTTTTTCAGTTCTTATACTGACTTTGATTGAAAACATACATACAGCCTCCTCAGGTGAGCGATGTGGCCCCCTTTGGCCTCTTGTTTCAATAACAAAACTTTTCTGATCTGCCTGTGCGTATGTTTATTTTCCTGTTTGTATCCCTGTATCTCTCTTCCGTTCGTCCGTTCACCTGCCTGTCTCTGTGTCTAAGGGTGCATCTATTCAAACTTGGGGTCGTTCGAATTTAAAGACGATAAAGATATCCCAACAATATAGGGTTTAATTGAAAACTGATGATCAGAACGAAATTTCCATAAAAAGTTATCATAGGGAGAATATAAGCCCTCACGACCACAGGAATATTTGATATATTATTTGTACATTACAACGATAGAGTCAAATTCAAAATTGTATATTCAAGGTCAAAAGTCTATGTCCAGGTCAATACTTGAATTAAGTCAGCTTATCATTTTCTTCATCCAAGCAAATATGATACATATATTTCCTAACACAAAAGTACATTTTTCAAGGACAATGTCAAATCTCAAGGTCAATGTCAAAGTCAATATCTTATTTCAAATCTTCTCCCTAGTTGTGCTATGTTTAGAATTGAAGGGTCATTTTCGCGCTTTTTCACAACATGGATAAATAAAAATCCGGAATCCATTCGAGGAGGGGGGAATGGTTAGTATAAAGTAGTTCTTTCCCCGGGGGAAAATCTACTATAACATGAGGGAAAGCCTACTACAAATGTATATAGCAGAGTTTCCCCCTACTATATAGTAGATTTGCAAGGGGGAAATGCCACTATATAGCATTTTTTCCGGGGGGGGGTAATGGCTAGGGGAAAGATTACTATACTATATAACACCAACAGAGCACGGACTGTATGCTGTCTGTTTCTATGTTCATCTTACAGTGAGGATGTTATTTTACACCACAATTCGAGATGCGTTCTTCGAGAACTCTGGGTAATCGGAAAATTGGGAGGGTTGTGCGCATGTAATCAAGGTCAACCACACCGTCTGCTTCTGTCGTGGCAGATGACCGTCCTAAGTCGGCACCGATTGCCAACTGGTCTCGTTGGTTTATGTGTGGTCATTTGAGATTGATGTTTCACTGTGGTTCGGCGATCCTTGTGCCATTGCGTCTCTTTCTGTGTATGTCGTCTTTGTGTTTTTACAGTTAGTGTTTTTTGGGGTTTGCTGTTTGTGCTGCTATAGATTCTGATAATGACTTTGTGCTTGACTGTGTTCACTAATGAGAGACTTCTCGCGTTGTCAATGTAGTAATAAAGTCATAGATCAAGCATGTCCGTATGCATTGTAAGATTTTCAAGAAACTCCATGACTATTATGTCTAACTTGAATTGTTTGTAATCATACCCGTCCCAAAATCGACCCCGTTTTAACATAAGCTACATAATACATGAATTATTATATTATTTTGTCTAGTGAGGTGATAAAGTCTTTGTCAAACGTCAGATCTATATCATGATACATATTTTCAGATATTTCTTTTATCAAAGCAGAATTTGGCATACGAACCATATCACTATTGCTTAATTTGTATTTCGTCTTTGTGAATATAATTCAGAATATTCTTTGTGCGCTATGGAGACGTGTTATTATGTATTGTAGACGGCGCAAGGAAAATTCACTTTGGCTTTAGTCAACCTGCTACTGACGACGATATCCAAAAAAACGCGTCTAGTTCAATAAAATATGTATTATAGAACATATATTTAGATCCTGACGATAATCTCAACAGTACTCACAATAGAGCACAACATTGAGCATCCACGGACCCCTAGCAAGCTAGAGGTGGGGCCAGATGCCCGGGAGGAGTAAGCATCCCCTGTCGGCTTGCCGCACCCGCCATCGGTGTTCATGCACGAAAATGAACACAATATGTAATGTTAATACATCCGCTGCCTGAGGTTATGTCTAGATAGAAAGTGCTATGGCGACCATGTCAGGGAAAATATTCAAAACACTTACTGTCAAACCCCTCGCGGGGAACATTTTTACGAGCTCTTTACGACAAAGGGCATAAGTGAGACACAAATGAGTCAAAGAATATCAACATTGTCAATATTTATAATTCAAGAGATATCTGATATCAAGAAAAACAAATCACACAAAAAAACACATTAAGAGAGAGGAGCACTTAATAAAACGATGGAAGGAGGCAAATCGCTTTTATCAGAGTACACCCGTGGTAGGGTCCACAACGTGTCAAACAATCAGGTACCTTCGAGTTTGCGACCATCAAGTCTGTGTCTTGTTTAAATACGTGTGACGAATTGTCAAAAACACCGTCTTTCTTCCTAACTTAATCTACATCAAATTAATGATAGCAGAAATTGACGTGATTTAACACGGTTAAGCTATAATTTCGTCCAAATGTGTAATTTATATTTATTTCTAACCTGTAGAAATATGGCTATTCTGAACAGACTGCGAAACTTCCAAGACAGTTGTCATATCATGTTCTCTAGAAACATGATTAGAAGTATGTATTTCACTTGATGTTGAAGCTGGACCACCAGGCGAAGCTGAGTTTGGAGTAACAGCAGTATGAGTTGAGTTTAATACATTTATTTCACTGTATGTAGATTTATACTGCAAGAGCGTCGTTGTTGTACGTTGAATTGATTCTAAAACGAGTTAAACATTTATTATTTCAAAATATCAGCATCATTATAGTAATTCACTGCACTGTCTAGAGTAATTGTTTTACACCACAATTGTACGTTCTTCGAGACCTCTGGGTGATCGGAATAGTGGGAGGGTTGTGCGCACGTAATCCAGGATAACCACACCGTCTGCTACTGGCACAGTTTGCCCATTGGTCTCGTTGGTTTATGTGTAGTCATTTGTGTTTTATGTTTTTCTGTGATTTGACGTTCATTATACTACTGCGTCTCTTTCTGTGCGTGTCATTTTTGTGTTTTACAGTGGGTGTTTTGGGAGGTTGCTGTTGATGCTGCAACTAGGTGTTGTTGGAGATCCCCTCCTGTCTTTTATCTTCAAATCTAAGTGCAATTCAAATTTCATTTTCATTATAGAAAGACGAGATCAAATCAATCGCCCGTTATTGGTTCTGTTGTTTTTGCCGAGTACATGCTTTATTTCATAGGACAGAACTAAGCCATATTTATTCTGCAGAATAAGGTAAGTATATATGTATATTGCTACCAGAACTTACCAGTTGAGTGCCGTTTAAACATTCCCGACGCAACTGATTTATCATATTGATGTACATGCTCTCTCGTAGGTGTAACTGTTAATATCGTGGTAGTCTTTTCCATTGAACAATCGTTGTTGAAATCGAAAGATGCTGTTTCGTTCGCATCATCGTTGAGTGTTATATTTATATTGCACTGACTGGACGCTTCACTTTTTGATGCTAAATGGTTAAAGTAAAGGAAAACTATATAAAGTCACACAATTAACACAATTCTCATGCCCACAATTAAAGAAAGTATCAATGACAGAAGAATCTATAAGGAATTTTTAGTTTTAAAGATTTTTTCTGTTTCTTTGATAACACAGTTTAAACTTTTTCGTGTTTTTACACAAATAGATACACATGCAATCCCCGATTCTATGACAAATATGGATAAGGCACGACCCATTTGATTGAGGGCGGTTGGGAAATTGGGTATTTTGTCGGAGCAGGATTATTTTTTCTTGTGATGTGGAAGCAAGAATTCTATAGCCCAGGTTAACGTTTTTGAAAAGTAGGTCAAAGTCCAAGGTAAAGGGCACTAGGTCAAAGGTCATGGTTTCAAATGAAAGGTCTCGTCACAAGGTATCTTCATGTGAAATATCAAAGCCCTATCCCTTATAGTTCAAGAGATATATCCCAGGTAAAAGTTTTGTCTCCGGACAACGACAACGACGACGACAACGACGACGACAACGACGCCAAGGGTATGGCATTAGCTCTCCGAACTTTTTCGACCCGGCGAGTTAAAAATCTATATATATATAAGGTCATGTAAGAATGTTTAAGGGGAGGGTTTCTGGACAAATTTTCGAATTTACAATTGTAGATGAAGCTTTCCATCAAAGGTTGTATACAAAATTAGACTCTATGGTGATACATGTATCTATTAATTGTAATGCATGATATTGATAATATAATTAAGCCTCTAAGGAAACCCCTTTTTTCCATTAACATGCATTCGTATGATATATACTTTCAAATATTAACTTTTCCATTAAGAAATAATGGTTTGATAGAGAAAACCACACTTGATATTTATTTGTACAACGGATACCTTAAATGATGCTATTGAATTTGGAAGACGTTTTACATTGTGAGAGCAAGATAATTTTTTTCTAGCACACCATATAAGCAATTTAATTTCTCCATTAAAATGCTACAATTTTACCATTTTTTATCAGAATACAGAGCAAAATTATTTAGAATAAAAAAGAAACCCAAAGCCCCCCCCCCCCTCCCCAGAATATCTAATATACCGTGCGTAAGTCCCTGTATACAGCACAACATCGATAATTCAGAAAATCCTTAACCGAAGGCATCAGAAAATCGTAAACCGAAGGTATACAAAATCAGGATAAAACAGGAACCGAAGAACGCAAGCAAAAACCTTCACCATATGAAAAGAAGCGAATTCCCGATATGGGATTGAGACCAGGTGCCCAGGAAGAGTCAGCATATCCTGTTTGCATGCAACACCCGTCGCTTCAATTCGGTAGAATTGTCACATCCGGTTACTTCCATTTTGGAAGATTAAGAGTATAATCTTTGGTTGGATGGTTCAAATGGTCTATGACGGAATACCATTCACCATTCTGGAAAGACATCATAGTGTATGACGAGTTCCCCATATCGACGATGTTAGTCGGTCACAAACATATCCCTGACTATATTTGGTACTTGCTCTGGCATAGCGTATCAACTGAGATATGAACACGCCATATGCAGGCGATGAAGGGATGTTGCTACTCAGAAAAGTATAGTTTGTGATGCTGAAATTGAAGCCGTCACATTTGTCAAATTACAAAGAACCTTTAAGTACAGGGTATTCGCTTTCACAAACAAGTAAAGACTTTCTAGAAATTTTACAAAACTTATGATAAATTTCTTTTGAAATTCGGACCAATACTGGCAACAGGGTATATTACTTTAGGTATTCCACAACCTGTATTTTATGGTGACAAAATGAACAAAACAAGAAGGATCATATGTAGACTGCATAACTATCGAAACTGCGTCAGAGTCATCAAACGCCTTTTATACCGTGGATATGATCCTAATGTCACCAGACGGAAACTATTTGTAAATTTGTACTTGACCAATCTACAGTCTTATACCAGCGCATTCTTAAGACTTGCACTCTGAATGACGGTGGCGACGGGAATCCATGACGGACCCTGTCCAATCTCTTAAGAGAAGAAAGGGCCCCGACCACCTGTCCTCTCTGAATGTCAGTCGGACTCCTCGGATGATAAAATATGTGAGTTCGCTACAACCGGCAGAGCACGGACTGTATTACGCATGTCCTCTTTGAATTTCCATTTACAAATTCATCTGTGTTGCTTGGACCCCTGCGTTTTACGGTTTTCTTTGTGTGTGGTCGTCTAATAGTAAGGAGATTGTTTTACGCCATTATTGTACGTTCTTCGAGACCTCTGGGAAATCGGAATAGTGGGAGGGTTGTGTGCACGTTATCCAGTTATCCACTTACGTGGCAGATGGCCGTCCTAAGTCGGCACCAGTTGCTCATTTGTTTCGTTGTTTTATGTGTGGTCCTTTATGTTTAATGTTTCTACGGTGTGAGTTGGTATTCCTTGTCTCTTTTGCGTCTCTTTCTGTGGATGTCTGTTCTGTGTTTTTTTGCATTGGGTGTTTTGGGGATTTGCTTTGGGTGCTGCAACCTAGTGTTGTTGGATATCCCCTCCTTTCTTTCATAGAGTGAGATGTTCATGTGACCATCAGTGTCGTAGGACAACATAATATCCAAATAATTTGATTTATTTGTCGTTATAGTTTCTTTGACTTCAAGTTCCGAAGGATATATTCTGCTGAGGCAATCCGCGAATTTTGGATTATTGATTGACAGCACATCGTCTATATATCTGTAAGTGAAGTTGAAGTAAGAGGCTAAGTATCTTTTCCCCTCAGATACCAAAATTGAATGAATTCAGCTTTGTAGAGTAATGGGAAATGTCGATAAGGAGTGGGACACAATTGGTCCCCACCGGAAATCCGACAATCTGTTGGAAGATCTTTCCTCCAAACGCCACACAAATGTTGTCGATCAAAAAGTTTAACATCTGAATAATGACAAATATGGATAATGAGGGTTTGACATTAAGTGTTTTGAATATTTTTTCTGACATAGTCGCTATAGCACTTTCTATATAGATATAACCTCAGACAGTGAAACGGATGTATTTTATATATTGTTTCTATTTTCGTGCATGAACATCGACGGCGGATGCGGCTAGCCGACATGGGATGCTTACTCCTCCCGGGCACCTGGTCCAACCTCTGGCTTGCTAGGAGTCAGTCGTTCCTCAATTTGGTGCTCTAGTGTGAGTACTGTTGAGATTATCCTCAGGATCTTCTCTAACTCATTTGTACGGATTTATATGCACTTTAGGTATGCAGTATACTTATGGTAAATCGAAATCTAAATTGATTGTGTTGATTCTATTTCATTAAATGTATTGTCCATGAAACATTCTATTTCACGGATGTATTATCCTAATCCACTTTGTAGATTTCAGTTAATCATGTTGATATACGCATGACGAAAGGGGATTGCTGTAAAAAAGTTCTAATGAAGTTTTGATTTGATTATATGCATTTTCGAAATTGCCATCTTGAACATGGATTTCTATGCATTTTCAATCTTCTTGGACCTTGACTTTTATGCATTTTCAATGTTCATCCGTGTCATAGCAACTTAAAAAAAACGATAATGGATTTCAATGAAACTTTACTCAAAGAAAGATCATATGGTATGTAGATTTGCATGGTGAAAAGGCCTCGTTGTCGAAAATGATCTACCTTAATTATTGTCCCTGGACGTAGATTTTTTTATGCAATTGTAAATGTCAAACCTTGTTACGGCAGTTCATCAAGGAAGCATAGAAGAGACATGGTCAGAAAAATAATTATCTAGTGTGCACGACTAAACAACCCGGGCTACGACTTAGTAACTCGTTAGCACGTTCTCATCAGATTCGCGTGCATATTTCGTCCCAATGTGGAGGCGAATGAGCCACCATAGAACCCCGACAGAACTCCGACAAGAAAGAATTGGACACAAATGTGATGCAAATGCAGCAAGAATGTGACACGAATAAAAAAAAAAAATCCAAAACGCAAATCAGCCACGATCTTGACACGATGGTGGTTTTATGAGATATCGATTTTGTATTGTGTATTGGGATATGGTCATTATCCATATTTGTCACGATAGTATTACATACACACACGACAGTGACACGAACAAATATCTCAGAGGTGATGTAAAAGTATGCGGGATCATTATTTTGAAAACTTTGACAATGCGGTTCATGAAAAAAAAACCTGGAAAGAGGTTAAAGTCAACCAAGGGTATTGATGCTCCTGGATATGTCAAATGATTTTGATTTTGCTCTTGTCACATTCTTGTCAGGATCGCAGCGCTATCGGTTTAAAGTCGTGTCTTAATCTCCTGCATCGCAGCACTATCGGGTTGAAGTCGTGTCTCATTCTTCTGCCTTTTTATGGTGGCACATTCGTGTAGCATTCCTCTCTATTCCTATCACACTCTCCTCACTGTCAAAGTGGACGCATAGCATATTCTTGTTCCATTCTCGGCGCTATCGTGTGCATACCGCGCCAAGAAATACTTCATGACAGACAGACAAGAATGTGACACGACTCTTCATTCGCCTCTGATTGAAGCTCATTCTCTTCTGCATTCGCGACAATGAAAGCCCGGTTTTATCTATTGCCCACGACTTTGTTACTCATGCGAACGAGATAATCTTCCTATAGACAACAAGGATCGATTGAATCTTTGGTCGCTGAGCGATCTAAGTCCCCTACTGGTATACATCTATGTCTTGAAACTCTGCCCAGAACACTTCAATTAAACAAATTTTAACCTGACATGTAGTTGCGCCAAAAAAGATAAATGCCAACACACAAATCTAATCATCATCTGCAGTAACAGAAGAGGTTTGGAAAACGGCAAAATTCATGAAATTTTTTAGGTCAAGGTGTCCTAAATTTTGTAAAAAAGGTAAATCAAAACCCAAATTAAACATAATCGGTATCAAATTATAATGTATTTACATACAAAAATAATTTGAGGTGGCTCAATAATCCAAGAATTCTTTGTCAGAGAAAAAAAATTCTGTTTATTTAACATTGATATCTGATGATTTATATTAGCAGTAAAAGATCTCATATTATCGTCTATTAGACTGGCCAGTGGTCCTCTGAATATACATATGTAAACAAACTCCGAGATCTGTCGCAAAACAATGAATTTTGATAAAAAAAGACATGATACATTGATATTAATTTCAGATTTAAACTATTCTTGTAATCATTTTCAACATAATATCATCAAATATGTATATTTCTTTATAGATAATGCTTTCAACGAGTGGAGCTAAAACTGTTCCAGGAATGTCAGAAGTTATTTTCTTTTGCATATTTTTCAATGACAAATTCTGTCCTTCGAAAAAAAAAGTATAAAAAAGTACATGTTATCGAACATCCTAATTTAAGATACTTGGTTGTCATAGTAACAATTTTGTAAAACTTTACAACAAGTCAAATTAAAATGCCCTGTTCCCTTAGTTGACACAATAATGATGAAAATATTCGTTGAAAGCTGTTATAATTGACATATTTTTCAAGACCAGACTCTATTTACAAAAGTACAAGACATTCCACTTTACCTCGTTTCCATATTGTAAAAATTTACTTGATTTACGCCGGACGGAGCACATACGACGGACGAACAGCGGACAGCGCGCTATGACACTTGCCAAGGTCAGTTAAAAAATCAGATACTCCGAGTCGAGATTATTCTTTCCCAACATCCAGCGAAAGTTTCAAATTCTGATGCAAAAAAGAACCTTACACAACTATGATAATCGAAATGAATTAAAAATAAAGTTAACAAATAATGTGTAGAAAATATAAACAAGAAAAAGGGAAGTAACGTCTGTAATTCTAAATATCCCTGGTTAAGCGTTATTCGCCCTCTTCCTTTGTAAACTCACCTTTCATGTTTTGTTAGTGTCAGTTAAATGAGATTTGTCAAAAAAGTTCAAGTCAAAGCTCAAAAAATGTTTTGTTCAAAATTTCATTTCTGGTTCCATGAATCTATTTACAAATACAGAAATATGGATAAGAGAAATAGACCTAAAGTAAACGGAAGCGTTTTTAGACATTCTGACGTTCCTTGTCAATTAGTGGACGTCAATCAGCTCCCTCTTTCTCGATAATGCGTGCAGTGATCTGTGAAATGGATATATCTTTGAACAAAGAGGGTTAAAAACTAAAATTCATTCGCATAAACTTTTCAAATAGGGAAACTTTATTCGATAACATCTTGCTGCAAAGTACGATAGTTGACAAAATTAAAGAAAAATTCTTTTAACCGAAGATTATTAGAGAAACCAAACTTGAAATATCTTATCTTTGATATCGCTAAAATCTGCGAGAAATATCCTGTTTGATCATTAACTTTAATTAACCTTCTTAATTTTGTTCCCAGGCAACAAACGGTTGAATAACCGATGGCGACATTATTAAAAATGATACGTTTATGGCGGTAGCCAGGGCGCCTCAATTACGGGATATTTTTGTATATATGAATTAATTTAACGATATATTTGACTAAATACGATTTACGCTCTGATTGTAGATGATAAGTTTATGGTTCCATCGATTCCCAACTACTTAAGCATAATGTTGAAATCTGGTTGTTATCATTGTAACACTAATTTCGGTAGTAGCTGGCAATTTGGGCTTGAAATAACACTCATATTAATTGCTAATATATATTTTTGTCATCATCACCAAATAAGACATACTTACCTGATATGTACTTCAAAATGTACATCGGGACCATCATCGAATTTGAAAAGTTTCAGTGGAGCTGTTGCGACGGGTGTATATGCCATCAGGAGACGCTGACTCTCCCCGGGCTTCTGGTCTCACTTCGGAATGTTATTGTTCCCTGGGTACGAAGCCGTACCGATTTGAATTCTCACGATTTTGCCTTGCCTTTTTTTTGACTTTGAGACGGAATACCTGTTAGATACTTCTTTGATGTTACCTCTACCCTTATTTGAAAGATATAAAAGGTAAGAAAAGACAATAGCAAACAAATAATGGGGCTAGAACGGCAGATTTTGTCACTACCCCTTTACTAAGTCAAGGGGTAATTACTCTTTCAAAATTGGTCAATCAAACCAAACTCGAACTTGATCCGTATCACACAAAGATGTGTTCATTTACCCCAAATCAATTAATTATCTGCAAATAAGACCGAAAAAAGTCCAGAAAACTGAAAGTTTCATGACATTTGCTAACTCCAAGGGTCATAACTCTTGTAAAAATAGGTTCATTAAAACCAAACTCAACCCTGATCTATATCAGATTGATATATATTAATAATGTCGAAGGGTTCCAACTCTATACCTTCTTAAAGAAAATTTCAAACCGATTTCCATGCACCAGACACGTGTCTCGAATATCACTAGCCATTCTCTGTAAGCACTTAAAAAATATTGGCACGCATGGTCACCGATTTTCCTGAAAATTTGCATACCTATTACGGTTTGATGAAATACCAATTTTATAAACTTTGCTACTTTATACGGGCATTGGTTGCCATGGTAACGGCTTAAACTCCTAGACAAAATCTGGTAATGAGCACTTTTCGACATATATTTACACTAATACTATCGATTATTTGAAACAAGAGTTTGGTAATATCTTAAAGTTTGATTTTTTTTATCTTTTGCTTAAAATCGTAAGACGTCACTGGCTATTGGCCATGGAATGAATACCATACTTATATTGCATACCTAAAATCCAAAATTCGCGGATTACCTGAGCAGTATCTATCCTTTTGAGCTTGAAGTCAAAGAAACTACAGAGACAAATAATTCAGCATCCTATTTGGATATAATGGTGTCCTACGACACTGATGTTCACATGAACACCTCACTCAATGACAAACATTACGACTTCAATTTCAGCATCACACACTTTCCTTTTCTGAGTAGCAACATCCCTTTATCGCCTGCTAAGGCTTGTTCATACCTCAGTTGATACGCTATGCCAGAGCAAGTACCAAATATACGGATTTTGTTCTGAGAGCTAAGCGTCTTTCAGATAAGCTTCTCAGTCAGGGATATGTTTGTGATCGAATAACATCGTCACTGAGGAAGTTCAACGGTCGATATAGGGAACTCACCATACACTATGATGTCCCACTCTCATATACCATTTTAACCATCCAACCAAAGATTGTATTTTATATCTTCCGAAATGTAAGTAACCGGATGTGACAGTTCTACCGAATTGAAGCGGCGGGTGTTGCATGTAAGCAGGAGATGATTATTCTTCCTGGGCACCTGGTCTCACTCCCACATCGGGGGTTCGCTTCTTTTCATATGGTTGATGTTTTTTGTTAGTTTGCTTTGGTTCCTGTTTTATCCTGATTTTGTGTGCCTTCGGTTTCTGATTTTTTAAATTATCGATTTTGTGCTGTATACAGGGATATGGTCATTATCCATGTCTGTCATTAGCATCGGATTTTATTGCAAAAATGATATGTGAATGATTACAATGTATACATAAAGTAAGATTGCGAGCCTTAGCGACAAGATATATTGAAAGTCTAGTTTGAGTACAACAGGTACATTACTTTGACGATTAAAAATAGGGTGGTTTCGCCTCCATGCCCCCTTTTAATCATCTAAAGGTACCTTCCGTTTTTTGTTTTAAGTTTGAATCTGATCCATGCATAGGGGAGGGGGGGGGGGGTATCGATAAGTAGGGTAAAGACATTTTCTCCTAGTTCCTCATAGTGTTACACAATTTTTCTTTGGATTGTTTATTCGTGTGATAAGGTGTGACTTGTACCTGTGTACTGACATCGTCCGATAACCCTAGTCTTTTGCTCCTCGCCTCGGGAAACGTGCTAACTCCCTCAATTGTATACTTTAACTGTTTTATTATACCGACACAAACATATCTCTAAGGAATACCGAAACAAACATTATACTGAAACAAACATATCTCTTAGGTTCACATTGTTCAAATGGAAATTCTAATGATTTTGCCTTGCCTTCTCGACTGAAAGACTGAGTAACGGAAAATATTATTTTTTGATGATAAGATAAACAGAAACATCATTTATCATACTCATACATGTTTAATTTTTAATTGTTTTATTTCATTGCGGATTAATTTATGTGCTGAGCGGATAGGAGGCGAATTACTCTGCTCTCGTATTTATAGCGTCACCCGATCAACCTTCAACGGCGCTGATTGGCTGATACTGACACACCCCCAAAGAAGCACAGCCATATTTTGAAACTAACTAACGTACCCCTTTGCAGGGAAATAGTCTTATCAGGCGATTTTCAGGTATGTAGTTAAATTTAATGAATCTCTTTTTACATAGAAAAATAACCAGTGGAGGTATAATAACTGTAGCGAGCCGGTAGGGGCTAATAATAACACAATGGCGACAATTGATGATAATAACGATGTCGTGCGCACAAGTTACTGTGTAGTGCGCAGGAGTAAGTAAGTCGAGAGCACGAGTTAGAAAGTCATAAGCATGACTATGCAAAGGAGTTACAAAAGTCGTGAGCAGGAGTTGCAAAGTCGTTCGCAAGAAACATTTTTCTCTCACCATGTACATTCTATGCTTCCATACTAACCCGTTGATGGATGCCAATTGAACTTTATAGAAAGCAAGATTATGATATGCAATTGTGCACGTAGATATAAATGCTGAAAAATAATCACCTCAGTCGCCGTCCTTCGACTTAGCTTTTTATGAATTTTAAATTTTAAACATTTTCATCACAATTCCTCCCAAATCAATTGTATAAATGAAAAACCTTTTCATCTCTAAATCAAGAAACGAATGATTTCGCAGTAAATGACAAGAACAAGACTTACATAAAGATGACAATAATCACCATTTCAATAACAAACCATTGAGAAACATACGGAAGTGTTCGAGATCTATACCTTCTTGAAGAAAATTTTACATCAATGTTTGACCTTAAAATAATTGTGCAATACAAAATAATTCATTAAAAGTTTACATGTAGATAAAACATAATGTATGAACTATTGTATAGTTATTGACATGAAGAACATAATCTTAAAATGCACAGATACCGATACTATATGAGATATTACTTTAAAGTTTTACATTCAAATGCGATAAAGAAGACCCTGACGATAATCTAAACAGCATCCACAATAAAACACCAAATTGAGCATCGACGGACCTCTAGCACGCTTTAGGTGGAACCAGGAGAAGTAAGTATCCCCTGTTTGGCTAGCTGCATCCACCCTCGCCGTCCATGCACGAAACATTCGAACATAATTAATCAAAGTGAATTATGATATTAAATTTATTTAAGAAAAGCACCCTATGGTTTGATTTTTTTTTCAATTTTGTAAACATGTTTCTACTTTGAAGAATGAGCGGCTTAAACATTTTTGTAGGATAGATTCAGAACAATTCAGAAGCTAAGTCAAAAGCTACGCCAAGAATGGTTTTGGATGTATTTTATATATTGCTTTGCATATATTTTATATATATATTTTTTAATTGGCACAAGGAGGATCATTGGTGTTCCTCTCTATTAGAAACTACTTGAACAGGACAGAAAGTAATTTCGAAAGACCAAAGTCATCAAAATGATCTAGAATAAGTGCGTAAGTGATATATATTTTTGTCAGTAGACAAATTTCAGCCCCCTTTTAACTTCTTTTAGAATTAAAAAAAAAGTTATCATCGTTGCACGTGTTCGATCTTTTAATTACTCAATTAATGTTTAGTATTGTAAGTTTACCTACCGGTAAACGTAGCATTTTAATGGGAAGAGTTATCTCGATGCAACTTAGCAACTTAGCTTCTCCTGATCGACATAATGGACATTGGTAGAAAGTGTGGTAGAAAGGTAATACGTATCATTCACTACAAAAGTTGTCGTATCTCTTCAATTTAGCTATGTTGCTCCTATTACATAAATGATACCGTATGTATATACATACATTTGTATTTCATTTGAAATTACTATATTTTGAAATTTCTGTATATCAAAGTTAAATTCATATTGAACTTAAATAACTAATACAGGTATAAAAAAAAACTTTTGTGGTAGAAAATTCTGATTCTAATCATATCAACATATCAACATAGTAATAATATATATTGTTATTCGTATTGTCATGAACGATTTGAAAATTTGTACATAATGTATATATTGTATTATGTATCCCATCAAGTTGGATTATCTTAATAAATTGAACTTGAACTTGAACTTGAACAGACAAAATTAAGCAACACCCCAATATTTCAGGCAAATTTACATTTATCTTTGATAGCGACACAAATAAAAATAACGTTTTTTTAGGGAAAATAATGTTTGAAGAGAAGTACAGAAAAACATTATCTTATACGGTTTACTTAAAAAATAAAGTATTTAATTCTTACAGTTGACTTTCAGTTGAGGTCTTTTATGACGATCCTCTTTCAGTTGCTTATATTGTCACTCATCATTGTGCTCAATATCTTAATGATGACTTTCAGACAGTGCATGTATTTTAATATATATTGTTTTCATTTTCGTGCGTGGACATCGGCGGGGGTGCGGTTAGCCAAAAGGGGATGCTTACTCTTCCCGGGCACCTGGTTCCACCTCTAGCTGGCTAGGGGTCGGTCGATGCTCAATTTGGTGCTATATTGTGAGTGCTCTTTAGATTATCGTCAGGATCCTCATTAATTCATTTCAGCCGCAATTTGCCGTTTTCATGATTGTCGAACGGGATGCATATCTGCTTAAGGTTAGGCTTGCGACTACAGGGAGATAACTCTATTTTCATATTACATATTATTTGAAACCGGCATACACGATACATGGTATAAGCTCAGATTGGTACATTATTTAAGAAACAAATAATTCTCCATGAAACTTTCATGGATATATTGGGGACAAATGCATATATTTCAATAAAAAATCGCCAAAAATAGGAAAACAAATTTATCATTTTCGCACGAGCTCTGCTACCAAAGATTCAAACATCAGAATATTTACTATACATTATACCCTTTAAAAGTGAGATAATTAGAAATTCGAACTTCAAGTTAAACTCTATGTTTTTTTGTCAAAATGTTGATTTTTTGCATAAATTATTGTGCTATTTATAGAAACATTCATTCCTCAAAAACTAATTTGGGTACATATTGATTTGACTGCTTTAGGATAAAGCAATACCATAGATATATATGTAGAAAAAAGTGTGTAAGTGGCGACCCTCTAGCTATTAATGAAAATAACGAGTTGTTGCCATGGCAACCAGCAGCATAGTTTGTTTTCTATAAGAAAATACTCTCCTTAGAACTGATTATTTTATCAGAATTTCTCAAAATAGCCTTTAGTTCATCCACAAGCTATAAGGATCTTGAAAAATAGGGATATACATGAATTTTGAAATTTCATGCATTTCAAAGGTATGCAAAGTTATGATGTGGTATTCTCTAAAATTTCAAAAATGTTTAAAAAAGGCCATAAATGGACGTTTATAGCCAAAGAAACGAGACGAGCAAAGTGTGAGTTTTTGGTCTGAATAGTCGAGGAGATGTTCCTCTACATATGAATCTATCCATCTTTCTTTTAGCTCATTCTATTAAAAGTCGCCACCCAGACCTTAATTACTCACCCCCGCCATTTCGAATAAATATTAAGGACTCATTTTATTATAAATTAGTATATTTCTTGCAAAACTCTGTTGAGGTAGCCAATGATCTGTAATTTCAACAAAAGCTCAAAGACAAAGAGTCCGAAGTCATTCATTCTGTGGGACGCATTTTCATTGTGTCAGTAGCTATTTACATACGTCAACTTACGATACTGACTAGAAAAATATTTTGCGTTTGCGTTCTCTGTAACATTCTGATATTTATACAGACTCAATCGAGTGTCTTTCTGTGTGTTTGTCTATATCCTTCCTTCGGGCAGTAAATAGTAGTAAACTCGAACTAGGAGTATGGTTTTTCTCATGAAAATGAGAATGAAGCAATAATAGCAGATAAATGAAATGAAAAGGTAATTTGTAAAATGGAATTCTTACGGAAGTAAAAGGAGTTACCATAATCTTCATTGAAATTGAAATTGAAATGAGAAAATCAAACGATATTGTCATTCAAACGTTCTGCAGTAAGAACTCGAATAATGACACGCGTTCTACCGAACAGGAAAAACATCTTGTGATGAGAGTACAGTGCCTGTAGGATGCCCTTGCACCTGTCGTGTGACGCATTCGCAACTCTTAGTAATCGTACGGTTACCTTATGCTGGTCGCACGGCAACCACATAGAGAAAGTACGTTTCATATGTGCATCGTATGATTATAGAATAAGTGTCTTATTTTATGTGTTTATGCAGAAATAAATTACAATGGCAGGTGCATTTATTTTGATATAATAATAAACCTGGTCTCACTCTCATATCGGGAGTTCGCTTCTTTTCATATGGTGGAGGTTTTTGTTTGTTCTCTTTGGTTCCTGTTTTATCCTGATTTTGTATGCATTCGGTTTCTGATTTTCTGAATTATCGATTTTGTGCTGTAAACAGGGATATGGTCATTATCCATATTTGTCATGAAAGCGCATCATATCAAAATAAATGCACCAGCCATTGTAATTTATTTCTGCATAAACACACAAAATTGGACACTTATGATATATAAATGCGCATTTAAAGCCCAAAATGGAGCGAAGGAAGCACCCGGTTCTATTTATAAAGCAAATCAGTTCATGCTGAGGGGAGTTAATTTTAGAAAGGAAAAGCTAGAGTCTCCGATGACAACGTCACGCTTATTCAGTATTTCTGAAGTGTCACAAATTAATGAATTATGATATATCAAGTATTACAAATTAGAAACTCAGCGATGGAATAATGACAAAATATGACCAAAGAAGTTGTTTAATACTTTCTAGATGTTAACTGTTTGGAACTAGTTTTGTTTGCGGAATATATTCCCATTAAGTATCCGTTTGAGTCAGTTGCAGCGCGGTAAAATCATGAAATGTTGTCTTCTTGTCTTATACTGTGCACTGTTTATGGGTGGTTTATTTTGGAATTATTACAAGCAACGCTGAATGTAACAAAAATCTCCATCCGAAATATTCCGTTGAGTGTAGTGTAGGATGTGACATCAATCGACAAAGAGCTATTGTAGCTGCGCCTGCCTCTGTCGCTTGGTTTGATGTCGTATTCTTGTTGGAGATCCCCTCCTTTGTTCTGTAATCGTCAAGACACAGCTGAAAGAGGTAAGGGATTGATGGGAAGATTTTAGTTATGATTTGACTCTCTATATGACGATGTTCCTACTTTCTATATTTATTCATACTTATGCAACTCAAATTCATCCGCGATGGGTGTTATTACGTCACACTGTTATTGATACGGAAATCAGTAACAATCGTCCTGAAAGCTTTATCTCGGGCAATTATAGTGGTTGTGCATATATTTGAAGTGGAACACTGATTTCAGCAACATCATGCGGAAATCGTACGACTCTTAAATCATACTTACTTCTATCGTGCGACGCATAACAGCCTCATCTTGATAACTGACTGCCGAAACTCTCAGCACACGTACGAGTGCTAAACACGTAGTCATCTGTGACTAAGGATTTGGATCACTTATTTATTTCATTATAAGCAGGAAACACTTATAACCTTTATATGTATATATACATATATTTATCAATTACTTTTCGCAACTTTCTTATATTAGTAATACTAGGAGAGCCTATTTAGGTTTTGTGTGAATAAAGAATTTCTTACCCTTTTCAGAACACAGAAATGATGTAAAATTTAGAGCTGATGGTGTTTCACAATAAGGAGTAAACATAACACCCTTTTGCTTGAGATTTACAAAACCACACCAGCATTTTGCACCATTCATAAAGGACGATATTCCGTCACATTGCACACCTGCAATATAAAGAAAATTATTGCCTAGTTTGCGTAACAGGGTCAATTGCATTTCAAGCAAATTTCTCACTTTTACGGATCTGACTACGACTAGCTGCGGATCGAGATGAATCACGCATTTGTACGGATCCGTAGCAATCCGTTCCAAAGTCGCAGACCATATTCAAAATCACCTTTGATTGATAAATTTTAAAAACGTAGAAAAGTCTTTGCTCGATTTGTGAAAGTGTGACACAACATGCAAAACAAAGTAATCATCTTAGAAACATCAAATCTTTAAGAATTGAAAGGAGAGGATATCCAGCCAGACTCAGTTGCACTTCCCAAAGTAAAGCAGCGAAGCAAAAACAAAAACACCTCATGCGAATAATACGGAAGGGTTCCAACTCTATATCCCCATGAAGAGAGTTTCGAACCAATTTTCCCTGCATCAGACACGTTTTTCGAATATTAAATTCTCATCAGTGATGCTTCGAGCAGAGCCACCAAAATTCATTTCATTAGCGCCCTCTTTAATGTTTTGAATTTAGGTTTGTACATTTACTTTACAGATAGTGCGCGGCTCCAAATAGGATAATGTAGGGTCGATTCAGTAGCATATCCAAATAAAATATATGTTCAAAATAGCGTAGGAGGGATGGTGCTAAGATGTTAACCTCATTTAATCTCGGTGACAGTTTTGAATGGAGTGACATGTTTTCGAAATAGCAAAATAATATCTATGATGTCAAATCGATAAAGGGCCACAATGAAGCTTCTTTCAGGCGACAGAGCTGGAAAGAAGTAATTAATACACTTCTAATCATCAGGTCACGGGGAATGATTTTAACTTCCCCGTGTGGATACTGTGTGTTGCAGTGCAACATGGAATGAGCTAAGAAAACACAGAGAAGAAAAACACAGAAAGAAACGTAAAAAAAGGCAAAATACCTAGAAACATTAAACACACATAAAACAACGGACTACATATAAACCAATGGGACAAACATTGCAGACTTAAGACGGCCATCTGCCAAGAATGCAGTGAATGGTGTAGTTGTTATCCGGCTGACCTCCCACTTTTCCGTTTATCTAAATGTTTCGAAACATACACAATCGTAGAGTAAAATAACATCTTTACTTTAAGATGACCACATAAATAAGACAGCAATACGCAGGATTCCAAAGAATGGAAGATGAATATGTATAAACATGTAAGAAAGGGAACGTACAAAATACAGTCCGTGCTCTGTCGGGTGTAGCGAGCATGTTATCACCTAACCGACCTTTAGAGAGGACAGAAGATCGAGCCCTTGTCTTCTCTAAAGAGGTTTGGACAGGATCCGTCATGGGGTCTTGTCGTCACAGACAGGCAAATTTTATTAATGCGCTGGTACAAGGCTGTAGGTTGGAAAAGCTCCATGGAACGTAAGTAAAATTTGGAATTTAAATGAGACTTAACAATGCTGGGGGGTGTTTTACAATGGTGCCGCTATTCAAATGAACAGATCGTTTTCATGATTTAAAATAATTTTGGTCAGTGAAGTGATCATGAATCTTTAAATTGGTTATTCAGTTGAATTACCTTTAAGCTCTGAGATCCTTATAATATCCGTATACATCCTTGCGTTTATCATGTATGGACCATGTAGGCCTTTTATTAACCCATCGCCTAAGAGTGAATTATTTTTCAAGCATTCAATTTCATTGGCTTCCCACGATTTGTTTTTTACTGTGATATTGCTTGCTGAAAACAAAACAACAGAAATGAGATTAAAGACAATAATTAGAAACAAAATAAAAGCATCCACAGAGTATGCTTTTTAATTCAAAACATGACAAAATATAAACATTGGAACGCATTATCAAAATGAGTGCTGCATTGGTATACATTCGACTGTACGATAACTAGATCACTCGTGCAATCCGTTCGTATGATTGTACTACAGTCACTTTTGAATACAGGCATATCCTATAGGAGAGCGCATCTGTTGTATTCTTTGTGCTTTGATTTATTTACGTCTTACATTTGTTATGGGTCAGAATACCCCAATACGCCAGCAGAAATCAGACAAAGATAAATATTTACAAGTTTAATTATGTACAATATATATATATATTTAAAATGATTGCAACTTACAATACAATGTCCGGATCAAAGTGTCCGTTACGGTCCACAATGTCTATCGATTATATGGTTTCCGGTCATCACAAACGTTCTCGAAAGATCGGTGTCAACACGTTGTTAAATGGATTAAAGTCTCAACAAATAAAGTATCCCAGTATATCAGAATAGATGAATGAACCGTGTCTACGAATGTGTACGAATGAGTTAAAGAAGATCCTGACGATAATCTCAACAGCACTCACAATAGAGCACCAAATTTGGCATCGACGGATCCCTAGCAAGCTAGAGGTGGGATCAGGTGCCCGGGAGGAGTAAGCATCCCCTGTTGGCTAGCCGCACCCGCCGTCGATGTTCATGCACGAAGATGAAAAGAATATATAAAATACATGCACTGTCCGAGGCCACGTCTATATAGAAAGTGCTATGGCGACAATGTCAGGGAATAATATTCAAAACACTTACTGTCAAACCCCTCGCGGGGAACTTTTTTACGAGCTCCACACGGCAAAGGGCATAAGTGTGAAACAAATGAGTTAAAGAAGATCCTGACGATAATCTCAACAGCACTCACAATAGAGCACCAAATTTGGCATCGACGGACCCCTCAACACAGTTCCTCAGAGGTATTAATACTTAATAACAATGAATTTACCAGAAGCTTCTGGAACAATGACTCATTACAAATGATTAACAATAGAGTAAATTCTAGAAATCACAGTCATGCGATGATAATGATGTAACAAAGAACATACTGGAATATTCTCTAATGAAATAAACAAGACATAGTAAAATCTAGAAAGAATTATTATGAAATCATTAAATAACATGACTAAGTACATGTGTACCTACACATAAAGTAAAACTAAAATAATACATGACCCGCAACACATTCATTTAAACTTTTAAATGATGATATGTGATTATATCAACTCCTGGCAAAGCTATACGGCTACATGTATAAGGACGAAACCGAAACCCTATTGTGCAGCTATTTTGTCTTGCGTTCCAATATATAAGATCAAATGTCAATTATTCATAATCAATTGTCATTGAAAGGAGGAGAGTTATGCTTGTAGTTTACATTTCTTTGTTGTTTTGAATATAGACTGTGTAATGTCGAGTTTAAAATCTCTCATGCTTTATAGATTTATAATTTGCTTTCCTGGTAAGGATTTTCTCATTATTAAGAAAAAAAATATATACATGTTTAAATCCAAAACGTTATGTAAAATCTTTGTGTGTAAAGTAGAATAAATTCATAGTATCGTTTCTTAGTTTATTTACAAGTCTAACCTACGATTATAACATATTTACAATTTATACAAACAGTGTCCACGAGCTACCTGCACTCTACGGAGTCTGTCTAGACACTGGGCTACTTTGCCCACCTGCGCGTCGCTTATTATAGCTACGCTGGGGCAACTCGGCATGAGCTGCTATTTTCCAGGGCCAGGTGACGTGAGCTGCCTATATATTGGCAACTCATCATAAGTTGCTGATTACGCTGGTCAGATGGGCGTTATATTTTACGTTATAGAGTACGTTCAATTAATTAATCAATTATACAATAAAGATAGATAATATACAGACATAAAAGCATATTCAAACTTATCTAAATTATAACTCCCCCGACCTAAGATTTTGACTCCGTTCAAAATATAATCAAACGTAATAAAGCAATATGATAATGTAAAGAATAGTGTCTAAGATAAAAAAGTCATATCAATGTTAAACGTCTTCAAATTAGATAGCATCATTTAAGAACGGATAAATATAAAATATGTTAATGATATTCACAAGAGGGTCTATGCACATAGTTCTGTTCTTCGCAAAAGTTCATCAAATATCGAGGGGCATCCACGTAGTTAAGGATATATCACTTTTAAAGTTCAGTTCACATCTATGGTACAGTTTGAAACATCTGAATTCATCTAATCCTGCCAAAATCTATGGGGATTCCAGGCTACGTCCGTAGTTCATCCGTTCATCTGGTACTACAGGGAATCAAGGGTGCGACTGTAGCAAGACCAATATCATCTTACCATTATTACATGTACTACGGGGATTCGGAGATACGTCCGTAGTATGTCCATTTCACAATTTAAGACATCATCAGATCACAATAGATAGTTATACTCGAATTCACAAGATTACGTTCGTAGGATGGTACACTAATATCACATAAACATTATACAATGTGGATTCCAGGCAACATCCGTCGTGTATCCACATGCAACATTGGAAACACTTATAACAACAATGCACTTTAATCCAAATATACTACGGGGATTCCGGGCAACGCCCGTAGCATATCCACCGAACATTGAACATATCATATAACACAGAAAACATAAACACACGTAAATCCAAATTAACTACGGAGATTCCAGGCAACGTCCGTAGTACGCATCTCTCCAAAGTTGAAAATATACACTTTTCTGGGTAATAGCACTATTATATGGCTTCTTTTCAATTTAGTCTACATTCTTTTCTGACGTTTAAAAGTAACTGGATTGTCGCATTGGGGACACGGCTATTTCTTTCCACCTCAAAGTAACAAACATTTTCGTTTCTCCATCACAGAAACTTCTACATCCGTATTTGATCCCACGGGAATCTATTACACGATTCCAACTCATCATCAATGCTAGGAGCAGGGCACTTTTCACTGACGGTTCACGCAACGCGGCGGTGGTATTCCACTCACGAGCACGTCCGTCTGTATCACTATCACTTGGACAAGGGTTTCACTTCCCTCCTATAACGTCCTTATTTTCACATCCTATCTGAATTATAGGAACTCTGCGCAGTACTTCTTCAAATGACCTCTCGTCATATATCTCTTTTACTCCCAGGAAATCTTCGAATTAATGACTTAAACACTGTCACATGAATTTTACCATTAAATTGCCTTTGAACATTTTGGCACATCACAATATACATTTCATTATACACCTTCGACGTCCAATTCTTCACTTCAACGGTCCACTTACATTCAGAACCGGTGCATATAGCACACTATAACACAGTACCCATTTCCGTACGCTAGTTCCTCTACTGGATTGAATAAGCAATACACAATTGCAAGAAAGATCTGACCATTGTGAGGGGATTCCCATCATCTACTTCTTCAACATTGTTAGCATCGCACATTGCCGTTCGTAAACATTGATTGACATTATGTTCGTTCTTCTCACGTCTGCACATTTGTCCAGTTATATTTTGAAACGTCACATACTACTTGGTGAGTGTCACAGCTGGTGGACCAGGAGTCCCCGAGGGCAAATGTAACCAAGTTCGATCAACTTCGGTTGATCGTCTGTCACTTCAACGCTTTTTAAAAATTTCTGTTAAAAATTTTCTCGAAATTTCTAAATAGTGGGTCCTGTAGCATCATATCCCACCGGTCCTGCTAGGTCTTTCGGAACAATTTTGGACATAATAATTTTCACACTTTTTGGCCATATTACATTGTTTAGATTGAGGATCACTGACGAGGGTTAAGTATCCGAAAAGTGCATGTCTGGTCCATGCTGCAAATTTATCTGTTATCAAATGATGCTTTTGAATTTGAAGACATTTAACATATATATCTGCTGATTTTTCCAGTATAGTTTTTTTCACTAAATTATGATCGCCAAGCATCTTAGTCCACAAACATATCCGATAAAAAATCAGGATAAAACAGGAACCAAAGCAAACAAACAAAAACCTCCACTACCTCCACTACATCAAAAGAAGCGAACTCCCGATATGGGAGTGAGACCAGGTGCCCAAGAAGAGTCAGCATCTCCATTCTTTTACATACATTGCTTTCAAAATGTCATAAAAATCTGCAAAATTTGTCTAGATAATAACGATGGACGTGTGTAGACGAAATTGACATGTAATGAATGTTACGGTGGATCCCTACTCGAACCGTTATAGGTTTTCCTTCTACGCAGTATGTTTAGAGCGATAACTCGATCATTTATAAAACCGTATACCTGTAAGTGATTTTTTCTTCATCTATAGACATTATCTTATAAAATGATGCAATATGAAGAACTTCCATCACATATTTTATGCAAAAGACCGATATATACTAAGTTGAAAAAAGCGATGAAATTACAATGGGGTACCCTTGTGTTTGGAGCAATATCTTGATCATTTATAAACCGTTTACCTTTATGAGATTTTTTCACCATCTATAGACATTGCAGTATGATATAATGCAAAACGAAGAACTTCCATCTGGTAATTTATGCAAAAAGTGGGATATACTGTATATTCTTAGATGAAAATGCAATGAAATTATCATAGGTTACCCTTATGTTTGGAGCCATATCTTGATCATTTATAAAACTGTGTACCTGTATGTGTTTTTTTCTTCATCTACATACATAATTTCATGAAATATTGCAAAACGAAAAAAAAAATCCATCTGTTCTTTTCTGCAGTTGGATTCGGTATAAATCATTGGTAAAAGATGTGATGAAATTATAAGGGGGTACCCTTATGTTTGGAGACTTATCATACTCATATTTATGTTGGAATATTATTTTATGTATGAAATTTCTTCTATATGACTTTTTATCATAAAATAAAACAAAAGAAATAAGCATTTTATAATAATTACTGAATTTGGAGGGTTCAAAAGCATATGCTGGATATTTGATATTCCTCAATCTTAATGTAAAAGGGTACCTTTCTATAGACTACTGTATCTTTGATGAAATAAAAAATTACATATCTATGTCTGTGTTTTATTTCTCCGTTGGACCATTTTGTTAAGGGAAAACCCTAAAATTTAAATTCCATCTGTTAAATCTGTGAGTAGGGACCCACCTTAAACATCCGAAAGCATCATTTAAGAACCTGCTTTATTTGCAGCATGGGCCAGACATGCACGTTTCAGTGATCCTCATCCTAAAATGTGATATGGTAAAAATGTCTGGTTTAAGCGGCCGTTCGAACTTTGCTCTCCATAAACGACAAAGAAGCACCTATCAATTATTCATACTCAAAGTCCAGAAGGCCAAAATCATTCGAATTTGCAAACTTTGGAATGAATGATATTCAGAAGTGAAACCAGGTGACCGTGGAGTGTCAGCGTTTCCTGATTGCATGCAACATCCGTCGCAAGATTTTCTTGAAAACATGTTACATTCGGTAATTTCTCGATGTACATATTGATTTACACATCAGGTAAATATTTCTTGTTTTGTAATGATGACATTCATTCAATCGCAACATGATATATAATTTAATCGCAATGTATAATAAGAATCAAAGAATTACCCATCTGTTATTTAGTCTCAAAGTGGAAATGGTAAGGGCAATTCATAAGGATTTCCATCAAGTAGCTGCGAACCCCGGAATAAAGAAATTTCCGAAGTGAGACCAGATACCCGGGGAGAGTCAGTGCCCCCTGTTTGCTTGAATCACCCATCGCATTAGTTCCATGAATACTTTTCAAATTTGATGATCGTCTCGATGTACATATTGATATACATGTACACATCATGTCTTGTATGGTAAAGTTTGATAGCCATTCAATTGCAATGTAGAATGTCACTGATCATTCTGGCAAAGAGCTCTCATGTTTTTATCATATTCCCACAGCGACCGAAAAACTTCCTCAACGATGATTTCAGCCATTGTATGAGGTTACCCTGACCGCGATGCTGCGTATAGACGCAATATTAAACGCTCGAACGTTTTATGAATACTTTTTCGTATGGAATTATATTGGCAACAGTTAAAGATCCAAATCTTAATTTCTGATCGCACCAATATTATTCGCTTCTGATAGGGCGCCAATTTAAAAGGATGTTTTAACTAATACGAAGAAGCACATTTTAAAAATGGTTGAAATAAATACCTTGTAGTAATGTATTCTGGACCTTCTCCTCCCGACATGATATTAGTGTGTGTGTTATTTTTATGAAAAAGGGGATGTTCCCGTTTTGGAAGGGTTACGGCTATTTTAACTGTTTTAATTATTTTTTTAAGGTTGGGGTAGGGCGGGAGTTGGATTCAAACAACTAATATTATATACCAGTAATCATACAGATGAAATAATGGAATAAGAATTAACATGTTGACAGATCTTAAGAGAGGTAAATAGTTTGAAAATAGTAGAAAAGTTATAGTTTAACAAAAATGCCCAGGAAGACCTCTGATATGTGATGAGGTACAAGGGATCGCCTTTGAAGTGTAAGCAGTTTGCTTGTAATAACTTAATATTATTAAACTTTACTTATATAAACACGCCAAGTTTGAAGCAGTGTCACTTTAAATGCTTTCAGTACTCGGACTGAACTCTGGAAATTATTTATAAGATAGTGCTCTCGTGTTTCTATGGAGTTGTGTCTTTGTCTCAAACTGTTTGTCCATTTTTCTTTTCTCGTAAAGAAAGTTCTACTTTATATTTTTTTTCAAGAATCTGAGTTCTGATTTCGGTTTTTGTGTGTGACTGTCATTCACTGATTACATGTAGTCATTTAGTTTCATCTATAAGTCTTGTCGTAGGAATCTTTAATCTAAGGTCTGCTTGTACATTTCAAGCCTTCTGATAGGCCAAACTTTCTTTTCATTGACGATGGACGAATCTTGTCCATAATAATATTATGTTTTTCACCGTAAATTACAAGATAGTTTTGATAATTCATTATTCGTTGCATTCGTTCATCTTCCGAACTGGAAGAAATAGTCTAGTCAAACTGGGGGGGAAATATTAACCAATTGCAACAGTTTGTTTCTACGCGGGAAAATGAAGATATATGCCATATATACACCATATAAAAAGTTTAGAAAAAATTATTCAGGGAAAGTTGTTATTTGAACGATTAAGAGTTTGCTTGAATCTAAAAATTAAACCCCTTGTCGTTTACGAAATGTCCGAATTTTCGGAACTCCTGAGCGTTTCGGGATTTACTGTACGGTATACATTGATCGATCTATTATTTGTGCAATATTTATTCTATGGCAGTGCTCAACGTCTTCCCCCTATCTGTGAAAAAAGTATCAATTATACAAGTAAAGGCTATCTTAACAATAATGTCGAAGGGTTCCAACTCTATACCTTCTTGAAGAAAATTCCAAACCAATTTCCATGCACCATAATGCTTTAATTCCAATTAAATCTGACATTCTTTATTACGTATATATTGAGTAAAATTTGCGATTGATACATAAAGATTTGACGACTAGCGTTCAAGTTGCATTGGTTTAAATGTCAAGTTTTATCGAAATATCGTACAAATGTTAAACGTCTTCAAATTGAATAGCATCATTTATGAACAGATAAATTGGCAGTATGGACCAGACATACACGTTTCGGGTACTTAACCCTCGTCAGTGATCCTCAAATCTAGACAATGTTATATGCCAAAAAGTATGAAAGTTACTATGTCGAAAAAGCGTACCGAAAGACGTAGCAGGATAGGTGGGATATGATGCTGCAGGACCCACGTTTTAGAAATTTCAAGAAATTTTGATAACAGAAATTTTAGAATGCGTTGAAGAAACGATCAACCGAAATTGATCGAACTTGGCTACATGTGTCCTCGGGGACTCCTGGTCCACCAGCAGTGACACTCACCAAGTGGTATAAATGTTAAACGTCTTCAAATTGAATAGCATCATTTATGAACAGATAAATTGGCAGTATGGACCAGACATGCACGTTTCGGGTACTTAACCCTCGTCAGTGATCCTCAAATCTAGACAATGTTATATGCCAAAAAGTATGAAAGTTAATATGTCGAAAAAAGCGTACCGAAAGACGTAGCAGGATAATCAAATAATCATTTAAATATGTACGGAAGCCCGTAGGTGACAGGTATGAATTAAAATTTATCTGGCGACCGCCACATAATTATCTGGCGGCCGCCACTTAATTCATCTGGCGGCCGCCAGATAAATTAAGTGGCTGCCCCAAATAAATTAAGTGGCGGCCGCCAGATAATTATGTGACGGCCGCCAGATAATTATGTAGCGACCACATAATTATCAGGCCACAAGATAAATCTTTTTGTTTTACTAACATCATATAAACCCATATTTATAACATCACATAAGGACCGGGTCAGTCCTCTGTGTTAAAACATAAATATGAGAGATAAATCAAGATGTACTGTTTGTCAATGACGATAATAATGAATTACTCTTAAATGATAAATGGTAATACATATTTGAATTAATTTCGTTGATGAAATATCTCAGATATAGGTACTCTATGATAATAATAATGAATGACAAATATGGATAATGACCATATCCCTGTCTACAGTACAAAATCGATAATTCAGAAAATCAGAAACCGAAGGCACACAAAATCAGGATAAAACAGGAACCAAAGCAAACAAAAACAAAAACCTCCACCATATGAAAAGAAGCGAACTTCCGATATGAGAGTGAGACCAGGTGCCCAGGAAGAGTAAGCATCTCCTGCTTGCATGCAACACCCGTCGCTTCAATTCGGTAGAACTGTCACATCCGGTTACTTCCATTTTGGAAGATATAGAGTACAATCTTTGGTTGGATGGTTCAAATGGTCTATGACAGAATATCATCCACCATTCTGGATAGTGGGACATCATAGTGTATGACGAGTTCCCCATATCGACCGTAGAACTTCCTCAGTGACGATGTTAGTCGGTCACAAACATATCCCTGACTGAGAAGCTTATCTGAAAGACGCCTAGCTCTCAGAACAAAATCCGTATATTTGGTACTTGCTCTGGCATAGCGTATCAACTGAGATATGAACACGCCATAAGCAGGCGATGAAGGGATGTTGCTACTCAGAAAAGGAAAGTTCGTAATGCTGAAATTGAAGTCGTCACGTTTGTCATAGAGTGAGGTGTTCATGTGACCATCAGTGTCGTAGGACAACATTATGTCCAAATAGGATGCTGAATTATTTGTCTCTGTAGTTTCCTTGACTTTAAGCTCCGAAGGATAGATACTGCTCAGGTAATCCGCGAATTTTGGATTATTGCTGGACAACACATCGTCTATGTATCTGTAAGTGAAGATGAAGTCAGAAGCTAAGTATCTTTTCCCTTCAGAGACCAAAGATTGAATGAATTCAGCTTCGTACGAGTAAAGGAAAATGTCGGCAATGAGTGGGGCACAATTGGTCCCCATTGGAATTCCGACAATTTGCTGGAAGACCTTTCCTTCAAACACCACAAAAATGTTGTCGATCAGAAAGTTTAACATCTGAATAATGTCTGTTTCAGTGTACTTATTTTCAGAATCTGACTGTCATAATTAACAACAATAAATTTGTATTTGCGATTACCGTTCTTACTTGTAAAAGCATTACTTATAATTTTTGCGAGTCTTTCTTTCAATTTAGAATGTGGAATTGTAGTGTAAAGTGTCGAAAAATCAAAGGCTTTGATCGAATGGACTCTACTAAAATGAGTGGATTTCAGATGTTCTAAAAGTTCCTTCGAATTCTTTAAAATCCACATCTGGTTGATACCACTGCGAGAATATACTGTCGAACAATATTTTTGTAGCCCAGATTTGATTTCAGATAAAACTTTGGTGAGTAAGATCGATACAGATTTGGTAGAACATTTTGAGGAACCAGCGATGAAACGTTGTTTGTACGGATTCTTATGCATTTTAGGTATGCAATATAAGTATGGTAAATCTAAATCTAAATTGGTAGTGTCGAAGTCAAAGGAAGCAAGAGCTGATTTGTGGTTATCTATTATTTCAGAGGCAGAAAGATTTGTTGGGGTGTAAGTGGGATTTCCAGGTGTCAAATTTAAACCCAACTCTTTAACTAGACTGTCGAAATAGTACTTTTTGCAAGTAAATGTGTAATTATTTGAGGCTTTGTCCGCTGGTGTAATGACATAATGTTCTTGGAGGTAGGTAAGTTCTGTGATAACATCAGGGTCTTTAAATATAGACACAAATCTGGTGTTCACAGTTGATTTTAATCGGTTAATTCTAGATAAAAGTAACCCTCTGATTGATTTTATCCATTCGGAAAGGGTGTCGAGCTGTACATCCTCTTTCTTGGCCCATCGTCTTGCATATTCCTCACAAGAGTCCATGATAATTTTGACATTTTGGTTCCATGTAAAGGACATACTTTCTCTGTATTTGGGACCCTTTTTTAACAATTCTCTCAACTTGTCGTTCTTGACTATACTAAGGTCACCAGTAATAACGTGTCCACAAGGAGAGTAGTTGAAATCCGATGAAGAACGTTCGCAGAGAAGTGGATGTAGTGAGGAATTACTTAAATCAATACACTGCAGGAATCGTTTGTAATTGTAAATTATGGATGCAACTGTTGGTGTGTAGCTATAGGAAATACAAGGAGTTTCTTTTCTTTTGAAATATGGTGGGATTTTTTCTGTGACAGTTTTGTGACTCTGTATCATAATCATTAATAAATGATAATACATATTTTGTTTAAGAACGAGAATTAATTTCGTTGATGAAATATATAAAGACTGTATAAAGGGTAAAAATATACGGGTTCGAGCACATAGAAAATATTTACTCCGAACACGTTGGAAATGTCGTGCAATGCCAATGAAAAGTTTCATGTTTTCGGGAGATATATTAGTCAATATGAGGTATGTCAGTTACATTTTCCATATTTTCCATGATTAAACAATAAAAGTATATATTAATTTCAAACATACTGACATGGAATATTGACTTATTTATGATGAGCATGGTATGCATGATATGCAAATTAGGTAGTGTGACATCTCGTTTCTTCACGTTTGAACCTCTATTAGCATACGATACAGTTATATATAAACATGACCTAATTTTTAAATAATGTTCTTGCAGGTACACTGTAACTTTGAAGCTTGATCTAATTATGTATTTTTAATTAGAGAAAGATTATGAAACAAAAATATCAATACCAAAATCAGACAATGATCCATAGTTGTTGAGAAAAATGTACATAATATCATTTTTTTTCAGATGAAAAATTTGTGTTTGGGATAGAATAATTTCAAGTTTACTTCCTGGGATATTGAAGAACAGTTTGTAATAATTATGCTTGCAGGTAAAATGATTCTAAATGTATATTCCCTTTTTATGTAAACTCTAAGGAAGCTGATCATGAGATACGAGTATCTGTACAATTCTAAATAAAAGTACAATACTAGATGAAACTTCTTTGAAACATGGTGCATCGTATATATATGTATGTCTAATGACCCATAACATTATGTAACGGTCTATAAATAGATTAAATAAAGTTATTTTTAGATCATAAACGGAAAAAAAAACTTTGTGATTTTTTTTATCATTTTTTAATACCATTTTTAAGTTTGTTTTTCAGGATTGACATATTACATGGTTGGTCTGTGACAGTCTTATGATGTTTCAAAGTGTTTCTTTACCTGAATAAAGAGTGGGGATATGGTGACATTTCTATATTTGCAGACTTCAAGCCAAAGCAGGATATCATTTCGCAGGATGCGCATTATATTAACACGTTTAGTCTTTTGTTCACTAATGTAATATGATTTGTAGATTGTAAATGATATTATAGTTATGAGCTTGTTTATATCGATGTATTCTTTATGTCTTATCTTATATCCTATTACAAAGTTTTTTAGATTGATGATGTGTATGGAAGATGAAGTTTATTTAGTAGATTATTCAGATCATTTTTGAAATTTTCTAAAAATTTGCATTTAACAAAGAAATGTTCGTAATCCTCTATTTCTCCATATATATCACATATTGGATCATCTTTCAATTTCCATTTGTATAATAAGAGTTTATTTGGAAGTATTTTGTTGAGTAACTTCCATCTGTATATTTTTAATCTGTTGTCATCTAAATCACCAAATATGAATTGTAAGGTGGATTTAATTTCATCATCTTGTATTTGAAGAATATTTTTCCAGTAAGTAAATCCTATTGGTTTTTCAGAGTCATTATATATGAGGTTATTGTAGATCTTTTTGTTATTAATTTGTTGAAGAGGAGTGATCGATTTCCCATTTGATAATTTAATCATGTGTAATGGTTTTATTTGATATTTATGAACATCAGCATTAGTTAATTTTTCTAACCATGCGGTAGGAGTAGATGATTTTAATTTTGCAATTTCAGAAATCCAATTTTGCTTATCGTTTAGTGTACTAAAGATTAAACCTTCATTTATTTTTCCATTTTCATCGATAAGATCTTTTATATAGATTATTTTGCTTTTTATCCAGTTATGGAATATTAAGACTTTACCTTTGAATTTTATTTCTTTATTTCCCCAAATCACCTGCTTACTTATATCAATTGCTTTTAGGGGTACTGTTTTACTATCCAAATTATTTAATTCCTTCCATGCCATCAACATATTTTGATAGAAAATTGGGATATTTTTAAAGCCATGTAAATTTTTAAAGTTATCTAATTGCATTTTCAGGATCAGACGGTTTTCTCCAAATCTATTTAAATAATGTAGTGGCAATATCTTCCATAGTGCATGTTCAGTATGAAGTAATTTTTTAACCCAGCCTATTTGTATAGGTTTTACATATGATCTAAGATCTATCATTTTTAATCCCCCTTCTCATAACTTCTACTCTATGTAACAGTGTGTAAACTATTTTTTTATCGATTGGTCTCATTTGCTTGATTGAATTATCTCCGCCCGGTCAGACCACTTTGGTAGAGAAATACATGTATAACATTTATATTATCGTTGTATGAATTTAAATAAGTACAAACTACGTATAATACTAAAAAAAATCTGATAAAAATGTACAACTTTCATAAGATTATAAACAAAATTCGGATTCTGAGTAAGATGTATTCGTTTTGCAAGTTTTGAGTCGTAATATTTATTAACTCACGTTATTCTCCATTGTAATGTTTATTATGCATACGCTAACGGTTTATCTGCATACGCTCACGATAGATTTTTTTCCGCGCACGCTCACGATAGAATGGATAATAAGCGCTACTCAGTTATCACGATACAATGAATACAGATAATTTGATACTACCGCTATGAATAAGAAAAATTGAATACAAACGTGAATGAGATAAGCGCTAACCATTGTACGTTTTTCAATCAGTATTGATACAAATGAATAAGGACTATTTGGTAATATTGTGAGCAAATCAATAACTAAGGTTAATTAAACGATAAAAATCGTGAACTAAGAATACGTATAAATAATGAATGAGGACTAACGTGAGAGCTGTTAAGATTAACTATTCCTCATCTGTATTTCAATTTTACAAAGATCCCATGTAGTTCTAGCATCATACTTTTGGTCATTCAAGATATTTGTATGTTTTCCAGAATTTGAATAATCAATTTACAATATTTGTCTTGGTTCATTAAGCTATTATTTAAAATCCAATAGCCTGGACCTCTGTTTATGACTTTAATATCCAATGTTAGTGCAACTGCCAAATGGTCAGTATATTGTATCATAGCAGGACGAATATCTGCTGAAATTATTCTTTGTAAAAGTTCTTTTGAAACTAGAAAATAGTCAATTCTACTTGCCTCCGTGTTTGAGATTTTTCTTTTCCAAGTAAATTGTTGTTTTTCTTTGTTTTTAATTCTCCATGGGTCAATAAGATTCAATTGCTTTTTTAGATCTATGAGTATGTCGTAAATTTTGATATTCTTATTTTTTGGTTTTCTGTCTTCTTTACATAAAATATCATTCCAATCACCTTCTATTATATTTCATCCTTGGCTAGTGTCTTTTATGTCTTTACCTATTTGTTTATAGAAGGAATTCCTGTTGATTTTATCATTTGGAGCATATATATTGGTGATACAGTATATTATGTCATTTCTCTTTATGTTTATATTACGTAACGTCCTTTTTAATCAATTTTAGAAGTAATTAACTACGCACCTAGATTTTAATTAATAAGAATGCTTACTCCCTTACTTTGTGATGTACCAAAGCTATGAATTATTTCTCATCCCCATTCACTTTTTAGAAAGGGGTCTACTTGTTTAGTAAAATGAGTTTCTTGCAATAATAATATATTTCCTTTTTGATTTTTAGCCCATTCATAAAGTCTGTTTCGTTTTAATTTATCCCTGAGGCCTTGAGCATTTAAAGAAAGTAGGTTGAGTTTTGAGTTCATTGGTAAAATGTCTATGGTAGTATTTAATATTTACATGTGTAAAATAAAATATTATGAATTGTATTTGAATGTAAAAAGGAATACGGGTATGAAACAATCTTTGTTTAAGTATAGCATATTTTTATTTTCTGTTATATGGCATGATTTTTAGAATTATTTCTACATGTTTTAGCTCTATTATACAAAGCAATTTTTACATATTTTTGATAGCATGAATGGTTAATATATTTTGTAGTAGTTATAAATACACTATTATTGTTTATTTTCTTTTTTACATATTTTTTGTTGAATGAATTGTTAATATATTTTGCAATAAATACATATTCTTCACTTTTATTAGATACTCTCTTTTTTGTTTCACAAAAACATATCACCCTTAATAACGACAAGTATGTAAGAGTGACAGTGGCTTTAATGTACTGTTGCATTAACCGTCTTTCGTCTTCTTGTTTGTGCGATTGCATCAATATCTTCCACGGGAGAGATTGGTGATCTCTCTTCAGGCCCTATGGCCGATGATTTTCTACCAGTGACTGGCGACCGCCAGATAAATTATCTGGCGTCCGCCAGATAAATAAGTGATGGCCGCCAGATGATTATCTGGCGACTGCCAGATAAATTAAGTGGCAGCCGCCAGATGAATTATAATTTATACCTGTCACCTACGGGCTTCCGTAGATATGCCACTAAAACATAATCTTATATATAATACACTAGTCTGTCAATTCAATTGACGTCTGTCCATACAGTTTGCAGTATCATAAATACTGCACAAAAATAATTGATGCCTAGCATGTACTATTTGCACTCTGTCCGCCCTCTTTCTTTTTTCTCTTACGATTTTTCGGCTTATTGTGAAGGTTATGAAACCATCTTTCTTCTGTGCATGAAAGTGATATTAAGTTTGTTTTCAAACAGTTTTTTATCTATGTCTATTTAGCGAACGATTCGAAATGGGGAGGAGGGGAAATGAGTTGTTTGGAATGAGTACATGTACATATTTTACGATAAAAATAATAAATATCAATTATATAAATATATTGTTTAAATATTACCTTTCAAAAATATTAGTTAATAAAATAGTTTGTAGATGCATTAATCAATATCGTATTCGATCAACAGTCAGCAGTTATAGATTCACATTACGCCGAACCGAAAATAAACCAAAGTGTTAACGGTATGGGTGAGGGAATTAATCCATAGATTAAACATGTTTATTCGTGTAAGTTTTCAATTACTGTTAGACTGAAATGAAACTGAAAATCATTTTATACATTTTAATGACCCAGAACGCTTTATAACTTAAGTTACATGTCAGTATATTTATACAATATTGCGTAGTCACCCATCACACCAAGTATAAGTTATCGATTTTCATAAATAAAATCAAAATGGAGAGATAGTGTTTGTTATATTGTTCTATCAATAAACATATTATGATAAAGATTCCAGTGGCCAAGTCAATTTTTTTCAACTAAAACTGGTCAGTTAAAGTCAAAATATCGAATTTTAAAGGATAAATGTACGATAAACTTCGTAGAGCTTGAAATGGCGCGAGCGCGTTACTCGGACTTTTACCATCAAGTTGAAGCGGTTCTACAAATAGATTAAAACAAAACTTTAATCGTCAATTCGAATATGACTCGATTCTTTTTCCCTATTAAGACAACAGACGCGAGCCGGGCTTTTTCTCCAATATAGGCCCTATAGCGATAAGCCACGCCTACCCATTTTCTGAAAGCAGATAAACCGGCAGAAACTGGTTTTACCAATAATCGATTTCATCAAAAGGTCTAAGTTTGGTCATCATTAGAATAGAAATAAAAAATGACAAGCCGGGCTATATTGTCGGAGATTGGCGGAGGACCCTCGGGCATTATGAAACAATAGAGCCGGGCTTGTCATTTTTTTATTTTTTAAATAAACAACTTTCCCCTTTATTAATTTTTCTAAACTTTTTGGGGGATGCTTTATTTACTTTAATAAACACATAATAGTTGAATTTGTAACTGTTGCAATTAGTTGCCAAACTGACCATTTTTTCTGTAGATTGACTGGACTATAGCCAGATGCGACAATTGTACCTCATTAAAGCGACGGATGATGTATGCAAGTAAGAGATACGGACTCTTCCTTGGCATCTGGTATGGATATTTGGAGTTAGCTTCTTTTCATATAGTGGAAGTTTTTGTTTGTTTGCTTTGGTTCCTGTTTTATCCTAATTTTGTATGCCTTCGGTTTATGATTTTCTGAAATATCGATGTTGTACCATGCATGAGATATGGTCATTATCCATTTTTGTCATGGTAATGGAGAACTGAGGCTCACTGACGAGTATTAAGTACCCGAAACATGCATGGCTGGTCCATGCTGCAAATTTATATGTTCTTAAGTGATGCTAGAGAATTTGAAGACGTATAACATTTGTACTACTTGGAGAGTGTCATTGCTGGTGGAGCAGGAGTCCCCCAAGGGCACATGTGGCCAAGTTCGATCAACTTCGGTTGATCGTCTGTACCTTCAACGCATTCCAAAATTTATGTTACCAAATTTCTTGAAATTTCTAGAACTTGGGTCCTGTAGCATCATATTTAACCAATTCTGTTACGTCTTTCGATACATTTTTGAACGTTATAATTTTCGCACTCTTTTGCCATATTTCATACTTCAGATTTAGAATCACTAACGAGGGCTGAGTAACCGAAGCGTGCATTTCTGGTCCATGCTGCAAATTTATCTGTTCTTAAATGATAATAATGATTAAAAAAAATCAGACAAACACACACACACACACCCTCCCTTACACACACACACCCTCCCTCACCCTCACACACCCTCACACACAAGACGATACTAATGATATAAAACTGCCATCTGAAATCCATTTGGACTTGAGGAACCATTGATGAAGATAAACTATCCAAAAAACTTGCCTTGTACATTGTAATTGGTTCGAAAGTTAGGAGTCTGAACGTTTCAATTTTTCTATGTTTATCTTCTTCTGCAATGTGGAGCAATTAAACATAATCCCAGCGTTTGAGTGTTTCAAGTGTATCAATAAATTTTCCCAACTTCTGCAATGTGGAGCAATTAAACATAATCCCAGCGTTTGAGTGTTTCAAGTGTATCAATAAATTTTTCCCAACTCTGTAGCCTGAAAGATACTGTGTTTTTTTAACCTTGATAGATTTAAAATCATGTACTTTACTATTTTGGAAAGTTTGTCATTTTTTTCTAAAGAAAATCATCGATATGAAAGGAGGGATCTCCAAGATGATTTAAAGAAGATCCTTACGATAATCTCAACAACTCTAAAAAACTGAGCATCGACGGACCCCTAGAAAGCTTTATGTGGAACCAGGTGCCCGGTAGGAGTACGCAACCCCTTTTGGCTAGCCGCGCCCGCCGTCGATGTTCATGCACAAATATCGAATACTCGATTGAAGATAGTCATAAACAAGAGCTCCATGGCACAACTCTCACCTGATACCCACTCATATTTCTGACTAAGTCCGAAAAGACGTCAAAAACGCGTAAAAAATTTGACTTCGAAGTGGAACAAAAAATAACAACACTTCTTGAGACATCTCTGTAGATCATCCTGATGCTTTCGGTTTGTCGATACATGCTTAGGTTCTGAAGAAGAAGTTTTTCAAAGGAGGGTACCCCCGTGACCTACTTTTGGCTGTGGTGGCGGCACCTGTTGACGGATCCGGATGAAAAACAACAACACTTGTAGGGGACCATGAGTACTTCATACCTACCAAGTTTCATCAAAATCCCTTCAGCCGTTCTGGAGAAGAAGTTTAAAATGTGAAAAGTTTACGACGACGACGGACGACGACGGACGACGACGACGGACGACAGACGCAACACTATGACAATAGCTCACACCCATTGCAAAAACACAAAGCAGACATCCAAAGAAATTAACTCAAAAGGGACAAGGAACACCGACTCACACTATAGAAACATGAAAAAAGAAAAGAAAAAAAAAACCGCATAAAAAGTAAAAATTCTATTACCATTCTTTCTATTTTCTTTGGTAATGGGTTCCGTTTAATTATGCTTCTGAATTGATCATGATAGAAACTTGGAGACATTCTCTCTTCAGAAAATAGATACACAAAATAAAAAAAGCAAACATAGATTTGCGCTACTAAAAATATTTGACGTTTTAAAATAATACCTCTCGCTAGATCCATCACCGATTAGAATTTATTATCCGAATCGCATGTCATGTTCATTAGAATAGGTTTGAAATGTTTTTCACGTATGTTACGAGTTAAAAAACACTTTAATTTTCTCATTATTTACACATATTTTCTTTCGCAGTTCGGAACAATTAAACACGTTTCTCGCGATAGAGTATGGACTTAACAATTGCTAAAGGACTTTAAATTCCATAGCATCATAAAAAACTGAAAAAATTGCACGTTTCGAGTACTAAATCCTCGTCAATGATCCTCAATCTAAACAATGTAATATGACCAAAGAGTGTAAAAGTTATTGCGTCAAAAAATGTACCGAAAGACGTAGCGGGATGAATTGGACATGATGCTACAGGACCTACGTTTTAGGAAAATTCAAGAAATTTTGATCACAGAAATTTTCGAATGCGTTGATAAAACGATCAACCGAAGTCGACTTGGCTTTATGTGCTGTCGTGGACTCCTGGTTCATATCGGAAATAAAAATATGAGCGAGTAGTGAAGCAAAGTTAGGAGTTCCAACACTTTGCTGAAAAACTATACCTTAAACACCACCAAGGTAAAAATTTAAACATTTCGATATACTCTTATTAACAATCATAACACGCAAATCGTTTTTATTCCAGAGGCTAATTAGATATATTCTAATTAGATTGAAGATTACCACAAATTCCGTATACATTTTCATCATTTTTATGGCATGGTATACTTTCCGTTATGGTTTTAGCATCTTGATCAAATCGTTTGGTTAAACAAAACTGACTGTCTATTCCTTGTGATACTTGGTTTAAATTTCCACCAACTACAACATACAAAGAAACAAATTACTCAAATAGGCTTATGTGATAATTATAATAGCAATTACGTATAAATAATAGACTGCAAAATGTCCACAAATTGAGATAAATACCTCTCTCATAAACTGCAAATGCTTGTCCACAACCACAAATCTCACTTGGGTTACTTAAACATAATTTGCAGAGGTCATTCTTACAACTGTTGAAAATTTCATTATTGTTGTCGCCGCAGAAGCAGTAATTATCCTGAAATTAAAGATGTATTTAGAAGAAGGACACTTCACCCAATGATGAATTTAATTGCTCTACATCTGAAAATATTCCCTGAAGCCAAGTCAAACACTGAACAAGAAATGAGTTAAAGATCCTGACGATAATCTTAACAGCACTCACAATAAAGCACAACATTGAGCATCGACTATGACGGCTAAGAGCAAAGTTAAATCATTAAAATGAAGATTATGTTTTATAGTATAATATCTTTTTTAAAGCATAAAATTTTGAAAAAAAAAAACAATGACAAAGATTTCGCTTTCACAAACTAGTAAAGCCTTCCTGGAAATTTCACAAAAATTGTTGTCAACTTCTTTTGAATTTCGGACCAATACAGACAACAGAGTATATTACTTTGGGTATTTCACAACCTGCATTTTATGATAACATAATTAACATGATAAGAAGGATCAAAGATAGACAACATCACTATCAAAAATGCGTCAGAATCATAAAACGCCTTCTATACCATGGATATGATCCTAATGTCACCAGACGGACACTAGGCTTTGTACTTTACCAATCTACAGTCTTGTACCAGCGCATTCTTAAAACTTGCACTCTGACTGACTGTGACGACAGGACTCCATTACGTGTCATGTCTTCTCTAAAGAGGTTTGGACACCTGTCCTCTCTGAATGTCAGTCGGACTCCTCGGGTGATAACATACATAAGCTCGCGGCGACAGAGCACGGATTGTATTACATACGCCCTCTTTTTATATCAATTTACATATCTATCTGTGTTGCTTTGGTCCCTGCGTTTTGCGGTCTTGTTTATGTGTGGTCATCTGACAGTGAGAATGTTGTTTTTACATAAAAATCCTCCTTTGTTTGATTTTCATTCAAAACCAAGGGATTCATTCCATTTATAATACGAGGTGTAAAATGCATAGCATTTTCCTTAGAATGAAATGATTAGCTTTTAAATGATGCTAATGGATTTGAAGACGTTTAACACATGTATGACATCAAATCTGAAAACGTCAATTCAAGATTGAAGGTATAGAGATAAAACCACTGTATGTTATATAATACATGCAGTAAACATTGCACTGTGATGAGAATTATCATTATTTGATTAATTTCAGTTCAAAACTATACAAATCAATAGGGATGACTCCTACTACACAGCCAATTGTGCCTAATATGAAATTAATGTGAAATTTACATGAACTTTACATGAAAGTTCACGTAAAATTTATGTGAAACGTGCACGAACATGACATTTACATGAAATTTTTCACATGAAATTCATGTGAAGATTTTTACATGGATCTTATGTGAATTAGGGGTTACCATGCGTGTGTTTTACAAAAACTGACAGGGTATCGGCGAATCCCCTGTCAGAAATTGAGTTTTACCGCGAGGCGTCAGCCGAGCGGTAAAACGGATATTTCTGACAGGGGATTCGCCGATACCTGTTCAGTTTTTGTAAAACGTCAGTATGGTAACCCTATTCTAATGCAAATGGTCAGTTATGCGCTAGAAAACGTCTGCTTTTAACGACGTCGCCATGGGAGCGTATGACGTCATAGCAGAGACTGCAGTGAAACGTGAATACCCTTGCAGTTTTTTCATCGCTCAACCAATCAAAATGCGCGTTGCAAACAGAGTGCGTTAGAATTAAGTTTCCTGTGACGGTCACTTAGAAAAATTAATGTAAAATTCACGTGAAGGAACTTTATGTGAAATTCATGTGAATATATTTTTCACATAAATCTGAAGTGAAATTAATATGAATTTTACATGAACTTTTTGTGAAATTAACATGATGCTAATCTCATATAAAGGGGTAGGGCCACGAGACCCCTAAATCGGCCCTTGATTTTTCTCTTAGAATAAATTTCATGAGGAATACTTGTCATGATATATCTCATGAAAATACACGAATGTTTACCGCTTTTCATGAAAAGAGTAATATCACCAAACAATGCGCCATTTAACTGTAATGACGACATGAAGTGACGTCATTTTGACGTTATTGACAAAATATGGCGAAAATTGCTGGGAATTTTGTCTTTTGTCGTAGAATTCAATGTGGCCGCATGCATTAACTGAGATAAAACGTTTATGACAAAAGGATATAATGATAATCTTTCACATATAAATTTTCTATCATAGTTAATGCATACGGCCATTGCTAATTTAATAGAAATATTGAGTTTTTGCATCAATTTCGCCGAATATGACATATTTTGGTGTTTTCAAAGGGCTAAAAGGTATTGATAAAAGCATTGTTTACCAAAAGTAGATTCGTGATTCAGTAGAGAACGTTTCAAAATGTCAAATTACAGTAAAAAAATTTCTGAAGTACAATGTTCAAAATCTATCAAAATTAGGGCCTATATCGGGCTTCGTGGCCCTACCCCTTTCATGTGAAGCACAATTGGCTGTGTATATTAGCATATTTATGTCTATTGCGTTAATATGGATAAGTCTAAGAACGAATTGAAAGTCACTTTGTAAAACGTCAATGTTCCAAATGAAAAATATTTTCACTTTCTATATGTGATAAGAAAACCCCTATCCCTTACAGTCAAAGATATTTCCTGAAAGTTAAAGTTGTGTTTAAATTGATAAGCTAAACTCCAAGGTCACTAGTTAAGAGATGGAGGTTTTCATTAATATTGAAGCTAGCTTCATTTCATTATATTCCAACAACACTCGGTTGCTGCACCCACATCAAAACCACAAACCCAATGCAAAAACACAAAGAAGACACTCACAGAAAGCAAAAGGGAAATAGAAAACAAAAAACCAAACATAAATACCAAGGAGTCCAATAGGCAAGCATGTTACGTATCTTCTTTAAGTCATTTGTGTCACACTTATGCCCTTTGCCGTGTGGAGCTCGTTAAAAAGTTCCCCGCGAGGGGTTTGACAGTGAGTGTTTTGAATATTATTCCCTGACATTGTCGCCATAGCACTTTCTATATAGACGTGGCCTCGGACAGTGCAGATATTTTATATATTCTTTTCATTTTCGTGCATGAACATCGACGGCGGGTGCGGCTAGCCAACAGGGGATGCTTACTCCTACCAGGCACCTGATCCCACCTCTGGCTTGCTAGGGGTCTGTAGATGCTCAACTTGGTGCTCTATTGTGAGTTCTGTTGAGATTATCGTCAGGATCTTCTTTAACTCATTTGTGTCACACATATGCCCTTTGCCGTGTGGAGCTCGTAAAAAAGTTCCCCGCGAGGGGTTTGACAGTAAGTGTTTTGAATATTATTCCCTGACATTGTCGCCATAGCACTTTCTATATAGATGTGGCCTCGGACAGTGCAAATATTTTATATATTCTTTTTATTTCGTGCATGAACATCGACGGCGGGTGCGGCAAGCCAACAGGGGATGCTTACTCCTCCCAGGTACCTGATCCCACCTCTGGCTTGCTAGGGGTCTGTCGATGCTCAATTTGGTGCTCTATTGTGAGTGCTGTTGAGATTATCGTCAGGATCTTCTTTAACTTATTATGCCCCCCCCCTTCGAAGAAGAGGGGACATATAGGTTTGCCGCTGTCGGTCGGTCTGTCGGTCTGTCGGTCGGTCCGCGACATCACTTTCCGTTCAATATCTCTGGAATGGATTCACATATTGAAATGAAATTTTGTATAGACACATCAAACAAAAATCTAGGTCAAATTCATATTTGGGTCCGATCAAAAAAATTTTGACAGAGTTATGCCCCTTGCATTTCGAAAAATACCAAAATTTCAGGGTTTCTGTTCAATATCTCTTCAATGGAGTTACATATTAAAATGAAATTTTGTATACAGACACATCAAACAAAAATCTAGGTCAAGTTCATATATGGGTCCGATCGAAAAAAATTTGACAGAGTTATGCCCCTTGCATCTCGAAAAATACCAAAATTTCAGGGTTTCCGTTCAATATCACTTGAATGGATTCACATATTGAAATACAATTTTGTATACAGACACATCAAACAAAAATCTAGGTCAAGTACATATTTGGGTCCCATAAAAAAAAATTGACAGAGTTATGCCCCTTGCATTTCGAAAAATACCAAAATTTCAGGGTTTCCGTTCAATATCTCTTGAATGGAGTTACATATTGAAATGAAATTTTGTATACACACACATCAAACAAAAATCTAGGTCAAGTTCATATTTGGGTCCGATCGAAAAAATTTTGACAGAGTTATGCCCCTTGCATTTCGAAAAATACCAAATTTCAGGGTTTCCGTCCAATATCTCTTGAATGGAGTTACATATTGAAATGAAATTTTGTATACAGACACATCAAACAAAAATCTAGGTCAATTTCATATTTGGGTCCGATCAAAAAAAATTTGACAGAGTTATGCCCCTTGCATTTCGAAAAATACCAAAATTTCAGGGTTTCCGTTCAATATCTCTTGAATGGAGTTACATATTGTAATGGAATTTTGTATACTGACACATCAAACGAAAATCCAGGTCAAGTTCGTATTAAGGTCCGATCGAAAAAATTTGGACAGAGTTATGCCCCTTGCACTTCGAAAAATACCAAAATTTCAGGGTTTCTGTTCAATATCTCTTGAATGGAGTTACATATTGAAATGAAATTTTGTATACAGACACATCAAACAAAAATCTAGGTCAAGTTCATATTTGGGTCCGATCAAAAAAATTTTGACAGAGTTATGCCCCTTGCATTTCGAAAAATACCAAAATTTCAGGGTTTCCGTTCAATATCTCTTGAATGGAGTTACATATTGAAATGAAATTTTGTATACAGACACATCAAACAAAAATCTAGGTCAAAGTCATATTTGGGTCCGATCAAAAAAAATTTTGACAGAGTTATGCCCCTTGCATTTCGAAAAATACCAAAATTTCAGGGTTTCCGTCCAATATCTCTTGAATGGAGTTACATATTGAAATGAAATTTTGTATACAGACACATCAAACAAAAATCTAGGTCAAGTTCATATTTGGGTCCGATCAAAAAAAATTTGACAGAGTTATGCCCCTTGCATTTCGAAAAATACCAAAATTTCAGGGTTTCCGTTCAATATCTCTTGAATGGAGTTACATATTGTAATGGAATTTTGTATACTGACACATCAAACGAAAATCCAGGTCAAGTTCGTATTAAGGTCCGATCGAAAAAATTTGGACAGAGTTATGCCCCTTGCACTTCGAAAAATACCAAAATTTCAGGGTTTCTGTTCAATATCTCTTGAATGGAGTTACATATTGAAATGAAATTTTGTATACAGACACATCAAACAAAAATCTAGGTCAAGTTCATATTTGGGTCCGATCAAAAAAAATTTGACAGAGTTATGCCCCTTGCATTTCGAAAAATACCAAAATTTCAGGGTTTCCGTTCAATATCTCTTGAATGGAGTTACATATTGAAATGAAATTTTGTATACAGACACATCAAACAAAAATCTAGGTCAAAGTCATATTTGGGTCCGATCAAAAAAAATTTTGACAGAGTTATGCCCCTTGCATTTCGAAAAATACCAAAATTTCAGGGTTTCCGTTCAATATCTCTTGAATGGAGTTACATATTGAAATGAAATTTTGTATACAGACACATCAAACAAAAATCTAGGTCAAAGTCATATTTGGGTCCGATCAAAAAAAATTTGACAGAGTTATGCCCCTTGCATTTCGAAAAATACCAAAATTTCAGGGTTTCCGTTCAATATCTCTTGAATGGAGTTACATATTGAAATGAAATTTTGTATACAGACACATCAAATGAAAATCCAGGTCAAGTTTGTATTAAGGTCCATTCGAAAAAATTTGGACAGAGTTATGCCCCTTGCACTTCGAAAAATACCAAAATTTCAGGGTTTCCGTTCAATATCTCTTGAGTGGAGTTACATATTGAAATGAAATTTTGTATACAGACACATCAAATGAAAATCTAAGTCAAGTGTATATTTGGGTCCGATCAACAAAATTTTGACAGAGTTGTGCCCCTTGCACTTCGAAAAAAACCAAAATTTCAGGGTTTCCGTTCAATATCTCTTGAGTGGAGTTACATATTGAAATGAAATTTTGTATACGGATACATCAAATGACAATCTAGGTCAAGTTCATATTTGGGTCCGATCAACAAAATTTTGACAGAGTAATGCCCCTTGCACTTAGAAAAATACCAAAATTTCAGGGTTTCCGTTCAATATCTCTTGAGTGGAGTTACATATTGAAATGAAATTTTGTATACGGACTCATCAAATAAAAATCTAGGTCAAGTTCATATTTGGGTTCAATCAAAAGTTTTTATCCCCCCTTTGAAGAAGAGGGGACATATTGCTCTGCCGCTGTCTGACTTTCTGTCTGTCGGTCCGTCGGTCGCCCACGACATCAGTTTCCGTTCAATACCTCTGGAGTGGATTCACATATTGGAATGAAATTGTATGTACAGACATATCAAATGAAAATCTAGGTCAAGTTCATATTAATTACCTTGTAGAAGTTTATTAGAAAAAGAGCTTAAACAAAGCATAAATGCTGTACATACAGGTCCTCCTGACAGTTATACTTCTTTGACTTTTTTTATTACACTGTTACTTTATACCCCCATAGGTTGTATCAATGCAAAAGAAAGGAGGGGATCTCCAACAACACGAGGTTGCAGCACCCACAGCAAAATCCCAAAACACCCATGCAAAAAAACACAGAACAGATACCCACAGAAAGAGACGCAAAAGGGACAAGGAACACCAACTCACAACATAGAAACATAAAAGACTACACATAAACCAACGAGACCAATGGGCAACCGGTGCCGACTTAGGACGGCCATCTGCCAAGTAAATAGCAGACGGTGTGGTTATCCTGGATTACGTGCGCACAACCCTCTCACTTCTCCAGTTACCTAGAGGTCTCGAAGAACGTACAAATGTGGTGTAAAACAACCTCCTCACTGTAAGATGACGTCACACAAACAAGACCGCGAAACGCAGAGGCCCCAGAGACACAGATGAATATGTAAATGGATATAAAAAGAGGGCATGCGTAATACAGTCCGTGCTCTGCCGGCTGTAGCGAGCTCATGTATGTAATCACCCGAGGAGTCCGACTGACATTCAGAGAGGACAGGTGGTCGGGGCCCTGTCTTCTCTAAAGAGGTTTGGACAGGGCCCGTCATGGAGTCCCGTCGTCACAGTCAGTCAGAGTGCAAGTCTTAAGAATGCGCTCGTACAAGACTGTATATTGGTCAAGTACCAAGCTTAGTGTCCGTCTGGTGACATTAGGATCATATCCACGGTATAAAAGGCGTTTGATGACTCTGACGCATTTTCGATACATATGCTGTCTACCTTTGATCCTTCTTATTTTGTTAATTATGTCACCATAAAATGCAGGTTGTGAAATACCTAAAGTAATATACTCCGTTGCTTTTATGGGTCCGAATTTCAAAAGAAGTTGATCATAATTTTTGTAAAATTTCCAGAAAGTCTTTACTAGTTTGTGAAAGCGAAAACCTTGACCTAAAAGTTTCTTTGTAATTTGTAGATTTCTATTATGAAAATCCAAAACATCAGTACATGCTCTAGCATACCGGATGAGCTGTGAAATATAGATACCGTATGACGGTAATCTAGGGACATCACCGTCAAGCCAGGGAAATTTACTATGTTGAATCCAAAATCATCTCGTTTGTCATATACACTTGTATGAATTTCTCCATTGACAATTTTGATATTTAGGTCCAAAAATGGTGTTTCAGTGTCTGTAAAGTTTGCCTTGTTTAGAGTCAAATCTTGTGGATAAATTTGCAAGTATAAAGTTGTGACAGACTTTAATCACAGAAGGGGTAGGGGGCATTAATGTTTTACAAAAATGACTTTTAACTTGTTTGTTAATACTTGAACTCCTCATAGTTTCTTTGATATTCAAACACGTGTCTGGTGCATCGAAATTGGTCTGGAATTTTCTTCAAAAAGGTATAGAGTTGGAACACTTCCGTATTATTCTCAAATATCTAAAACAATATATTTGATATCGCAATACATATGATTAATTAAACCCCAGTTGATTAAACCTTTGAACTTTTGATCCCCAAAACAAAAAGGGTAAACTTTGACGCATGGTGAGTGCGTGTATGAAGTTTCATTACACTTGCTACATGACTTGACTTATAGTCCGGAAACCAATTATTGACGCCCACCCGCCCGTCTAATATCAAATTAAGAGCCAAATTCTGCAACTCGTCTAATAAATTTATTGTGCGTTTATCGTCAAGATCTTCTTTAACTCATTGTATCAAAATCATTATTTTATCTAAAGTATAAAATAAGATATGGAATTTTACCAATTTTCAATGATATTCCATTAAAAAACCATAGTTTTCCTAATTTCATGGACGAGTGAATTGGTCAATTGAGCTTGAAACTTAAAGGCAAAAATGACATTGCCATTCTTTAGATACAAAATAATTTGCTCTAGATGCAGGAGGCATTATATAATTACATTGTCCCTATTTTTAACAGTTTTTTCTCCGAAAAATCACGTTTTTAACCCGAAAAATTCGAAATGCTCAAGGATGCTAGAGTGGCATTCGCTGGATTATCAAGGTAGAGGGTTTTGAAAACACTTTCGTGCAATAACATTTTGTTCGTACCATATTTTTTGGTTTCATCAATGGCAACCAGACTGCTGCGGTAGTGACTATTGACCTTGTTATATACCAATCTCAAACATCCGCTGATATACAGAATTGAGTTAAAGAAGGTCCTGACAATACTAAACAGCACTCATAATAGAGCACCAAATTTATCATCGACGGACCCCTAGCAAGCTAGAGGGGGGGATCAGGTGCCCGCCCTGGAGGAGAAGACATCACCTGTTGGCTAACCGCACCCGCCATCGATCTTCACGAAAATGAAAATGATATCAAAGATACTAGTATACATATTCGCACCCCGCTTTGTACATGTAGATACAAAGAAGTGAACAGTTACAAAAAAGTAGAAAAAGTTTTTACCTATGAAATATTGTAATGATCTACTTCTGCTTGGAGAAATGAAATATTGACATGTTTTACTTCAGGTTGAATAAATAGAGTGCAAGACAAGTTTTCATGTATTTCTGCATAATTAATCTTTTAGATTTCTGTTCCACTTCTGCAACGTGGTCTACTGAAATCCTCGTGGTAGCTTATTGACGTATACTCCCTCTTTTCATTCAAGTCTAATAATGCTAAAAATCATACGCTATTTATAAATGTTTTATAGCTTGTCTTCTAATTTTATTCGTTTGTATTTTTAGAGAAGAACGACATTAAAACACAAGTTCAATGCGTATCAACACAATGAACGAAATCAGATGGCGTTTGGTAGATTTGTAACTTTTTCGCGTGTAAAAATTGCGATAACAATAGTTTGCAACCAGGATATTCTTAGAGGGTTCGTAATTTTCATCTTGGTGGCAGCGAGGTTCTGGTAAACAATTGTCATCGACATATTTGTAATGCTCAACGATATTGTCAACATTTCTTGAAGCTGTTTTCCCATCCATTTCAGGTTTTTGCTTTGGCTGCTAAGTCAGGATGCCAGGTTACGCCCTTCATTTTGTTGCGGTTTTCTTTATTTCACGGCGTATTACCTTTGTCGCATGACGCGTATCGTTTGTGGTTGATACTTGTTCACGAACGCATTTATATCAATTTCATATGAACATACTTTGGTCGTGATCTTCAAAGATTTTGACTATATTTCATTGTTTGAATTGAGGATCGAAACGTGGATGTCTGGTCCATGCTATCAATTTACCTGCTCTTACATGATGCTGATGAATTTGAGGACGAGGGTTTAGTACCTGAAACGTGCATGTCTTGTCCATGCTGAACACTTATCAGGTTTTAAATGATGCAATTGAATTTAAAGACGTTTAACATTTAACATTTTTATAGAAACATCACATAGGTCATGATGTAAACCCAACCATCTCATGTCTATGAATTATTTGAACACCCCCCAAGCTTTTATGACAAGACCTTGCAAGATCCCGAGATTGTCTTGATACCGCGATTAGTGCGGTATTTCGTAACGTCGCAAAACTCCATTTGCAATTTAATAATTGATTGCTTCTTGAAGATGTTCTATTTTTCATATTTTCAATATTGTCGCAATACAAATAGTTCTGATTTTCAAAAAAGAATAACTCCAACAATATAAATTCCAAAGGCTCCGCAAAATCTTTTGTTCTGAGTACATGTATATGCTATCCACTGCAGTTTCCACAATGTGTCAATGAAATGTTCCATCCGGAAGAGAAGAAGACTATCGATCATGGCAGTAAATTCACTACAAACGAAAGTAATTTTGCCCACAATGCGCATTTCTAGAAACAACACAGCCAGGAACGATTTTCAAATATAATGCGTATTACATACAGCCCCGAACAGTCGAAAGTTTAACGCCGAGATGACGAAATTTTGAAAGCTAAATTCGAAAGTTTTGTTAACTATTCGTCAGCTACTGAGATAACGAAAGTTTGAAAGCTCTAAAAAGCTTTCGAAAAATCTCTGACGAAAAATTCCTTAACTAATCTTAGTTAACGAAAATTTGAAAGCTATGAGCTTTCAAATTTTCGTCATCTCGGAGCTTTCAAAATATTTGAAAGCCATCGCTGACGAAATTTTGAAAGCAATCGCTGACGAAAATTTTAAAACCAATCGCTGACGAAAATTTTGAAAGCTATCGCTGACGAAAGTTTAGAAAGCTATCGCTGACGAAAATTTCGAAAGCTTTTTGAACGCTCGGGTGCCATATTGTTTTTGCAATGGCTGCAGGACGCCTCGGGCGAATTCCTCTGCACATTTTAGAGAATGAAAGAAGCCGTCTCTTTATGGGAATAGTCTGGTAAACAGATGGAATTCTATTTTTCAATTTTGTGCAGGGTACATGCAAGCCTGTAAATAATTATGTTTCTGATGTTCTGATTGGACAATAATTACAAAATTGGTCTTTTTAGAATAGAAACATTTCTTACTTTACATTTATACAGAGAAAATTCCTGAAAACCCATTCATTCATATCTAAAAGCTTTAGAAATCATGCTATTTTAAGGGCGAAAATATCTGCTCCATTTAGTGCAGATTTTTGGGTGACCTTGACCTACACTTCCTGTAATCTGGTTCTAATGATAAATTTGTTTTTATTTTGACATATTTTTGACTCACTAGCATTGCCGGTTAATTTCATATTATTGGAAATCTATATTTGAAATGCGACAAGATTTCGTTAACATTGCGGCCTATGGGAAAATGACGAAAATGAATTACTGGACTCTCCCCTTTATCGGCGTGGCACTTTAAAAATTCGCCGATTGTGAATTATCTTTCAAAGCCACCGACAGTCAAAGAGAAGCCAGGGTTTCACTGGATATAAATTCCCCTCATTCATTCAGAATTTGGCCGGTGAGATGTAAATTTTCTGGTATATATATACATTTAGATTTAAGATAAAATGGAAGTTGTTCTTATATACGATTAAAAATGGAATACCTTTACAGGTAATACAAATACAGGTAAATTCAGGTAACTAATTAGTGCAAAGCATACCCTTTTGATGGCCCCATTCACCTCCAATTAACATAATGTTATTTTAACCAAGTAGGTGTATGGGGAACACACCGATCTGGGAAACACGGAATCTTCAAATTAACTTATAAAAATAAACAAGATACAATATTTGATTTAAATCAGGAAAATATATTTTCATAATTTAATCTGAATAAACATCATAATTAATAATATTTCATCAAGCAAATTATGAAGATGATTGCTTTGATTTCGGCCATCTTGGTTTTCTCGACACAAAATAGCTTACGAGAAAAGCTTTCAAAAATTTTCAAAAATTTTGAAAGCTATAGTTAACGAAATTTTCTTCAGCGATTTTTTACTATAGCTTTCAAATTTTTTGACAGCTAATCGCTGACGTAATTTCGTTACCTATCGCTTTCAAAATTTTTGAAAGCTATCGCTGACGAAAATTTTGAAAGCTAGGGAATCGCTGACGAAAATTAGTTAACGAAAAATCGTTGACGAAATTTTGTCATCTCTTGAGTATTCAAAATTTTAAAAGCTGACGAAAGCTAAGCTAAGCGTTTACGAATTGAAAGCGAATATTAAACTTACGACTGATCGGGGCTGTAAGTGCATATAATTTATGTCATCGGAACCGGGGTTGTCTGACGAATTTGACGTCCATGGGATAACTATTTCTGAGAATGTTGTTGAATTCAAACAGCCATAACTAATATCTGCGAATATTGCTGAATTCCCACAGCCATACCTCAAATTGCAGAATAAATTGTCAAATATATGTCATCGGCGGCTTTTACTGTTAGGAATAAAAGGGGATATCATATCCAAGGTCGATACCATGAAACTCCAAGTAGAAATCAACTGCAGTATCCAGAGGATATTTGTTTGTTGTAGGGATACTTTTTCTGATATGGACAATCTGATTGAGACTCACTGTCTTTGCGACCTGAGATTTAGTATCAAATTGGGTGTATCCCGAAATCACTGAGTTTCCGGCCGTTTTTGCGTGTCATTTTGTTTTTTAATTTTCTTTCTTCAGATTGTCTCCTGTTCTTACATTCTACTCCTCCTTTTCATCTCACATTCTTGTCTCAGATTTTTGTTCTAAACAACTATGGTCATCGATAGCACCATTACGGGAAATGTGCTTATGAGGTGAATCATTAAATAATTAGATATAATCTATTTGTTTGAAAGGGAAGTGTTTTCATTAACTTGCGATTATTCTTTTTTTTTAAATTTCAAAAAAAAAAAATCCATGATTTTAATTTCTAGATATTCAATAAAACAATCAATTTTTTCTTGAAATTAATCCTGCTTCTGGCTCTCGTGTCGTGAAAGAAATTTCCAGAAGGAGTTAAATAAGAGACAGGTTGGTGTTATCATACATTTTCTACTGATTTGTTTGAAAATATATAAGACAGGCAATTGTATAGCCTTTGAAATAAAAATCACTGTCATGTGTGCAAAATACACAAGGAAACTTCATTACTTGGAATATTACATTTCTACATAAAAGTTTGGTTGGAATTCCGTTAACATGAACAAAGAAGTTATGTAATGATATTTCTAAAAAAACACTTTGTCGCAGTTGTAGTAATTAACGATCAATTTAATCGGGATTTCGATAAAAGCAGACGTTTTCTAGCACATTACTGACCATTTGCATTAGAATAGGGTTACCATACTGATAAAAGTATATCGTTTTAATGAATTGAAAGACTACGTCTTACGGCAGACATAATATGACAGGGATGATAGCGCTTCTGTGTAAACGTCTTCAAATTGAATAGCATCATTTAAGAACAGATAAATTGGCAACGTGGACCAGACATGCACGTTTCGGGTACATAACCCTCATCAGTGATCCTAAATCTAAACAATGTAACATGCCAAAAAAGTATGAAAGTTACTATGTCGAAAAAGTGTACCGAAAAACGTAGCAGGATGAGTGGGATGTGACAGTATCACTGTCTGTTAGTATCACTGTCTGTGGTCATAAAAAATGTGCAGCAGAAGTTGAACTTTGACGGTAGTTATGGTCCTTATACTGTCGAATGTATATAAATGTTATGCACACTTTGTATTGTACACAGTGAAATGGCTTGGTAACGTATGCGCACATATTAGAAAGGCAAAATATACAAGAATTTAAGAACATGTTGTTGTGACATAATGCATGGAAGGATCCAAGATATTTTAGAAGACAATTACATTATATAGGGAAAGAGCAGATGACGGAATCGTGTGACATGTAGAAAAATAATACCTGAATGCGTCGTTTGTTTAGTTGGATCAAGATATCCAATTCCTCGAGAAAGAGCAAGGGATACAACTTGGCATAGACTCAAATGATATAAATTTATATTTACTAGAAAATATAGTGTTTATAGAATATAGATGACAGAGTACAATTACATTTAAATAATAAATATGTATATTGATTTAGGTTGGTACCTTGATAGCAATTGGCAGAGTTCCATTACATTTCATGTAACATTTCGATACTGTTATTCCAGATATTTTGTGTATAGTTGGATTTGAAGGCGGCAAACAACAACCTGGAAATGAAAACAAGAGGTCCAAGAGGACCACAATTGCTCACCTGAAAACAATTTTAACTAAGCATATCAAACAAGAAGAATGTAAAAGGAAAAAAACTTGACTTCAGAGTGGAACAAAAATTAACAACACTTCTTCTTATGACATCTTTCTATATCATCCTGATGCTTTCGGTATGTCGATATGTGCTTCCGTTCTAAAGAAGAAGTAGGTCAATAGAGGGTACCCTCCGTGATATACTTTTGCTTGTGGTGACGCCGGTTTATTCCCGGAATGCCCACATTCTTTGATGTACCGACATGTAGAATTGAATTATTTTGTGGGTATTCCGGGAATACATGAAATGACTAAAACAGCACTTTGTAGCAATTAATTCAATTACCGTAAAACTTTTCAATGTCATAAATCTGTACTCAAAATGATACAGAAATTATACAGAAATGTTTAATTTCACTATTTTAATTGTAAAGTTTCTGCAATTTGGTCGATAATATATACAAAACAAATGCAAGGTATTAAATAATAAATACATATAAAATAATTGTAAGGTCAATAACAACATGCAATATTCACATTACATGATATTACAGTACAGTCAGTGGCGGATTCAGTCGGGGGCACGCCCCCCTCCCCCTCCCTGACGTAGTGCCCAACGAAGGGGCACTTATTACTTTTGGAAGAATAGAACAACTGTTTCCTACATAAATCTATGAAATTAGTCAGAAATAGCACCAAAACACCCCCCAAACCATCGATTTGAACAAATTTTCGAAATCTTATCAGAGATAGATTACAAAGTGGGGAAGATTGCATTGCTGCAATGTATATTGTCTGTGCGTTAACATACATATACACAACATAAATTGAATCACGATCATATAGGATTTTCTTCATCTGAGGGACAGTCCTATGCAAGGTTAAAACACACAAATTGCTTTACCACATCTTCGATATAACCTTCTATACAATTGACATTTTTATAGATCGTTTTGAATTTGAGGTCATGATCATTTTTGTTAATATGAACAATTAGCATGGATCTAGAGTGATGGGTAGGGTTCAGGTCCCACCTGCTGATTTTTTCTTAGCTGAACATGTTGACTTCTACATGCCTTACAAAAACAATACAGCATCAGAAAATATCGAATATTTTAAAAGATATACTACTAATCGTAACTGACACCGACTGAATCATGCGCGCCTAATCCCTTCTTAATTCAATTCATTGAGTACTTTATATAAGAATTGATTGTTCAATTTTGATAGTTTATTGGAGTATGAACTTTGGTTTGTCGCTTCACAAATTGTGTATCCCAAATTTCACAAATATACTCAAGAAATTAGTAAATTAGTACATTGCGTATGAAAATATCATTCCGCAGGGCCCGTAGGCGAACTAGTTCCCAAACGAAATAAAAATAATGCAAACGTACCAAGTTGAAAGCCACAAAAGTGTCGAAAATATTTGTTCCCCGTCTGGAGCCCAATTTTACCAGTTCATTACATCATCAGATGTTATGACGTAGCTATTTGATGACGCGTTCTGCATTTCAAGTCCAAGGTCGCCGACATGGCAGTTATGTGTTTGGATTGTACACGCAGGACCTGGGAGTTTATACAGACAGATTCTCTGTACTTATAGATCTAATACTTGCAGAAAACGGCACGATTATGATCTATTAGTACCAGAATATCTTCCTTGGTTTTCATTATTTCATAAGCGACAATTTATTTGTGAAAATTCCTAACGATACTGTATCCTGATCGAGGCCGAGGTAGATCGCCTTCTTTTGATCTCTCATTTTCTGTTCACTGAAAATATTTTGTTCTAAATTCTTCATCTCGGTGATAATACATCACTAGAAAAGTTTCTCGTTTCAACGATTGATAGGTTCAGAACGATTGTATCTCATAGAAATTGTTTGAAACAATGATCTTCGGTCCTTTTCAAAACTTCAAAACTTTTGCACGCTGACAGTCGTCAGCCATTGAAAAATGTTCGACCCAAAAACTGTTACGATAGGATTGTCATTTTGAAAAAAATAGATTGAAGATTCTGTTTCTCTCGTTGTTTTACTACAATTTCTGTCTATCATCAAATTCAAGGACAGGGAATGGTTTAAGGAGCTTCAAAAACAGGCGCATAACAACCGAAACACGCTGTCAAAACCGTGTGTACACACCGGTACATCAACGAAATTGTCATACAATTTTCATTAATTCTGATTTCGTATTTATATCTTAGGACTACTGTTAATAAATATATATATCTTATATAGATCTTAGCAACATTTAATGATTTTGATGAAAGCAGTTCCAGCTCATCCGGTATTTTATCGTGTCCATTGGAGTATGAACATGTATTTTGGACCAATCAAAATGCGGAGATTCGTGTAAAGAAGCATATTTGGAAATTATATATAATTATTATTAACCCCCCCCCCCCCCAAAAAAAATATGCGTTTCTTTTCAAATATTTCAAGATAAACGGTTATCCTTCTCTTATCAAATTCATTCAAAATTCGTCGTCAAATTCATCAATACGACGGAAAATACTGTTGAAATTTGGAAATATTTTTAGCTGATTTATCTGATCATATACGGTAATTGGACCCTCTTAATTGATTAAAACATCAGCCATTGTCTTTTACATGTGGGCATACCGGGAATATATTTAATTTAAAATGTGGGCATTCCGGGAAGACACCGGTGGCGCCACCTGTTGATGGATCTGGAAGAAAAACAACAACACTTGTAGGGAACCATTAGTACATCATTAATACCAAGTTTCATGAAAATCTGTTCAGCAGTTCTAGAATAGAAGTTAAATATGTATGGAAATCACCCCCTTCCTTTTTACATGAGAAAATGCATAAAAGATCAAAAAATAAAATTTTAGTATAAAATACATATCAAAGCATTTATAGCAACTTACATATGATAAATATACAGTAAATGAATGTTTAAAGCCATACACATATGGAGTTATTTATATATTGATATGTATGCAAATCACCTCTTTCCTTTTTTACGTAAGAAAAAAATTCATAAAAAATCAAAAAAATTAGATTTAAGTATAAAATAAACATCAATGCATTTTTTAACTTAAATAAGAGAAATGTGCAGTAAATGAATGTGTAAAGTCATACACTTATTGAGTTTTTAAAGAAAAAGTGCAAAAATGTGCATTTCTGACAAAGTCCGAAAAGACGTCAAAAACGCGTCAAAAATTTGACTTCGGAGTGGAACCAAAAATAACATCACTTCTATAGACATCTCTCTAGATCATCTTCATGCTTTCGGTTAGTCGATACGTGCTTCCGTTCTGAAGAAGAAGTTTGTCAAAGGTGGATACTCCTGTGACATTCTTTTGCCTGCCGTGGCGCCACCTGTTGACGGATCCTGACGAAAAACAACAACACTATTAGGGGACAATGAGTACCTCATACATACCAGGTTTCATTAAAATCCCATCAGTGATTCTGGAGAAGAAGTAGAAAATGTCAAAAAGTTTAAGAAGGATGACAGACGACGGACGGTGCGCTATGACAATAGCTCACTTGAGATTCGCTCGGGTTAACTAAAAACCCATGCAAAATAAAGATAATGCCGAAGGGCATGTAAGAAATATAGTACTATCAATGAAGTTAAAGGGTCCCGACTAGCCCGTGTTCATACATGTTTATGTCGTTATCATTTCCTTGTTTACCTATTATGTTGAATTGAATTTTTAGAATCCAATAGGAAGTAAAGACCAGAATGGAGATCGATCTTTTAATTTCAATGAAGAGCAAAAATACGAAGTCGAAGCCGTCGTTTCTATATGTTTATATAACAAGATATAATACTTTCTAAGAATAAATGAAGGAATCAAAATGGACCTTTTTCAGATAACGGTCGTGCACATTTAAGAAATGACTGTAATATTTTTTTCTATCCATCCATGTATAGACAAAAATCCGATACACAAACAAAATATAATCTGCTTCTTGGATTATTTAGTTTGTGCATCGGTTTTTTGTTTATACATTAATTGACAGAAAACTTATTAAAGTCATTTCTCATACTTTCTTAAGATTAATATTCTAAATGATCTAGTTTATTGTGCAACTGACCACATTTTAGCATTGTTGATTTTTTAGTTCAAAACTGGCGACGCTATATTTGAACAGGCCTAACTTCGAGTGCCGCTACAGTTTGAAACTCTTTTTTTTCCGAAATTTCATGCGCATTTGTTTTCTTAATGAACAAAGTCTTAATCAATTTGTTACATATTTGATTTGGTAATTAACTAAACATATTCACCCGAATGCCTCAGAAATGGAGTGATTATCTTTAAATTCCCAACCCATATATTTTTATTCGAAGGACATTCCGGAAACGATGCTTTCAATTGCCATCCATTTCCAATATAGATAAGTTCACCAGAGACATTCTTGCATCTAGCCGAAGCTGTTCTCCAAGTAGTTTCTCTTCCTTCGTCCTTGTAAAAAACTATTCCTGAAAAATAGAATAATTCTTGATTGCCTATGGAATGGAGATTGGTGAATGACATCATAAATGCTAAACGTGGAACTTCCAAGTGTATTAATGACCTCTTTCCAGTTCTGTCGCCTGAAAGAAGCTCTTTTGGCATTTCATCACTTTTACGTCGTAGAAATTATTTTGTATCTCAGTAACTTGTCATTTCATTCAAAACTATTATCGAAATTATAGGGGGTTAACATCTTAGGACCATCCCTCAAATCACTTTATTTTGAATATAAATTTCATTTGGATATGCTACTTTATCGACATTACAGGAAATCTGGAACTGCTTACTCCCAGTAAATTGTACAAATTTAATTCAAAAAATGTAACCATAGGGCGCTAATAAAAGGAATTTTGGCTGTGTCTAAAATCTTTTTTGATGGAAGCAACACTGATGAGAATTTGATATCCGAAACACGTGTCATATCTTAAAATGTTGACTTCAAAACTTTTTTGAATGACAAATATGGATGATGACCATATCCCTGTATACAGCACAAAATCGATAATTCAGAAAATCAGAAACCGAAGGCATGCAAAATCAGGATAAAACAGGAACCAAAGCAAACAATCAAAAACCTCCACCACATGAAAAGAAGCGAACTCCCGATATGGGAGTGAAGTTAAATATGGTGACATTTGACAGATACAGAGTGTGTCAGAAGTACCAATTATAGTAGTTCAGGAGTCAACGATCCAGGGGAATATTACAGAATGAACATAAACATGGTAATCGCGAAGCCCTGAAGGGTGGAAGGACCAGGTGACCTGGAGGAGTGAGCATCTTCTGACTTCATTTAACTCCCATCGCGAATGACAAATAGAAAAGTGTCAAATCCGGTTATGTCCAAAAAGGTAAAAGACGGTCAGTATTATAAAATCTATATTTTGTGCATTTTTGCAACTGATAAATACTTATAGAGTTATAATTATACATATGAAACGTAGTTTTGTCATGCTATAACAATATTGCTTTAATTTTGAGTCACTTTGAGAATGTTAACCGTCTTCAAATTCAATAGCATAATTTAAGAATAAATTGACTTGCAGCATGGACAGGACAAGCACGTTTCGGGTACTTAAGCCTCGTCAGTGAGCCTAAATAAAAACAATGTAATATGGCCTAAACGTATAAAATTATGATGTCCAAAAATGTACCGAGAGACTAAACAAGTTGTGTTCTGTTACGTTTCTCTTACGATTCCGCTTACGTTTCTATTTCAAATTCCGCCTTCAGTTCGCTTTCAATGTTCGCCTCCAGCCTCGTTTTGAAAATATATATGGGCGGGGCTTAATGCGGTCAATGTGGCTTTATATCTAAATACTACAATATTTTAAAACGTTCATTTACGCTCTTTTGCTTTTATCAAACTTATTATCGAATTATATGCTAAAATAATTGTTTTAATATGTCTAGATATATTGAATCTCTGGATAAAATTTAATCACTTTAAAACAGCTAAATTCATCGTATAAAATAGGTCCGTTTCAACGGGTTATAGAACTTATTTAACAATAATTTTAAAATAAAAGTCAAGAAGCAAGTCATTTTATTCATCTAGATGTCAGTTCTCATTATTGACCCCTTGTACTTTACATGTATATACCCCGTAATCGATCGATTATGAGAGGTGTCGTTCAGGTAGGCATAGTAGTCTACCTGTGTGGAGTCAGTCATGCGTTTAAGTAGTTACGTCCAAAAGTGACAGTGTCTGGAATGGTCAGATATAAAATGTATAAAAAATATTTCAGAGTAATAGTGTGTTTTGTTTCTATTCTTTCAACAATAACTAAAGGAAACACGTAAGGAAATTCCCCCTTACGAATAAATTTGGGTTTTCCTTTTTTTATTTATTTACTTTTTTTATATTCGGTCATTTGTGTATACGGGACAAATTTTCATACTCAATGCTCCCTTCTTTCTTCGCCATTACAAATTAATTTTCATACCCATTTCGTTTTTATTTAAGGGAGGTCCAATTCCATGCTCTGAGAAAGAAGTTCTTACTTCACTGGGTTTTTTTTTTCTTTTTTTTTTTAAAGATTCTTCATCTTTATTTCGATTTTATCTCGTTTTTTCCTTGTTCTTTCTTTTTTTTTATACTACGAGCTTTCAATTGAAATGTATTACTATGATAAGATAACCTTCAATATGTCATTATGAAAAAGGAAAAGAAAACAACAATACGATAAAATAAATAAAAGGTGAAGAAAAAAATAAATCTCTTGAAAAATCCATCCTTGAAAACAATGTAAAATGAGAACGTACACTACATGTGCACATGCAAGCAGAGTACGTGAAAGGTACATTTGTAGCAGGTAGTTTACATATTTACATCATAAAGGAACGGTGTCCCTGAAATAAATTATTTTTACAATATTTTATACGGCAAAATCTTTCTTCCCATATGAAAGTTTACATTCTCATTTGTATAAATTAAAATTTTCAGGCGAATTCAACGCATTCATTCGCAGTTATAGCCGTTTAAAAACGTAATTTTTAAGTTGGGATGCGCAGCTCTAATTAATCTCACAAGCGCCACCTACAAAGTATTGCATTTTTACAATAGAGGTATATGGAGATTTAATTTTACCAATTCGGTAATATTGTGGCCGATACTGCATATTTTCAGACTTTTTATAGCTCCTTTTTACCTATATCTAGACCCTTCGGAATAGATTTTACGTTTTCAATAAAATTTATTTTCAGGGACACTGTATCTTTAAATCAGGGATGTGTATTTTTTTTTTATATACGTCTCTGATTATATCAAGTCATAACATCATACCGTTGCGTAGCGGTATGAGCGGTCTGCTTGGTATGCTAGGCGAAGCCGCCGTACGGAGTTTACCGACTTTATATATAACATCTGCACCTTGGGAGTCCGCTGGTTGATAAAGGGCAGGGTCCACTGCCTTGGATCAGCCCAAGTGCAATCAAATTTAAACATGAACGAATTCTTCACTTCCGGTGTGTGCTGAGTGGGACGTATTCATATGGACGTCATAGGAACAACTCTTTTTAGGGTTGTCACCGTGGCATAGCGGTATGAGCGGTCTGCTTGGTATTCTAGGCGAAGCCGCCGTACGGAGTTTACCGACTTTATATATAACATCTGCACCTATTTGGGAGTCCGCTGGTTGATAAAGGGCAGGGTCCACTGCCTCGGATCAGCCCAAGTGCAATCAAATTTAAACATGAACGAATTCTTCACTTCCGGTGTGTGTTGAGTGGGACGTATTCATATGGACGTCATAGGAACAACTCTTTTTAGGGTTGTCACCGTGGCATAGCGGTATGAGCGGTCTGCTTGGTATGCTAGGCGAAGCCGCCGTACGGTGTTTACGGACTTTATATATACGAGAACATCTGCACCTATTTGGGAGTCCGCTGGTTGATAAAGGACAGGGTCCACTGCCTCGGATCAGCCCAAGTGCAATCAAATTCAAACAACAACGAATTCTTCACTTCCGGTGTGTGCTGAGTGGGCCGTATTCATATAGACGTCATAGGAACAACTCTTTTTATGGTTGTCACCGTGGCGTAGCGGTATGAGCGGTCTGCTTGGTATGCTAGGCGAAGCCGCCGTACGGAGTTTACCGACTTTATACATAACATTAAATTTAATTTTTTTAACCTGAATTCATTGTGAAGATATTCTCTCCCTATCTAAAGTTGAAATGACCGCATGGTGATATCACGCTCCGATGATTTTCATACCTGGCAGGTAATGGATAAACGAAACCTACGTTTGTGTACCCTGCGCGGTTGATTTACATGTGCGTATTTGTCAAAACAACGATTTTTTAATTGGTATGTTACTTTAAAAAAATGGATTTGTGCTATAGATGTACAAATGCGAAGAAAACAAACCACGATTTGTAACCATACAAAAAGCTACTTTTCGATTTACTAATAAATGTAAAATATGCAGGAAAAGTTCGTTTACAATGTATCTAAATAAAACTAATTAGTCGTGTATTTTAATGCAACGCAAAGAAATTACATCAAATTACATTCGTACCCTCTTTTTAGGGAAATCCCCTTATATGCTAATGAGGAAGTGTCGCTTTGATTGACAAGAGGACTGAAAGCGGAATGAAAGCGAAATATTTCGCTTTCGTTTCTCTTCTGTTTACGCTTTGCGTTTCTCTTCTGTTTACGCTTTGCTTCTGTTTCTCAAAAATTCATGTTCATTCTTCTCTTCCAACACTGAAGGCGAAATTTTAAGGCGAAATAAAGGAGGAAAATTAGAAGAGAAATTTTGTGATGGAAAATGAAGACGGAAAAATAGAAGCGAAATTTGAAGAGGTGAAGGGAGAAAAAAGGTTAAAGGGGGGACAGAAAACGTAATCGGGACTGTATAATGCTACAGGACCTACGTTTTAGAAATTTCAGGATATTTGGTAACAGAAATTTTCGAATGCGTTGAAACTATTAATCAAATGTGAATGATGTAAGCGCTTTTTTGAAAAAAAAACCCACTTCTACGTTATATTATTTTTTAAGTGTAATCGGTTTGTTTGTAAGTTGTTTCCAATGGTTTCTTTTCCGCCACAGATTACAAATCATTCAGGGACATGTGGTTTCAATGGTACTTCTAGGTACCTGGATGATATTCTTACTATCGAAATCCTGTTTTTGAAAAAAATTGAAAATGTTATTTATCCACAAGAATTGATTCCAAACAAGGCAAACGTTTCAAACACAGAAACACCATTTTTGGACATAAATATTACAATTGTTAATGAAGAGATCCATACAAGTGTGTATGACAAAAGAAATGATTTTGGATTTAAAATTCTGATAGTAAATTTCCCCTGGCGTGACGGTGATGTTCCTAGATCACCGTCCTATGGTATCTATATTTCACAGCTCATCCGATATGCTAGAGCATATGTACTGATGTTATGGATTTTCATAGTAGAAATTTACAAACTACCAAGAAACTTTTGGGATAAGGTTTTCGCTTTCACAAATTATTAAAGACTTTCTTGAAACTTTACAAAAATTATTGTCATGCAACTTCTGAAATTCGGACCAATACAGAGTATATTACTTTGGGTATTTCACAACCTGTATTTTATGCATGGTGACATCATCAACAAGATAAGAAGGATAAAAGTTTAACGTCATCAAATTGAATAGCATCATTTAAGCACAGATAAATTGGCAGCATGGACCAGACATGCACGTTTCGGGTACTCAACCCTCGTCAGTGATCCTCAAATCTAAACAATGTAATATGCCAAAAAAGTAAAAAAGATAGACAACATCACTATCGAACATGCGTCTGAATCATCAAACGCCTTTTGTACCGTGGATATGATCCTTATGTCACCAGACGGTCTTGTACCAGCGCAGTATCAAAACTTGCACTCTAACTGTGACGACGGGACTCCATGACGGGCCCTGTCCAAAACTCTTTAGAGAAAACAGTTCCCCGACCACCTGTCCTCTCTGAATGTCAATCGGACTCGTCGAGTGATGGCATGCATGAGCTCGCTACAGCCGGCAGAGCACGGACTGTATTACGTACGCCCGCTTTTGATATCCATTAACATATTCATCTGTGTTGCAAGGGCCCCTACTTTTTGTGGTTTTGTTTGTGTGTGGTCATCTGACAGTGAGGAGGTTGTTTTATACCAAAATTGTACGTTCTTCGGGACCTCTGGGTAATCGGAAAAGTGGAAGGCTTGTGCGCACGTAATCCAGGATAACCGCACCTTTTTCTGTTTCCGTGGCTGATGGCCGTCCTAAGTCGGCACCGGTTACCCATTGGTCTCGTTGGTTTATTTTGTAGTCCTTTGTGTTTGATGTTTCTGTGTTGTGCATTGACGTTCCTTTTCCCTTATGAGTCTCTTTCTGTGCTTGTCTGCTTTGTGTTTTTGGATTGGGTGTTTTGGGGTGCTGCTGTGGGTGCTGCAACCTTGTGTTGTTGGAGATCCCATCCTTTGTTGTTTAAAGATTTTCAATTTCAACAATCAGACTGGTTCACCGTGAAATTAATCTCTACGCTGAAGCACATAAAACTTGTTCCATCTCCAACGTGAATTTGCAGAATCGTATTCAACATATGCATAGTAAATTGTTATAGTGTGCATAAGCAGTGTGAAGAGAACGGTTATAATGATTATCAAAATGCTTGGTAAAGAATGAAATTTTCAGCCAATTTTTAACTGTAATGACACTTCAATAAAATTTTCTCTTACAAAATCTATCTTTACGTACCATTTTCAGATGTAATACACCTCAGAACGGAGCATAAAAGGAATACAATTGCATAAATGTGCACCATGACGTGATATTATGAACATATTTACTTCCTTTTAACAAGAGACATGTTTCAGATAAGATAACGAGTGACATTCCATTGGTGGCAAACATTTGTGAATTTACTTGTACAATAAAAAAAAATCAAAGCTGATAACTGAATTAATAGGTCAATATTACGGGGGAATTCTTTAAAGATGCGGAAGTTTATAAAATGAATGTGTAAGTTACACGCGTTTGAAATTGTCATTAGGCCACGGTTATTCCATTTTGTTTTACGTCCCGAACTTTTTCTAAAATGTACCCTCCTGCCATGCACATATACACACAAACCCATGATCAATATGAAGGAATTTGAAAAGGAAGAATGAAAAACAAACTTTCTTTGAACAAGTGAGTTGGATACTTATTCAAATCAGTATAATCTCCTATAATAAATAATTGTGTATGCATTTTATCGAATACAGTATCATTCCCTGATATTTTTTACCTGAAAAAATCCATGTTTTTATGTGTTTTTTTCTAAGCAAATCTTCTTAAAGGTACCCGCATGCGGACGTCATACCAAATATTTAATACTTATTATCTGTAAGGACCAAAAACTTTCCATAGGACCGTGGCACGGCATGCCACCGACATAGGTATGACTCACTACATGTATGATGAAAATTGGCTTTATTTTTGCAATTTAAGTTTCCGTTGCCATTGTAACCATGTCTGAAGCATATAAAGCATTTTCAAAAGACTCGTTTCCATGAAATCGGGCAAAGCAGTCAACTGTTAATTTCTATACAAGGTCATTGTACCCTCTTATATGTGAATATGTAAATTGAAATGCGCTCCATCAGTCTATACTTGTGATATAAGTGGTCTAGGAGAGTGATAAAACAAGTTCAGAAAGAAGAATTTCGCAGCATAGTTCAGGCGGTCCATGACGTCATTGACGTTATTCAACACCTGATACAGCACTAATAATCAAATAGTCTATAAAACATTATGAGTACCAATAAAAGATATATTTCTTGTATAATTAGATACAAAATACCCGAATATACCCATTCACACTTCTTATACTTCCCCCGACGGTCTACATATCGCGTGATTTGCGTAATATCGTATGCGAACGTTATACTTGCAAAATCAAAAAGTGCAAGCTGCTACCCTAAAATTTTAGTCACTGTGATAGATTAAAACCTACGGAAGCCCATTGACTTCACAGAAAATTTTTTATTTATTGCGTATATACGCAAAACTATTGCGTATATTCGCAATACTATTGCGTATATTCGCAATACTATTGCGTATATTCGCAATACTATTGCGTATATTCGCAATAGCATTGCGTATATCCGCAACAGTATTGCGTATATTCGCAATAGTATTGCGTATATACGCAATACTATTGCGAATATTCGCAAAACTATTGCGTATATTCGCAATACTATTGCAAATATACGCAATAATTATTGCGTATATACGCAATAGTTTTGCGAATCTTCGCAATAATTGCAATTTCATATAATCAGTGATTGGGGTTAACAAGCGGATCTAGAATTTTCTTAGGGTAGTCCAAGTCAGCGCGAGGGGGGGGGGTAGTCTTTGGTGTTGAAAAGAATGCAAAAAGAATGCAAAACAATGCATATAACAAATATCAATATATTACAAAACAGAGAAAATCAGCCAATCTTGCAAATTGGAAAGGCACCGGGGGACGGGGGGGGGGGGGGGGGGGGGGGGGTCCGGACTATATATTCATTTTACACTTTCAATGACTTCTAAACATAATTCTTTGCAAATTGTGGCTTAAATAGTTTTTCCTTTTATTTTTCTTAATGCATATTAAGAATGCTTATTAATCGTTTCCCGAAAGGGTGAACAAGATCAGCTAAAGGGAAGGGATAGGGAAGAATCTAGCCAAGGATTTTTAAGAAAATATGATATTTCTTAAAGCAGTTTCGGCAAATATAATGGAAAGGGGAGATCGGGGGATAAGTTGACCCCTCCCCTTGATCCTATTCATAACCATATATCACGTTTTACGTTTCTCTCACTTTCATCCAAACTTTTAAAATAACTCAATAAATTGTTCAATGTTTCTATTGGTGGGAGGGGGGGGGGGGGGGGCCTCGGACCAAAATAAATGAACCAATCCATTTGGGACACTTCAGAAAGCAGAGCCTCCTCTGTTCGTCTTTACAGCATAATTCTTCGACTCTCTCGCGGGGGAAGGGTTGGTAGAGAAAAGAAAAGGCACTAGGAGAAACCTTATTTTTTTGCAAAAATTGATTTTCCGATATAAGACCATAATAATTTAATGTTCTGTTTTACATCCCGATTTTTTTTTTTCTAAAAGGTACTCTCCCGCCAGGCATGAAACACACAAATACACTGTACACGATCAATAATAGGAATTTGGAGAGGAAGACTGAAAAATAAAAGATTTTTTCTTCAAGTGAGATGGATATAATGCTGACTTATTTTTATAAAAATCACTATTATCATTTAAAATTTAATGATTGAACATACATTTTGTCGAATTCAATATCATTAACTGATTTACCTGAAAAATGCCTGTTTGTGTGCGTTTTTTTCCTAAGCAATTTTTTCAAAAAGGTACGTAAAACAAAAATATTTGATTACTATGACCTTATAATCAAGGACATTCATTTATACATGTATTATCCCTTGCAAAATGGAATAATACATTACAGAAAATTTCCGACTTGCTTTGCTTGCCTGCATTTAGGATTAAAACTCTGACTGCTTTTAATAAAGTATCGTTGAATTCTTAGATTAATAGAATTTAGAAACGATGTCTACTTCATTCCTTAAGGATGTTGATATTAGTTTCAAAATAGAATAAAACAACAAGAGGTCCAATGGGGTCACATTGCTCAACTGAGGTCATCAAGGGAAGAGATATTTTTCTATTAAATTCTGTACAACAGTTGAGATGGGAAAGTGAAAATATGATTGATCGCAAGGTGGCCATCTTAGATTTCGATCGGGTCGATTAATAAAGAACATTGAAAACTTGCCTCCTGTAAGGTTTGGCGGAATACTAAGCAGCCATTGTGGGGGTTAGTCGAGAATGAAAAAAAGGCTAACGACGGACGGATTATAGAGAACGGACAAAGGACGGTGACCAATGACGTAACTTAATGTGAGCTAATAGGAATAATTATCATCATTTTTGGCGTTATCTACAGGAAGCAACATGGAGCTGCAACTGGGGAGTGATGTTTTGCTTTTTCACCTCCATTACAGCTGATTCATACATATTTTTAGTATGAAAATCAATGATTTTTCAGTTTTAACTTTCATGTCTGGGGGCAACATCCATGTCAGACCGAGATGGGTATTACTTTATGCCCCATCGTCATTAGCAGAACACAATAACAAGAGGGAGGAGTGGACATATCGCTCACATGAAAAACTAGCCGTTAGTGTGATTTAGATAATTATAGTCATATGCTTATGAAATAATCAAATAAATGAAATTTGAGAGATATTGCAAATACAAATAAGTGCGTTTTACAACAAGATACTTATTAGAAAAGCAATTATAATCTGTTGTATTAATTCAAACTTAGATCAGGTGTTTATTTACACATTTAGATGTGTACTGATTCTAGAAAAGTTGTCAAAATTATGCAAAAAAAAAAAAAAATATCAATTATAATTTTTTTCTAGAATTTGGATTGCTACTCTACGATATTATAGATACCTTATACATGAGGATCGAAATGAGACTTTTATCTTCAATTTTGAATCATTATTTGACTTAAAGTACCCAGGGGCGGATACAGGATTGGAGTTTAAAGGGGGCGTGGAATATATCAATTGGCCCAAGAGGGGCCCAGGATGAAGTGCTAGTGGGGCCCGGGTTCCTAACCCACATACCCCCCCCCCCCCCCCCCCCCCCCCCTTTAAGTTGAATGGCCGTTTTGTTTGACGAAGACAGTTATGAAATGTAATTCTATCCATTCGAAATCTTGAAGCATCTGGTGAGCGAAGCAAATTTTTGTTAAATACTTTTTTTATCGGGGGGGGGGGGGGGGGGGGGAGTTACACACCAAAGCCAATCCCTTTGCTCTTCACGCTGTTAGCTAGGGTACATTGACTTAAATGGTATACTTATAAGAAGCATTCCGTTCAAAAATGAAGTTGAGGTGTGGAAGGGGATACATTATTTCATCGACTACTGAGTATGAAATGGATATCATACTTATATGGCTTCGGATTTTTATTGCAAATACATGTGTGTAAATAAAGTTAGATGGCGAGCGGCTGCTAGCCAGCAAAAAATCGCTGAAATTTGAATTCAAGGGACCAAAAATTAAGTGTACACATAATAGTTTGAGCCACAAAATACCTTACTTTGACGATTTCAGAAGGGGGGGGGAGCGTACGCCCCCCCATGCCCCACTCTAAATCCGCCAATGGTAACTCCAATGAAGATTCATTTATCTGAAACATGCTACTACCTTGCAACAGAGTTCGAAACGTCGTTTTTCTTCACAAAGGTGTAATTTAGTGTTGTACCCTTATACAGAAACATCTCCTGTGAAGTGAAGAAGTTACAAAGCTTCGGTCCCTGAACCAAAAATAAGTCATCAAAATAGAATTTTCACCACTATTACTGATTATATAATATAATAGATTTAAGAATATTAAAGTATAGGATGGGACATTTGTTTGTAGAAACAGTTCCAATGCCCCTTTTCTATTGAATTATTCTGCGAAAGGTATAGGTCTTCAAAAAAGCTTTCTGTATTCGAGTTTTATTAGATACAAACATTGAGATAATGAAATATTCTGTAATACTTGTATGAGGGCCGACTAATATGTTGTGAGCCTCGTATTGATGGATTTGAATTTTATCAGACGTTTTGCGTTAATTTTTATTTTTCTACATAATCCCCTTCAGTATCTATACACTTTTGCCACCGTTGTTTAAGGGCCTCAATATCTCCTTATCTTGACTGGTCAGAAAGCCAGCCACTGCAAGTATGACGTCATCATCGGACTGAAGGTGGGTGCAAGAAATAGCTGCTTTCAGATTTGGGAAAAGATGAACGTCTGATGGAGCAAGATCAGGTGAATAAGGCGGATGCTCAATCACATTAAAACTACAATCATAAATGGCAGCCATGGTACCGACAGACTTGTGAACAAGAGCATGGTTCTGTAAAACAACACACCTTTAACTAGTGAGCTTTTCATGGTGCTTAAGTTTAATATTTTCCCGTAACTGTGTCGTAAGTGAAGCATAGTATGTACCATTGATTGTTTGTCCCTTTTGAAGATAATCTATCAGCAGAATATCTTCTGCATTCCAGAAAAAAAAGGCTCACAACATATCAATAAGCCCTCGTATATTACCCTCTACAACAAAGCTTTTTTTTTAGTAAAAAAAAAATCTGGCTGGCCGATAAAAACAATCAAAACTTGTAAAGTTTCCCTCATACATGTATCCTACCAAACCTGTCTTAAGGAACGAAATTATACTCAGGTACTAGAAATGTCCCAATTCCTGTAAATGGTGGATATGAAAGTAGGTAAAGGGGGGACGAGGTCATACTTTTTCAACTTGAATTTTATATCGATAAAGTCACAATGAGCTGCTTAAGTTTCATGACTTTAGATTGGACCCCCTCTGAGGTAAAATGCTAGATCTGCGCCTGAAATAAATTGGTGTATTGATTTAACTAAAAGAGAAAAGAATAGGAGAAATATTTTCGGTGCATTTAAAAGGCGCCGTGCAAACTCACAAATAATAACAAAATAAACAAACATCAATCAAATATCATTTTAATCACTCAGATATCATAAGTTTTTCAATCCATGCAGGTTTCTTAAAGATGGATAGCCCATAATGCCTATATTTGTTCCGCCCAGGATCCACCTCTGCATTAAATTCAAGTAATCGGGTTGAAACAGAGATCCATAAGATCTTTTTTCGTATGTATTTTCATAAAAATATTTCAGAGGATGAAAATTTTACGGATAGACCCCCCCCCCAAAAGAAAACATCATGATGTTCATTTTAATGCTTATTTTGACCTTAGTACATCTTTTTGTATCAAAGAACATTGTACTTTCAGTATAACAGGAGATTTTTAAAAACAGAGAATAATCTTGTTGCTCGGAAAGAAATAAAGCCCTATCACTCCCTCCCCCTAGATCGTACTTTTATTTTCCATTTAACCCCCCAAAACGTTTAAAACAGACATTTAGAGCCGCGAAGAACATTCAATTTATTGCGTATATACGCAATAATTATTGCGAATATACGCAATAATCATTGCGAATATACGCAATAAATATTGTGAATAAACGCAATAATTATTGCGAATATTCGCAATAATATTGCGAGTATACGCAATACTTTTGCGAATATTCGCAAAACTATTGCGTATATACGCAAAACTATTGCGAATATACGCAATATCATTGCGAATTTACGCAAAACTATTGCGAATATACGCAATACTATTGCGAATATACGCAATGTTATTGCGAATATACGCAATAAATTTATTTTTTCTGTGAAGCCAATGGGCTTCCGTAAAAACCTTTTTTCAGCAGAGTTTTCTCTACTTATTTCTTGCTGAGCCCAACTTTTAGATAAACTGGCAATTTAAGAAACTTGAGGAAAATAGACGAAAATAGGTAAAAATTCAAAACTGCCCAAGCCATGATCGATGCTTTGAAAACTATAATAGGTGCACGTTGGACGCACTTATATTAGTAAAAAGTAAGTTTTTCTTGAATCGCTTGTGAAATTTTGAGTTAATTAATACACGACAACCGCTTGCACTTTTGTGGTTTTTATGACTGGTGCTAAACTATCGTACTTTCATTAGTTACATAAACGCTGAGATGAATAAGATTTTTTGAAAGGAACTTTATCAGATTAACATCAATATTTATCGGCTGTTCTATAAAACTATATACAACGTTTTGGCAAGTATTGAGGTAGATTATACCTAATTTGTTAAAAAAAAAGTAACATAAAAGGACATACAAAAAATATATGATAAAATTATATACTTCTGACCGACAAATAGGGAATTTAAAGTGTTACTTTAAGTGTTTTTTCATGTTTCTTATTGCATGAAATATCATTTATTCTTCTTTCTTATTAAATTTATTACCAAAATTGATAATCTATCTCATTACTCATAAAATAATTTTTCATAGAATAGGGAAAAAAACCATCAGCATTCTGATTAAATCAAAGAAAAAAGATCTTAGTGACCCCCTCCTGCCAATTTATGAGCTATAGATTGTACAATTATTATTTGTTTATCAGTCAAAACGGATTTGGGTCTTTTTTTCTTATATTGAAAATACGTTTTACCCCCTTGATTCGCTACTGTAATGTGCAATGCAGTGATATATGAAATGCATGTATTTACTTATTCAAAGTAATGAAGAACTTGATAACATTGTTCGGTTTAATAATGTACGATAGAAAAATACACGTTAATTAAAGGTTACAGTCACGGGCACCAAAAGAAGAAATAGATCAGCATACAAGGGAACGGGTTTCAAAACGTTTCTGTTTTATCCTTAAAATCAAAGGCCGGAACACCCCCCTCCTTTGGAGTCTATGGGAAGATACTTGTGGTGCGAAGACTACAAATAGACTCAATTTTCTCCAGATGAATTGACATTCATGATCATGTTGATCACACGGTGTTAAAATATGTACTACATTTTAGTACTTATTCCTGTTTTACGATGCAAACAATAACTGAACAGATGCATACGCGGATCTAGAAGGGTATCGGGGGTTATGAACAATATCCTTCAACCTTACCGCCTCGCCTATATTATACGCCAAAAGTACCAACTTTCCCATTTTTCATTGGTTTTCTCAAAATCATAAGCGCGACAGACCCTACTTGCTCGGAACCCCCCCCCCCCCCCCTCACCAAATACCTTTCTGTTGTTGTGTTTTTTTTTATTGAAAATTTCTAGATCCGCGTATGAATATATCAGACGGACGAGCTGCTGTGAACAATGTTTAAGTATGACTTTTAATTGCAGCCTCAGAATGAACCATTATTTCATGATTATGAAAAATAACCATCGTCATGAATTGCTCAAACATTTTTATTCAGACACTTAAGGCACCTTCATCATCAAGTTCATGGTAATGTAAAAAAGAAAGAATAAATAAAAAGTTCTGATTTTCGACTATTTATTATGTGAGGTCTAAATAGGATTTAAGATATATTTAAAATGACTTTTTTTGCTAGGCAATGGATGTCCCCAACCGACATCAAGTATGAAGATCTATAAAACAAATCTGTTGACAACATTTTTGTGGGGTTTGGAAAACTCGTATTCCAACAGATAGTTGGAATCCCCATGGGTACCAATTGCGCCCCACTGCTTGCGGACTTCTTTTCATATCCATACGAAGCTGACTTCATCCAGACCTGATCAGTGACATTCTACATTGTGATTGAATGGCTGTCGTCGTCGTCATCAAACAAGACATACTTACCTGATCTGTAAATCAAAATGTACATCGAGACAATCACCGAATTGACAGGTTTCCATGGAGCTGTTGCGACGGGTGTTGCATGCAATCAGAAGATGCTGTCTCTCCCCAGGCACATGACCTCACTTCGGAATGTTGTTCATTCCGGGATTCGCAACCGTTTCGATGGAAATTCTCACGATTTTGCTTTGCCTTCTCGACTTTGAGACTGAATAACGGTTAGGTACTTCTTTGATGTTTATCCTATCTATACTACTAAAGGAACGAATTAGCCGATTCTCCGTCGAAACGAAGAGGACAGAGATAGATGTTGTAATATGAAGATATAGCATATGATATGACAATGTGTAATTTATAATTGTTTAGAAGAAATTATTTCTTATTAACGTGTAATCATTAATTATGTCTCGCCGTTTTCCTAAATCAAATCTGAGAAAAATCTAAAATTCAAAACCGACGACGGACACTAATCATCAACTTCATATATTCCTCTGATTTATTCTCCCTTTCTAATCCCCGACATTTTAAGTATCATAAATTTTGTAAGGCGATTCTTGCAAGACATTTCTGATGTTAGTAGGAGGCTGATTAAATTGAAAACTTCATATTCGTTTTCTGAAATTTGCGACCTACGATCTTAGAACGGAACGTTCGAGAAAAAGGTTTCATAGCTCAGTTGGTAAAGTGGCGGACATCTAACCAGACTTCCAATCCAAAAAGGCTAGGTTCGAATCCCGTCGAGGGCGGACACTCTGACAATAATTTTATGTATATATCATCTTGCTCCAGTCTGTTTTCTGGCTCTATTTTTTTTAATACTAAATGCATTCTAAATTACCAATCGCATGCTATTTTCCCATGATGTTTTTCCATGGACTCAGTGTCAGACTTGGATGCGGACAATTTCCAAATATAATTTTTTTTTCACTTTTGTATACTTTAAATGTGTAAGTTTCCCCTCACGCAGGTGGGGGTCAGGGGGAGGGGGGGGGGACTTCCCCGGAAAATTGTGAAATGCTGCATTTTTATATATTGTACAATCTTATTTGCTATGAAGATTGACGTAAAAAGTTGCAAATAAAAATCTACATTATACACTTTTACCGAAAATTAATGGTGTTTTATGATAAGGAAGGCTCATTTTTGATATTTAACTTAATTTCCAAATATTTTTTTTTTCATTTTTGTATAAGTTACATGTGTAGCCCCTCCCGCAGGTGGGGGTCCGGGGGAGGGGGGGAGCTTCATTGGAAATTGTGAAATGCTGCATTTTTGAATATATTTTACAATCTTATTTGCTTTGAAGATTGACGTAAAAATTGCAAATAAATCTACATAATACACTTTTTCCGATAAATTTATGGTGTTTTATGATTAAGAAGTCTCACTCTTGATATTTAATCTATTCGATCCTGGATTTCTTAAAAGTGTAAGAAGCGTTACGAATATTTCAAGTAATACAAAGCACATGTATATACACTGTTAAAAACTGACAATTGTCTTAAAATCTATGGGGTTCGAAGGTTTAAAATAGTTTAAAGGAGATGATTTTGAAGGCAAAATTGTCAATCTTTGGAAACTTTAGATTGGGCGGGAGGATGTCGGATACGCCTCTTTTAAAACTACAGATGCTGTTAGTAGACAGTTTTTAGGTTTACGATCTATCCGGAAAATTTATGTGTAGGCTCGAGTCTTTTAGCCTATATGGAATATACGCCTCTAAATTGACAATTTTTTCCGCGCTTGCGCGGGTTCTTTTCTAGTATCCCGGTAAAAAAAGTGGAAAATCCGCCTTCCTTTGTTTATATCTAAATACTAAGATTTATAACTGCAACACGTTTCATAGAAATGGGATAAATGCAAAGAAAATATTGTCGGACGAACCTATCACCATTATAATTTGGTACAATAACTGAATTGAGTTACATAGTGACTAGTCTTATCAAGATTCCAAGCATACAAATTTAGTCTGTGCAATCAAATTGTCAGCTCATAATTCTATCGTTAACCCTATCAATTTTAAATGGACAAAGACAGCCCTAAAATCATCTCTGTTAATATACACAACCATTTTTTCTCTCTCAGTAATAGAATTTTATATCATGAACATGTAAAATATGTATCATATTGCAATTTGATAATTTTTATATGATTTTTGGCCATCAGGAAATAAGTTTAAAATTGCTAAAATATTTTAGGAATTACATGTAATGATAATCCCTAAAATTTTTGGGGATTTCATGTAATCCCTAAAATGACCAGGAATTACACGTAATCACTGAACCTTTCAGGAATTACATGAAATCTCTGATTACACTTATTCCCTGTAACATATACATACTACTAGAAGAGGCCTCCAGAGGGGGATTCTAAAACATTGCGTAGTGTAGCCCCTGTGTTTAAATCATTTGACACGCTATGTGTACATGTACATGCATCTTATACATTTATAAGGCATGACATAATCAATATAAAGTGAAACATGGCCTATTTCAAATATTTGAAAATCATTTATTCATTACAGTTCTTCCTTATTAAAGTGAATATACCTGGTCAATGAAAACTTCTAGGCTTGGTATAAAACGTAAACTGCAACATCAACTCCAGTAAAAAGACCATTAATTTCCCAGTGGGTGTCCATATGTATCTTTTCATCAATCTGAAGATAAAGATAAATAAAGATTCAAGTGCAAACTTGTTACACAAAGTGTTACTTTACTGAATAAATTTTGACAAGACCTTAAATTCTTTAGTTTACACACCAACCCCTCCCTTCCCCTTGTTCATTATTTCTCAATATGCATGGCAGCTTGTTACTATCATCCCAAGATGGCGAACGCATAAATAGGCAGAACCGATTTTTCCAAATATTGTCTTTTATGCGATATATAACAAAAAGTTGCAGCGGCCAATTTGAAGAGAATTGATATAACATTCCAATTATACCATTAGAGTTTATTGTTTCAACGTTATATTCGAGAAAATGCCAGATCATAAAAGCATCGATGATGGTAGTATCGCAAAAATGCCTGACAACGCGTGATGATAGTAACTGGAAATGAAAATGATAGTAACTCGATGAGCAGCTATGTTGAAAATCGCCTTTTGTGATAGAATTAATTGATTTATTTGGTTCAAAAGCATGAATTTAGCTACATGGCGTCTACATGTAAATTGTAAAACACTTTATTTTGTTGTTAAATTTAACCACAAGTTAACTTGTGGTTAAGTTCATGGTTAGCTTAACTTCAAGTTATGTCTGTTGCACAAAGATAACGTCGAGTTAACTCATTGTCAAGTTTGTGGTTAAACGCCGAAAATTTAACAGTGGTCTTGGGCATGACTAACTTTTTAACCATGAACTTAAACATCGAATTTTCTGCCATTTCAACCAAACTAAAGGCTATTTCCCAGTATATTTTATTGTAAAGGGTGGAAAACCGTAGTTTATTCAAAATTTCAGATAATTTTAAGTCTTAGATTACAAATTTGTTTTTGATGATTTCAGCCTATTACTAATTATCGTACTATTTTATATCTTTAGCTCTTTAGATTGTCAAATGAATAAAAAATTCAATGGATGAGAAAAAATCTGGCAAAATACATACATATCTTAGTCCGTCAAAATAAAATTGATGCAATATTTGATAGAATCGTAAATTTGATCTATGATATCTAATCATTGATCGTATTCGGTGAAATATGCTGACAGTTTTTTTATCTTGCATATTTGCTTTTCTTTATGTGAAAAAAGGTTAAAGTTTTATGCTCATATTTCAATCAAACATTCGAGAATCAACGACGTTAAGAAAACATGACGTCATTTCTAGCACGTGAGATTTTGGAAACTCAATATTATAATGTTTGCAATAAAAATACTAAAGTAAGGAAGCGAGAGAGTGCAGCCGTTGCAAAGGGGGTGTTAAAAATGGGTCAGCCAATCAGAGCCCTTGGTGGCCATATTTGTTGACCGATTGGCACCCCCGCAAAAAATGAATAAATAAATAAATAAATAAAAATACAAACTTGGTAGTGGATATTGAATACTTGCTTCCTGTAAAGTTTCGTGAAATTCTGTTGATGGAGATGTTGAAAATGTTAAAAAAAAAAAAAAAAAAACAAAAAAAAAACGACGGACGGCGCGCTATGAAAATAGCTCACGTGAACTTCGCTCAGTCGAGCTAAAAGGAAAGATTTTTTTGTCCCTTTCGGGATTTGAACCTACAGCCCTTCAGGCCTTGGGTACATGTGCACAGAAAACATACCTACATGTATTTACCAACATCCTTCTACATACTCAGATAATTTTTTTCTGTCCATACAGTTTTTTTTTTATGAAATGTACCCTCTAGAACCTATTTTGACCTCGCCCAAGATCCATTCCTCAGGCCCTGAAAGGATTGGACCGAAATTAACAAACTTGACTAAGTACTAGGTCAAAGGCACTAGGTCAATGTATGCGTGAAATACAAAATACTAGATGAGATAGCTGCTTTAAGAACTTCTTAACCGGTCCGACAAATGGACAGATTGTTTTCCATACCCCCCCCTTTCAAACATTTTTGCGGGGGACATGAAAAAGTCAGGGTAAATCGAGGTTTAAATGAAAAAAAAGAGCCATGCTTCTGTTGAAACAAACCGCAAGCTGACCTTCTCGACATACGAAACGAAATTTATAGTCTGGAGAAATTGCTCTATCTGGGCTATTTGTCCCAGAAGTTCTACCAGGTTCGACCCGGGAATATGCGCTATACAAATCGAAAAAAGAGACTATGTGGGGGCTAAGTTCATGTCAAATTTCATGAAGATTGAATCGATTTCAGATAGCAATAATTTCATTTACTTATAATTCCTTTTCATCATAATTTCCATTCATGCAAAAAAAAAAAAAAAAAAAAGAAGCGCCCATTCGACCTTTTGCCCCTACTACCAGGTTCGATCGGGGCACATGCGCTAAATCATTACCTTGTAAACTTGAAACTTGTTTATTTGATTAAACGCCTATTCTTACATAAGTCTTAAAATGTACAGAACATATTTACATAACACTGTTTGATAAGTTCATTCTAGATTTCACTTATTGAAATAATGACTTAGTCTTTAAAGTAGTTAAGTTTTCAAACTTGCTTTCAATCCACCAGATTAATAACTAATACATAAAGAGCTCAGAAAAATTTGCATGCAGCCTTCAATTCGGTGCATGCGTACATGTGGCTACGCACATGTCAAGTTTCATCAAGATTGGATCTTCAATATGTAATTTAGAATGTTGAATAGGTAACCGTTTTCTTACTTTTTTTTTACCTACTCCTTATTTTACTCTGCGATGCCTACTTCTTTTTTCCGACACATGTATGATCATTCGAAAGCAGTTAAAGTAGGGAAGCGCATCAAGCGCGGATCCAGAGGGGGGGGGGGGGGGTCCGGAACTTACATATACTTTACTTCCTTGCGTTTGCTGTCTGCCGTTTGCCGGGGTTTTTTTTTTTGGCTCTTAAAAAAATTCGGACTTTAGGACCCCCCTGAAAAAAATTCCTGGATCCTCCCATGCGCATGGGGTCTCTGGTTTTTTTTACGTGTAATCTGTTCAGATACATAATATGTCAGGATCGACAAGAAGTGAGACAATTACTCTAAGAGCTATGATTTGCTATGAAGTAACTGATACCATTCTTGGTGAGATTGCAAAGTCCCCTAGGCTTCCTATTCTTTAAAAACATTTTCTCAAACATACTTAGTTCCCAGTAGTTATAGTGGGACAATATCTTCCTTACTCGGAGGAGACAAGGAGAAGGAGACCGTTTTTATGGCCCAGAGGGCCATTTTTTTATGGCCCAGGAGGGTGTCCGCAAAGATGGCGGCCCTATGACGTGCTTACTAAGATGGCGTCCCTACTCGGAGGAGATAAGGAGAAGGAGACCGTTTTTATGGCCCAGAGGGCCATTTTTTTGGCCTAGGAGGGTGTCCGCCAAGATGGCGGCCCTATGACGTGCTTACCAAGATGGCGTCCCTACTCGAAGGAGATAAGGAGAAGGAGACCGTTTTATGGTCCAGAGGGCCATTTTTATGGCCCAGGAGGGCGTCCGCCAAGATGGTGGCTCCTATGACGTGCTTGTTAAGATGACGTCTTAGAGTTAATTATAGGTAGCCATCACCACTTTATCAGGACTTTGGACCTGCTGGTACGTGTACCAGGTGGGTTTACTACCTTTTTGTTTTTAGTGAGACGTGAAGAATGAGTGCCTTTGAACTTACAGGTATTTCTACCTTGCCAGAGGTAAGGACACACGCTAGATGCACAAAGCAAGGGCACAAAGCCCGTTTCTCGTAGTGACAGGATCAGCGTTCATAGCCCGATCATCATACGAGGGGAAGCTCCGTCCACTTCCCGAGTGGCTTAGGGGTATTTCTACCGCGCCAGAGGACCACTCTAAAAGATTATTGCGTGACCCACCCTTCAACGTCTCTCTTAGTCCGAATTTGTTTATCTTTACATTTATATACCAATGTTTTCGTCTCTATTAGTTCGATATGTTTCTAATTACTCGTATCACGTATAACCATAAAATAGTGTGTTTACTTGAGTTTAGGTAGTTTTATTGCCCAATTGTAAGATCAGATAAGATTTTATTGACCTTTGTTAACACGCGTTACAGTCTTATACTTATCTATACATTTCTTCTCGGTATACATAGATATTATAATTTAATAGTCCAGTGATAAAATTCCTGATCGTAGATAGATATCGTCCGTGGAGGGGGGGGGTTGAATTTATATACATGACGTCATTATCGGCGAACCGTTTGGGGAGGGGGTCTCCAAATTGATTTCGGGGGGGGGGTTAATTTTTACTGCTTATCTACAAAGTCTTATCTATAATCACAGTCACAAACAGTTTATCTTCTATCGCAACTTTTTATGGATTTATTTAAATTGTGAATCGTTATCAGTAACAAATAGGAAGGAGGGGGGGGGGGGTCTTTGCCTTCTTTCTAATTTATTTGATCTTTTTTTTATCTTTTTTTTGGGGGGGGGGGGTTCTATTTGTATTAAATGTGCTTTATTTATCTACAAAGTCTTGTTTATCAGTACAGTCGTTTTAGTCACTCGGTTTCATCTGATTCTTCACTGTCACTGTTTTCATTACTTTCATTTTCACTCTCGTCAAACAGTTCGTCATAGTCTTTCTTGTGATTTTTAACGACAGCTTCCACGGCTTTATCAACACTTTTCCTTTTCGATGCTTCTAAGATGTGATTCATAATCTTTCTATGTAATTTACTCGATTTTAGTTGAATTGTTCTAAAAAGAAACCTTTGATATTTTTTCATGAATAATTTCTTGTCCTTAGGTAGCATGTATTTGCTGGCTTCAGATTTTGCTTCTTTCTCTGTTAGACTTTTTTCTTTAAGTAATTCATTGACCCTTTTGTAAAACTCTTTATTATGATCTTTCCAAACACTGTTAATTAAAAAATCATACCCTTCATCATCATCTTCACCGTCCGTGTCCATTTCTTCTTCGCTGTTTTCATACATCGGACAGCCCCGTCTCACGTGTCGTTGTACATCGTACTGATTCTCAAACATTACACCACAATCTGTGCATGATGGGTATTTAGGATCGGTTTCCACCCCAGAATCCCTTGTTGTTTGTCTCTCATGCTCTATTCCTCGCCTGGAGCTCATATTTGATGTATTTCCCGCATGAATAGATGTCAAGGAATGATCAAATTCGTGTGTGTCTTCCTTTATATAGTTTCGAAAAATATAAGTTTGCAGTCTGTACAATTCAGGTGTATTTTGTTTCAAATCTACCACTAAATAACCATACGGTCTTTCAATAGCTTGGCGATAAGCATCCAATAATTTACTTGCATTTCCAGGGTACATTTGACTGGCCAGGATAGCAATTTGTTGTTGATCTCTTGGATTTTTGAAAAGAACTAGATACTGACTATTCAAACTCATAGTTCTATTTTCCCTCCCTTTATAAAAAATGTTTTGCATAATACAAATTACACTTAAATTGCGATGCTGAGCCCCTTCAGTAAAAAGTTCACATACATCTTGGCTGCTAGAAGCATCCTTTTGAAGGTCATCTATAATAACTAAGTTTATATCGCGAGGATCAATGAAGTTATCTTGTTGAAGATTCTTTGGTAAACCTTGTATAAAGGTCACAGGTGGATAAACACTACTTTTGATGACGTCATAAATTGGTTGCCATCTTTTGTAGATCCATAATATTCGAGTTGGGGCTGGTTTAATCATTACTTTATTAAGCTTCAATAGGTGTGTAAGCCAATTCGTTTTTCCACTCATCGTCGGTCCTGCCACTAGCATTGTAAATGGATGCTCAAACCCAAGGAACTGAGCGCAAGGAATAGGAGCAAGAGCAGAAGGAGTAGGAGCAAAAGGAGCTGAAGGAGCAGGAGTAGGAGCAGAAGGAGCAGGAGTAAGAATAGAAGGAGCAAGAGCAGTAGGAGCAAGAGCAGAAGGAGCAGGAGCAAAAGGAGCAGGAGCAAGAGCAGAAGGAGCATGAGTAGGAGCAAAAGGAGCAGGAGTAGGAGCAGGAGTAAGAACAGAAGGAGCAAGAGCAGCAGGAGCAGGAGCAAGAGCAGTAGGAGCAGGAGTAAGAGCAGAAGGAGCAGGAGTAGGAGCAAAAGGAGCAAGAGCAAGAGCAGAGGGAGCAGCAAGAGCAGAAGGAGCAGTAAGAGCAGAAGGAGCAGGAATAGGAGCATAACGAACAGGAGCAGGAGTAGGAGCAAGAGGAGTAGGAGCAAGAGTGGAGGGAACAGGATTAAGAGCATCAGGAGTAGGAGCGTGAGAAAAAGCAGAATGAGCATGATTTTGAACACTGATAGAGTAAGGAAATTTTATTTGATGTACTTGCTTTAAATGTCGTTTCATATTGTTTCTTCTTGCAAAGCTCTTAGAGCAAATTGGACACGCTGTTGATTGCATGGTGGCTTTTAGTTTTCTGATTATTTATTCAACCTGCTGTCTATTTATACATTTTCTTCTCCCGTCATTTCTAAGGTCTTTGTTTCTGCCTGGGGGAGGGGCAGTATGCTTACGTCTCGGTACATATATCCTGGTCCTTTTCTTCAACCGCTGAGGCTCCAGGGATATGGCCGTATCGTCTACCGGCAGGGGGTCTCCTCTCTTTATCATTTCTTTCACTTCTGCTTCCGCTCTCTTGATTTCTTGGGCTAAGGGGGTCACCATTTCTATTTTAGGCTCCATCTTGGCTTTCTTGTTTTTATGACTTTCCACAACCCAGTAGCGGGTGGAGGTCCTTTCCAGTTGGCTGGAGCCCTAAAGTGATCAACTAATTCGTCTAATGTAGGTACCACTGCTTCGCGATTCATGTTTTAACGAAGGTGAAGTATACAGTTTAACTCCCTTTTGAAATCTAAATAACCCGTAGATTGCTTTCCCTTTTATAGATTTTATGTTGACGTCAATCATGTTTAAAGACACGCCCACTATTTCTCTCCTGCATTCTGATTGGTCATTTCAGTCACGTGACTGAAAAGACGCAATCTGATTGCTCCATTTTCTTTCCGTTTGTCTGATTGGATAGTTTCGTCACATCTGCACAGGGTGCAATCCTTTGGTGTTCGATGACAAGACCTTAAATTGTGCACAGGGTTCACGTTCCCAAGGCAACAGAAGGTAGAACTCAGGGTTGCATGACTTTTACCAAGAATAATGCACAGGGTGCACGTTGCCAAGGGTAACACATGGACCCAACTCAAGACCATACAGCCAAGTGACGAAACTAATCAGACAAACGGAAAGAAAATGGACCAATCAGATTGCGTCTTTTCAGTCACGTTATCTATGTATACCGAGATAAAATGTATAGATAAGTATAAGACTGTAACTCGTGTTAACAAAGGTCAATAGAATCTTATCTGATCTTACAATTGGGCAATAAAACTACCTTAACTCAAGTAAACACACTATTTTATGGTTATACGTGATACGAGTAATTAGAAACATATCGAACTGATAGAGACGAAAACATTGGTATATAAATGTAAAGATCAACAAATTCGGACTAAGAGAGACGTTGAAGGGTGGGTCACGCAATAATCTTGGTCCTCTGGCGCGGTAGAAATACCCCTAAGCCACTCGGGAAGTGGACGGAGCTTCCCCTCGTATGATGATCGGGCTATGAACGCTGATCCTGTCACTACGAGAAACGGGCTTTGTGCCCTTGCATTGTGCATCTAGCGTGTGTCCTTACATCTGGCAAGGTAGAAATACCTGTAAGTTCAAAGGCACTCATTCTTCACGTCTCACTAAAAACAAAAAGGTAGTAAACCCACCTGGTACACGTACCAGCAGGTCCAAAGTCCTGATAAAGTGGTGATGGCTACCTATAATTAACTCTAAGACGCCATCTTAACAAGCACGTCATAGGAGCCACCATCTTGGTGGACGCCCTCCTGGGCCATAAAAATGGCCCTCTGGACCATAAAACGGTCTCCTTCTCCTTATCTCCTTCGAGTAGGGACGCCATCTTGGTAAGCACGTCATAGGGCCGCCATCTTGGCGGACACCCTCCTAGGCCAAAAAAGAAAATGGCCCTCTGGGCCATAAAAACGGTCTCCTTCTCCTTATCTCCTCCGAGTAGGGACGCCATCTTAGTAAGCACGTCACAGGGCCACCATCTTGGCGGACACCCTCCTGGGCCATAAAAAATGGCCCTCTGGGCCATAAAAACGGTCTCCTTCTCCTTGTCTCCTCCGAGAAGGAAGATATTGTCCCACTATAACTACTGTCCCGTATCCGCCTTTGTCATTTAGATTACATGCATATATACCACAAAGTCTTGCAAATAAGATTTACCCCCCTCCACCTCTTCCCAATTATTTTCTGTTTATTTCTTTCACTATCATTTGCATTCAACATTTGCATTAATGTATACATTCTGCAACATTTGCATTAATGTATACATTCTGCAGTCCTGATAAATTTTAACCAGAAGCAAACATTTTTATCATGTAATTATTTAGATTGACTGCTACATGTAATGAAACTGCATCATCATACTCTCTTTAGAATTCGTTCTTCTGTGTTCTAACATTAATAAAAGGGGGAACATTTGCAGTGAAAAGCACGACTTTTCGGTTTTCATTATTTTATCTATGAAGAATTCTACATGTATATGTATGACACAAACAAGTTCAAAGAAAACAAGCACGGGGGAGGGAGAGGAGGAGCGTTAAATATATATTTTAATGGTAGGGATCACCACTGGAATAATTTCCCTCTACATCATCATGATCATGTAGATCCAAAATTCCGACGAATTTACAAAGTAGCTAGCATATTAGGGAGCAACCATTTGATTCTTATACAGGGTCGGGGATGAAACTTTTACAAGCAAAACTATGTCTTCTGCATTTTTCCTTTTTTCAGAACCAGAGAAAAATGTATTTCAATTCTTCAAACCACGGACAGGTATTCGGTCCAGAATACCCATATTAATTTTTAGCGGGGGAATCGAACTTAATTGATTGTGTTTTAAGTCTCCCTGCCCAAAGTCGATTGATTGCAAAATTTACTTGTACCTAGTTGTTATCAGGTCATGTATTAAATCTAGATAATTCTTTATTTATGTCTTGTTCTTTCAGTGATTCGTCTTTTTTCTGTTCAATTGCAGCAATTTTCTTTCTAAAATATTGTTATAGATCGATTTTCGCACAGGCTGAATTTTTTAAAACAGAATTTAACAAAATTTGTTGCTTCGAAAAAGCTTGCGCTTAATTTTTACTTTGAAATAAAGATTCCACGATAAATTTCTTTCCTTTCAAAGAAGATCTCACAAGCGAAAAAAAAAAAAAAAACAAAACAAAACACTCTTAACGGCATAAATGGCACGAATATTTAGGAAGCCCCCATCCCCCTCCTATTTCTGCCGCATACGGAGAAATAATGCCACTCTGACATCGCGTCATGGCTTGCAGCCAGATTTGAAATAACTATTGTCGTATATGGGCATCACAGTAACTAAGATTGGTAAACGGCTTCCGGGCATTGTATATGATACTCCGCTATTTTCTGAAGAAGTTGGTGTAAAAAACTTTATTTTCCGTAATAAATTCGCGGTTCCCACATGAGTTGAAAATTAGTAAGATTCCGCTCATAGGCTGTACTGTAATTTCATAAGAATACAGCATAATTTGGCGAGTTTTTGCAACTTCAATGTCCTTTTTCTTAGGTTTCTAGTGTAATAATTCATGTTCCGGGCATCGCAACTGAAAGTTTATAACAAATACATGAAGACAGGTATCTTCGTTTTTTCGGATAATTGATTTTGGCGGTTCCCACGTATTTTAAAAATTCCTTCTTTCTACGAAATTTCCTCTATTTTCTAGTATAAAATTAGGGCTGGGACGATACCCCGATTCATCGATGCGTCGCGATATTTTATTTCGCGATCCAAGTATCGATACACCCCGACGATACCTAAGTTAAAAATTTACATAAAAATACGTGTTCAACAGTTAAAGAACACAAGTTTAAATACAACTTCTCTTCAGTTTACATATAGATATATACTGTACGATGTTGGGAAGGCCACGCACCCTGCGACATAGTCCCATTCCGACCAAAAAAGGACCATAAAATCGGCAACTCGCTGCGCCCTGGTGCGCATTATTCTACGTTGTCCATGTTTTCAAATCTATCTAAAAGTTCTGTACTCGTTTTTACGTTGTAACGTAGATCTACACCAGTAGCAGTAACGTGTGGATCACAGATTACTGTACATGGCCAGTCAGAAACACAAAATTCTTCTGTTCACTTAAAATTGCTCCGCTCACCCGAAAGGTTCTTTGCTATAATGATACAATATTGATTTTTCTCTGACATTCTTTTTTATCCTCGTTCTGCGCCTGAGATTTAAATCTCCAACGTCCACTTACATATCTTATCGACGTAAAGGTACTTGTGTATGCGTTCGTCCGTAAAATTATCGTGTCATTTTAAGTAGCCAGTCAATGGGTTCAGACTGAAGTAATAAAATTTGTACAGAAATGTCAATTGCAGTCAAACCCCCTAATTTCAACAAGCTGCCCATACGTGGACACGAAAAAAATGCAGGATAGGTGGCTGAAAGCTTGATCTTGTCTGGTCTGTGATACATTCACTGTAGATTATTCATTGGAAATGGTAAAACTGGGAATTTCATGACTAAAATATGTGCTAACATCTAATGTATTTATTATACATACATTGTATGCAAAGCTTTTCTAAATTTTTTTAAACAACACAACAGACATGTAAACAACACAGACAAGGACATTTTTTTAGTATCAACACAGAACATACAGGAGTATGTGTCGGCCGACCCGTGCTCCTGGTGAGACTCGAACCAGCAACCTTATGGTCACTGGCCCGGGGCCTTTACCACTAGACCACGGCACCGACAAGCTTTTCGAAAATTGATCATTTTTGGAATGGCCCTTTCGTTAAGAAAGATGGCCCATTGATTTTGAGAATGGTCCATTAAAGTCCAAAGGAAGGGGCCAAAGTCCCATTGAGAAAGTTTGCCTTCCAGATCACTGTGAACATGACAAACTTATTAGGACCATTGATTTTGGATATGATTTTTCCAATGACTTCTTATTGTAATCTTAAACGATTTTGTTTTTCAATTCTTCTAGTCAAATATAAAAAAAACCCCGTTTATTTACTTTTACATCTTTATTCTAGACGGAAAGCTAGTGTTGAATAAATTAATCATGTTGAATGAAAAAAGTTACTTATATGACGTACATAAATACTATCAAATAGCTTTTTTAAGAAGGTTTTATTAATAAACTTAGTATCGCGATACGTATCGTATCGGATATCAGATATCGTGATACGTATCGGATCGGCTGGGTGCAGTATCGTCCCAGCCCTATATAAAATCATATTATGTTTGTTTATAGAGGACGCAGTCAACGCCGCAGGCGCGGACGAGGTCCTCATCAAGGTAACACGTGTATATATATATATAGGAAAAATCGGGTTTTTCAATATTGAATTCTATGCTATACCTATAGGTCCCAAAACCGTGGTCAATGACGTCATTCTCCCCATTGCCTATTTGATCGGCATGAAGCGCAAGCTTATTTTTTTGACAATGTCACTTGACGACATAATGAAACCCATCGATGACCATGATTTCTCAATCTCCTTTGAATATTCTTCGTTTGGCTTACTCCTCCAGTGTCACAATGTATGATTTGTACTTTGCTTCACGTAAATGTATAGATTAAGATGACATCACTTGATCTTTTCTTATCTGTCATTAATATTTCAAAATTAAGCATTGCGGTTTCATGTTTACTGATTGTTTTGTGACATTGAAAATTGTTTCCCCGCATTTACGAGTTATGTGCATGCTGTCAATCCAGAAATTGTTTATAATATCTCCTCTCCTTTAGATGATTCTGGATTTCAAGAAAAAAAAACCTATTGTAAGGTTGATAAAGTAAAAATGATGCTGGGAAAAATTACAAGAACACATATTGTATGACATATTTTATTCTTATTACTTAGTAAAAAAAATTATTCAATGAATTGATGTATGGTGAAAATTGGGTATTAATTCATTGATTCATCTGCGTCCTCACAATGGCTTTGCCATAATTCATATTAGAATTGAACATAGGTCATGAATCATCGTTACATTACAAATTGAAAGTAATATGAATAATAGACATTAAATAAAACGAAGCTACTAACTGATTTTAATGGGAGTTTCGCCGAACTACGCCACGTGACTGACAGAGGCGGCATCATTTCTCCACATGGTGACGGCAAATAAAGTGCCAAATGGCGTTACATGTAAGCGCGCATAAAGGGTAAAGTGACGTCATATAAGAAGAACGTTATGGCGTCACCATAGTCGTCAACATCCCTAAACAAATGTTTTGAAGTATAAATGTTTGTTTTTTACTAGTTCTATCACCTAAAATAGGAAGAATAACAAAGAATGGGTTCAGTTGTAAGTCTGAGTTCAGTTGCATCATGGGTAAATTATGTTAACTACTGTCCTGTTCACTAATTCCAGAGCACCCTGTTTTCCCGGTTTTCTCTAAAATATGATAATGTCATCTTCCAAAAAGATATCAGTTTTATAGTACTCCTTTAGTCGTAACAGGAAATACCATTCTTTTGGCTGTGCGTCAGCTAAGTTAGAAATAGGACGGAAAATAAAAAGTCTAGTACGGGGATTTTCTATAGTAAAATCGCTGAAAATGCGTGACGTCGGGAGCTTTGACGTCACTGTTTACCATTGTTGACACGGAGAACAATTTGTCGGCGGCTTGAAATTAACATGGGAATTTCCCGTAGACATTGTATTTTTTCATTTTGCGGGTTGAAGGCAGCTGATAGGGTAAGTTGAAGTTAATTTCCAGTTACGACTAAAGGAGGTCAATGCTCAGAAACAATAATTTATAGCAAAATTCTTCAGACGACAGAATAAATCGCCCAAACAGGGTGCTCTGGAATTAGTGAACAGGACGGTACATGTAAATTCTTAACACAAAGTTAAATCACAGTTAGCTAACTACGTGAATGTGCAACCGGATTTAACCACGTAGTTAGCTAACTATAAGTTAACATTTAACTTGAAGTTAACTTTTAACTTATAGTTAAATTTAACAACGCATTGTGCAACCGGATCCTGATCTATTATGTCGTTATTAAGGCCTTGAAGTTTCAGTTATATATCAATCATACAGTTTTACATACTTTTCGAACATCGCCTTTCAACAAAGAAATTGTTAAAATCAAATTCATGTAAGTTACAACGTTACGAGATTTGTTGACGTCATGCAGCAAAACTGATGTTTATTTTTCCCGCAATATACGTCGCAAGTGCTACAGTCATACATTGTGTAAGAGAAGAATACAAATAGATAATAACTAATCATTTTGAGGGATTTAAAGCAGATAACGACAGTAGATAAAATGATTTTTCATGAGAAATTTGTAATTTTAGCAGAATTTCATTTAAAAGTAGCGCGTGAATGCAGAGATTTAGATGATGGCTAGAATGTTCCATGCCCTTTTAGCTCCTCTTATTCTGACTTCGAGGTATACTAGTACATGTTAATGAGATTGAATTTAAAATTCCAATTGAATCTATTGTATTGGAGTAATAAAACCATCTAATATGTTTCAAACGATAAAAATGTAGTAAAGTCGGTTATTTAAAAAAAAAATGAATCTTGGCTATCATTTTTAAATGAAATAACCATTATTTATTTCAGGTCTTTTTTGGAGTGGAGTTATAAATCGTTTTACTCCGTAACTGAGTTTCGGTATATAAATACTATTTCTATACATCAATCAGTCTGTGGCCTCAGCTCCGTCATCTGTTTGTCTATTTTGCCGGCCACAGTTGGGTGTGTAAAGTTAAAATAAATCCTTGTTAACAAAGAACAGTTTTTGTTTTAAAACAGATATTTTCCTAACTTCTAAAATAAATGGCTTAAACAGCGCTTATTACATAGTGAATAAAAAAAGAAATAACAAATTTATCCATATACATGTATCAACTATGTCTTCTTCCGGAAACGTAAGACACTGATTGTTCGTTAAAAACCTAACAAATATAAAATCACCTTAAGGGAAAGGAGCGGTAAGGGGGTTTCTAGGCCTAAAATCGTTGCTAATTCCGAAGATTCAAAAATATTGAAATTGATACTAACATTGGTAAAAGGAAGCTTGTCTTTAATAGATTCAACAAGAAATGCTTAATTTCATTTTTTCGTTAGAGTTATCCCCCTTTGAAATCACATATGAAACCGGAGATGAACAAAAAAACCAATATATCTTCACATGTGATTGCGAAATTAGACTTGGCCACATCAAAACAAGTTTATTGTTTTCTGTATATCAGTATAAGTATTCTGTAAATGCTGAGAAAGTATGAATCTGTTGTTTTCATGTGGCCACATAAAAAACGGAAGGAAATCAATTACTGTTACCATGCGAGCGGGTCGTTTTGGAAACAGAAAAACACCTTTTAACTTCTATAATACAAGAATTATTTGAGTAAAATCGATACAATTCAATAGATTTTGTTCTGTTGTTATTGTTAATATTTATTATTTATTTCCATATGCGCGAAATCAAATAATACAAAAGTGTCTTTCAAATATTTATTATCCTCGTAACGTAACGGATATTCAGGACGACAGAATGACGTCATACTGAATATATGACGTCATATATGTTCGTGGCTTTGATTTTGCTTGTTTTCTTTTTTTGCAAAAAAAAAAAAATAACGTCAAAGTGATCATTTCATATGCATATTGAATGGAAACGACAGAGTATTTACATTTATTAAACAAACAACATCATCCCCGGGGGCCCCCCCTAGCACACACAAAAGTAAACCAAACAAATCATTATAATAATTGAAGATATGAAATACAACTCTCTGTTTAAAAACAAATATTTATTTCATATCAATTTGAGAAATGAAGGCCAACTGAAATAGACACCGCGTGCACCGCGTATGATTTGCCATCCACGAGATGCTTTTATTTTTGTCAGTTCAGGTGAAACATACATGTATCTGCCGCGTCTCATTTCCACTGAGAAAAATCTTTTTATTTTATTGAACACGTTTTATAGAAAATATGTTGTCAATATTGACGAAAATTGTCCAAACGGACACAGCGCGTCTTGCGAGTATTGTTCAGTCAGCATAAAATCAGTGCGTGTAGAAAGTAGGAAATATCCCTTGTACTAATGTGTTAAACGTCTTTAAATTCAATATCATCATTTAAGACCAGATAAATTTACAGCATGGACCAGACATGCGCGTTTTGGGTACTTAACCTCGTCAATGATCCTCAGTCTAAATTATGCAATATGGCCAAAAGGTGTGAAATTATTATGTCCAAAAATGTACCGAAAGATGAAGCAGAATGGGTGGTATATGATGCTACAGGACCCACGTTTTAGGAATTTCAAGAAATTTTGTAATAGAAAATTTCAAATGCGTTGAAGAGACAGACGATCAACCGAAGTTGATCGAACTTGGCTACATGTGCCCTCGGGGACTCTTGGTCGACCAGCAGTGACACTCACCAAGTAGTTCAAATGTTAAACGTCTTTCAATTCAATATGGTATTCCAATACAAACAGCAAAACGTACATACTGAAATAATCAATCTAATGCATAAAATTCAGCTCTCTTTATTTCGTAATCTACGTAGGAGAAAGGAGAGGATCTCCAACAACACTAGGTTGCAGTACCCACAGCAAAATCCTAAAACACCCATGCAAAAAACACAGAATAGACACCCACAGAAAGAGACGCAAAAGGGACAAGGAACACCAACTCACACCATATAAACATGAAACATAAAAGACTACACATAAACCAACGAGACCAATGGGCAACCGGTGCCGACTTAGGCACGGTCCATTTGATATTCGGGGGGGGGGGGGGGCTTGGGTTTTTTTCGAAAAAAATAATTTTTCCCTGAATTTTGATGAAAAAAATAAATTTGTTTATGGTGTGACAGAAAAAAATAATCTTGCTCTTACAAATAATCTGAATTTAAAGAATTACCATAAAATTTTGCCTAAAATTCTTGAAAATTTTCCGGCTCGCTTCGCTCGCCACAGTTTTCAGTCTATCAAAAATTTTTTCGCTCGCTTCGCTCGCCATAGTTTTCTATTAAACATTATTTAATAATGTCAAAGTTCATATATTTAAAGATATCAAAAGTGTTAGCAAATATTTATGTATTACTATTAATACATGTTGCATGTATCCCATAGACATGATAGAGTCCTTTATGTTCTTGTAAGCTTGGAAGGAGAACTTCAATTATTCACCAATTTACAATTCAACATTTAAAATTTGTAGAGAAGACCTTCCCCACAGACCCTCTTATATTCATGTACCTTATATAAATTTTGTTTATTTAGAATTGTATTGTAAAATCTACTTTTATCTCTCTATTTACAATTGAATTGAATACTTGCATAAAAATAAAGTATATATTAATATTTCGAGTTTTGAGTAAATAAATATAAATCATTTCTATTGATAAAACACAAACATTCTTAATTTATTTGCACATCACTATGTTAAAAAAAAATTCCTTGCTCCGACTTTGCAAGAAAAAATAATTTTGCCCCGATCCGAGGCAAAAAAAAATAATCTTGCTCCGACAAAAAACCCAAGCCCCCCAGAATATCAAATGGACCGTGCCTTAGGACGGCCATCTGCCACGTAAATAGCGGACGGTGTGGTTACCTGTATCCTGGATTACGTGCGCACAACCCTCCTACTATTCCCATTTCCCAGAGGTCTCGAAGAACGCAAAATTATGGTGTTAAACAACCTCCTCACTGTTAGATGACCACACACAAACAAGACCGTAAAACACAGGGGTCAAAGGAACACAGATGAATATGTAAAATGATATGAAAAGTGGACGTGTTCTGCCGGCTGTAGCGAGCTCATATATGTTATCACCCGAGGAGTCCGACTGACATTCAGAGAGGACAGTCGGTCGGGGCCCTGTCTTCTCCAAGGAGGTTTGGACAGGGCCCGTCATGGAGTCCCGTCGTCACAGTCAGTCAGAGTGCAAGTCTTAAGAATGCGCTCGTACAATACTGTATATTGGTCAAGCACCAAGCTTAGAAGAAAGGAGGGGATCTCCAACAACACTAGGTTGCAGCACCCACAGCAAAATCCCAAAACACCCATGCAAAAAACACAGAACAGATACCCACAGAAAGAGACGCAAAAGGGACAAGGAACACCAACTCAGAACATAGAAACATAAAAGACTACACATAAACCAACATAAACCAAACTTAGTGTCCGTCTGGTGACATTAGGATCATATCCACGGTATAAAAGGCGTTTGATGACTCTGACGCATTCTCGATAAATATGCTGTCTACCTTTGATCTTTCTTATTTTGTTAATTATGTCAACATAAAATGCAGGTTGTGAAATACCTAAAGTAATATACTCCGTTGCTTGTATGGGTCCGAATTTCAAAAGAAGTTGATCATATTTTTTGTTAAATTTCCAGAAAGTCTTTACTAATTTGTGAAAGCGAAAATCTTGACCTAAAAGTTTCTTTGTAATTTGTTAATTTCTATTATGAAAATCCAAAACATCAGTACATGCTCTAGCATACCGGATTAGCTGTGAAATGTAGATACCGTATGACGATAATCTAGGGACATCATCGTCAAGCCAGGGGAAATTTACTATGTTGAATTCAAAATCATCTCGTTGTTATATACACTTGTATGAATTTCTCCATTGACAATTTTGAAATTTAGGTCAAAAAATGGTGTTTCTGTGTCTGTAAAGTTTGCCTTGTTTAGAGTCAATTCTTGTGGATAAATAACATCTTTATACTTTTCAAATACAGGATTTTCGATAGTAAGAATATCATCCAGGTATCTAAATGATGCTATTCAATTTGAAGACGTTTACATTTATTCCACTGGGTGAGTGTCATTGCTGGTGGACCAGGAGTCCCCGAGGGCACATGTAGCCAAGTTCGATCAATTTCGGTTGATCGTTTCTTCAACGCATTCTAAAATTTCTGTATCAAAATTTCTTGAAATTTCTAAAACGTGGGTCCTGTAGCATCATATCCCATCCATCCTACTACGTCTTTCGATACGCTTTTTCGACATAGTAAGTTTCATACTTTTTGGCATATTACATTGTTTAGATTTGAGGATCACTGACGAGGGTTAAGTACCCGAAACGTGCATGTCTGGTCCATGTTGCCAATTTATCTGTTCTTAAATGATGCTATTCAATTTGAAGACGTTTACATCCAGGTATCTAGAAGTACCAATGAAGCATTTCACATGATCATGTTTTCTTTGCTTTTGAAGATGTTGAATAAATTCTTTTTTATATGTGAATAAAAATAAATCTGCAACAAGAGGCGCACAATTTGTACCCATAGGAATCCCTACAACCTGCTTGTAGAGATTCTCTCCAGATCGTACATACATGTAAATGTTGTCCAAGAAGAAGGACAAGGCACTACACAGGTCGATACATGTCCATGATTTATATGATTTGTATTCTGTAGCGCAAAAGAAACCCTTTGATTCAGATGTACAAATATAAGTTTTCCCCTCTCGATTATAGCACCATTTAATGCGTTTGGACAATTGATCATTAATCGTGTCGTGAGGAAGCGTTGTATACATATTTGAAACGTCGTATGAAGAAATCGTATAGTTTACGAAATAAAGAGAGCTGAATTTTAATCAGATTGTAAAATGATGCAAGCAATACGATAGAAATTATAGAGTGCTGAACTGGAAGGTATTGTAGGTGGTGCTATGATAAATAATTTTATGTTTAAATAACTGATTACTAATAAACTTTTGATTTTCTAAATCGATCCCTTTTCTACGTAAAAACAACATGCATATGTGTAACTATATTATCATGCAGTGGCGGATCTAGGGTCCCAGAGAAAGGGGGCCGAAGACAAGTTTTAACGAAAATTGTTCAAAGAAAAATTGGAGGTAAAAGTCAAGAAAAGTCTTACTGAGCGGTACTGTACATAGCCAACGGTACAATATTGTACATACTGTACAATTCTATGTCAATGCGTATATTTGAATTATTTATTTCAATTTTATATATATATATATATTTTATTTTTGATAAGGGATGCATCAAAAAGGTTATGTTGAAATGGAGACATGCGAGGTAATTCTTGAAACTGGCGAGCGGTAGCTGACAGCGAATTTTTAAAAATACAAGAAAACAAAAAGATTTCTAATAGAAGAGAAAATGTTGACCACCACAAAGAGGGGATCGGAGCCAACTCATACACCTCTAATTCGCAATTGAAACATATTAGCAAAAGCATCAGAATGCAATGTAAGCTGAAAAAAAAATCAAATAGTGTCAAACAATTCTGAATCAATGACTTTGTGCGATGGGGGGGGGGGGGGGGGGGGGGGGGAGGGGGGGGAGGCGGCGGTGAAGCGTATCGTTATAATAGTAATATGTGACTTAAGACATGTCATTTCTGAATGAAGGAATTTCAACAATTGTATCATAACCATATGAAAATATAGTATTCATGTCACTTAATCATTTTATGAAGGAAAATTATTAGGTCCGTGATGAAAATCAAGATTAATGCTGATTTGAAAACTGGATAAAAAATGCCGGAAATTTGTTGCTAAAAATAGCACATTTGTAAGTGTTGAAATGCACTCATTTGATTTTTATTTTATTTTTCTTTGTTATTATACAATAAAACAGGTTAGGTACTTTGAAAAAAGTAGAATTCGATAAAGTGCTACCTCAGGTACTAACTTCACCGATAATTAAAAATTTTCTAGATTTTACACAAAAATAACGAAAATCATCCAAGTTAAGGTCAAAATTTCAGAGAAACCGAATTTCAACGATTTTTCCAAACACACAGTTACACGTGCTCCTACGGAAGATTTTTCTAAATATTGAAGAAAAAGTATATGTCCGTGTTCAAATAAGAGAGAACAGACGCTCACGAATAGTGTTATTTTGTGGTTTTCTTAAAAAAGTGTCAGAGCTGAAAATTTGCCTTATTTTGGGTGGAATTTAAACAATTTATAATATTTCGGTATTTATCTGCCATACCTTATAAAAAAGCTTAAATCAATTATATTCCATACGTAAAACGAAATCCATGAGTAATAACTAACTTAAAAGAAATCCGAACTGTTAAAAAAATGTACCTCTATGTCAATTTTTACAGAAATTACCGCAAATCATTGTCTTACGCATACTTCATTCATTTCAGATCAAATTTTCAAACTTGGCCGCTTTAATGTGTTTTATTATATCGTCTGTTTATATTCCCACTTTCATTGGCTGAGAACTGTCACGTGAGGAGTCACTGTCTCATTATATTGACCTGTGAGCGGCCATTTCATTAGATATCACTACCGCGAAAACTCTTGCTTCCGGTTTACAATGAAATATCGAAAACGCGCGAAAATTATATCTGTGACGTCATTAACGTTATTTCGTAAACAGCAGCAATGACCCCGAAGCTGAGCTCAAATTCTTGAATTTTGAGCCTATCTACGGAAATTAACTCTGAAATAGTCTTCATTTGACTCATTGAATGAATTCTATTACGTTGAGGATAATTCAGCGACAGACAATGCAAATATTAAGACGTCTTGAAATATTATCAAAGAAAAGTCCATGTCAGCTACTAATTTCGAAACGGTACCTTTATAAATACTGATTAAGTCCACTATATAATAAAACAATTGTGGACTTTTCACTCGGTGAATATGGTGTGATATTTTCTGAATTTGAAAATATTGACCTCGGCTGTCGCCTCTGTCAATATTTTCAAATATGGAAAATATCACACCATATTCAACTCGTAAAAAGTTCATAATTGTATAATATTGACAATAAATAACATTAGAATATAGCAGCAAATTACCCACAGACAACGTTACATTACAATGTGACCGTAACGTCATATGACGTCAAAATCAGTGCAAAATATAGCTGACCATCCTGTCTTCAAATTAGTGTAGAATCGCAACGGGATATCCGATTCTCAAAATTTAAATTGATTTATACTCTGCAAATCCTGTATTTTCAATGTTCAATGTTTGTCCCAGTTTTGAAATTGGGCCGATTTTGGCCCTTACCGCCCCTAGCTCTTTCCGTATGAAAGAAAAGTTCGTTTGGTGGGATTATTGATAATTTATTTGTGTATGTTTACATATTCAAGGAGCGCAGGTATTATGAAAACTGAAGAATTTCAATGCTTAATATTCATCTGAGTATGCATGCTTCATATAAATCCAAATGGGTGAACATATTAGGCGTGTTTACTGTAAACAACTTTGAGCAACCTTAGATAAATAGCGACGTATCTGCATTTGCAGTATTGACTACGTGTACATGGTGATATTCCAGTGGTGGATCAAGGTTAGATAAAATAAAAGGTCGTTTTCTTCTGCAGATTAATCTTTGGCAGTCATTAAAGAGAATTTACGCATAAAAGGAAACATATTGCATGCCCGATTTTTAGTACGTACTGGTTAAAATGTCCCTTCTGCATTTTTGAGGATGCGTTACTATCATCTCATGAATTTCGAGAGTTTTGTGTTACTATCATAAGAAATTTGCGTTACTATCGTCTTGGCTAAACATTTCGCTGCCTATATTTTGCTCTAAATAGAAAGATAATAGATTTATGAAGGTTCCCCTATAATGATACTTTGTTTATGAACATTTCCATCGCTTCAGATTGTTACACTATAATAAGTGAAATAAAAGGGAAAAATCGTTTCTGTCTGTTTTTGTGTCCGCCATTTTCGGATGACACTTACTAAAGTTTACGCGAGTGTACATGGACGCCAAATTCAATTTCTCTAAAAATTTCTGAAATTATATATTTCTTGCTTGTCCTTGACTATACAAACTTGCATTTGATTCTGTCCATAGGAAAATGTTCTACGAGACTTTAAAATATGCATTAATCGACGTTTTCGTGAATTTCGTGATGACTTCATAATATTGAAAGTATCATTCCAGTTCTAGTAAAGCTATTGGAAACTAATTTTGATTTAACCTCCAAAATATCCATATATATAATTATTGCACTTACATATGGAAAAGGTAAAATGAATTGTGTTTTAAACACAGGCAGGATACTTGAATAAAAGATGAAACTGTCGCTACAAAAATTGCAATTTCGAGTCAATTTACTGTAGTTGCTAATTGATTATTGGGAATCCCGTGGATGAATCTTTGTCAAAAACTATCAAAATGATCAAGAATGTCCAGAGATGATTTCATGATTAAATGGGAAAAAATGAATTCATTGATGCTGCAACGGGGTCTTGTTGGAGATCTCCTCCCTTCTTTTCAGGATTAAAATATGACAAGGCATTACATTTTCCATTTTTTCTTCCAAAATTGTCCATTGTCAATGAAGTAACATCCGCTTCCCTGTAACGTAAATTTGTCAACGAATACACAATGATGAAGATTTAATTTTCTAATTTATACATGCCAATTGTCAATGCAATACGTATAGTGATAATGTTTTTATTGCATTATGAATGCGAAGGTTTGTGACGCCATTTTCCCCGATAACGTCGAAATGACGTCGTGGTTTGCTCATGGGTAAAACTCCCAAAGTCCTAAATTTCGAAAATCGCCATTATTTCTTCAAATGACGCCGGAAATTATTTAAACTTAATCAGGATACTCAAATGCGTATATCAATCAGAGTATCAAATTTCTTAAGGGAGTTAAGACTGAAGCGAGAAAACAAATAATGCGGCCGCCATCTTAGTGTTCAAACCCTCCTTAAACGATTATTTATACTGATGTTGTTATTAGTAATAATAGAGAAAAAAGTTTTAGTTTACATGGTATAGCCACATGTATACAAAAATATATTCATCGCATGACACACGTGTACAGTACACAGTCTCAGTGTACATAAACAAGACACATGAAAAGAATGATTTCTTATTTTATTGAATACTTTGTCGTTTGAGACGTTTATGATCGAGTACATTTGGGATATTTTCTTTGTATAGCGTACCTGATTTTACTTATTTTCAATGAATACCTACCCTATTCTCCAATTTTCTTTCTGCCCGCTTTGTAAACTTTCGGATCGCACCTGGCCATTGCTTTTCAAGCTTCTAGGCAACGCAGAATACTCTAACAACGCATGGGGATAACACAGTACAGCTACCAATAAGGGTCTTCTCAAAATAATATTGACTTCAGGGAGTACATGTGGTTGAGTTAAATATGCAAACTGGTATAACGGATTTATTTTATCCTTTGAATATACAATATATCATGAAAATAAACTACGGCATTTTGCTACCCTTCAGGACGACATGGTGTTTATGACGTCATTTGACGGTTTATGTGTAGTCTTTTGTGTTTAATGTTTGCATGTCGTGTGTCTCTTTTCCGTCTCGTGCTGTACTCGTCTTTTGTGTTTTTGCATCGGGTGTTTTGGTGTTTTACTGTTGATGCTGGTCTTGTTGGAGATCTCCTCCCTTCTTGTTATTTCGCGGAAAATTATTTGACGTAATATTCATGGAGTGCCTTAACTATGCTGTGATTTTTTTTACTTGAGAAGTGCCTATTTTTGCCTGAATTTGCTTAGTTTACATGTACAACATGTTTACAATATTCGATCAGCAGGCTTACCTTGTGTTCGGGTGCATTTCATCTAAAAAGTATCTCCCTTGGACTTTAAAAAAATGAAAAAAATAGAGTGGATTAATCTCCCATCTTAATAGAAAAGAACATCAAAAAAGGTTACTATGGCAACATTTCGTTCTATATTACTATACATGGAGTATATATTTGCTCCATTTCTAATTGTTTCGAATTAACCATGCGTAAAAAAACTTAATGAGTGTGTCAATAATAGACAATACAATGAGAATTGACATTGGAAACATTTCAAGGTCATTCGACCTTGTGTTTGTCAAGGTCACTGTTTTGTAAATAAGCCAATTTTACAAAAAGAATGTGATTTTTCTACGGTCGATATGGGGAACTCGTCATACACTATGATATCCCACTCTCCAGAATGGTGGATGATATTCTGCCATAGACCATTTGAACCATCCTACCAAAGATTGTACTCTCTGTCTTCCGAAATGGAAGTTACCGGATGTGACAGTTCTACCGAATTGAAGCGGCGGGTGTTACATGCAAGCAGGAGATGCTTACTCTTCCTGGGCACTTGGTCTCACTACCATATTGGGAGTTCGCTTCTTTTCATTTGGTGGAGGTTTTTGTTTGTTTGCTTTGGTTCCTGTTTTATCCTGGTTTTATATGCCTTTCTGATTTTCTGAATTATCGATTGTGTGCTGTGTGCAGGGATATGGCCATTATCCATATTTGTCCTTGTAAAAGAAAAGTCCGATTCTAAAAATAAGTACACTGAAACAGATATTATTAAGATCACTGTCGAGGGTTAAGTACCCGAAACGTGCATGTCTGGTCCATGTTGCCAATTCATCTGTTCTTTAAATATGCTATTCAATTTGAAGACCTTTACATTTATACGACTTGGTGAGTGTCACTGTTGGTTGTCAAAGAGTTCCCGAGGGCAGATGTAGCCAAGTTCGATCAATTTCGGTTGATCGTTTCTTCAACGCATTCAAAAATTTCTGTTAGCAAAATTTCTTGAAATTTCTAAAACGTGGGTCGTGTAGCATCATATCCCACCCATCCTGCCGCGTCTTTCGGTATGCTTTTTCGACATAGTAACTTTCATACTTTTTTGGCATATTACATTGTTTAGATTTGAGGATCACTGACGATGATTAAGTACCAGAAACGTGCATGTCTGGTCCATGTTGCCAATTTATCTGTTCTTAAATGATGCTATTCAATTTATTCTATTTGGGCATAATGTTGTCCTACGTCACTGATGGTCACATGAACACCTCACTCTATGACAAACTTGACGACTTCAATTCCAGCATTACAAACTTTCCTATCTGAGTAGCAACATGCCTTCATCGCCTGCTTATGGCGTGTTCATATCTAAGTTGATACGCTATGCCAGAGCAAGTACCAAATATACGGATTTTTTTCTAAGAGCTAGGCGTCTTTCAGATAAGCTTCTCAGTCAGGGATATATTTGTGACCGACTAACATCGTCACTGAAGAAGTTCTATGGTCGATATGGTGAACTCGTCATACACTATGATGTCCCACTCTCCAGAATGGTGGATTATATTCTGTCATAGACCATTTGAACCATCCAACCAAAGATTGTACTCTATGTCCTTCGAAATGGAAGTAACAGGATGTGACAGTTCTACCGATTTGAAGCGGCGGTTGTTGCATGCAAGCAGGAGATGCTTACTCTTCCTGGGCACCTGGTCTCACTCCCATATTGGGAGTTCGCTTCTTTTCATATGTTTGAGGTTTTTGTTTGTTGACTTTGATTCCTGTTTTATCCTGATTTTGTATGCCTTCGGTTTTTGATTTTCTAAAATATCCATTTCGTGCTGTATACAAGGATATGGTCATTATCCATATTTGTCAATTTGACTGTATTTGCTTTGCTGTTGTATGTGTTATAATAGAAGAAATATCTTTAAAATGAATAGATTTTCGTAGAATAGAAGTTTTTAAGAGTCACGTATGTCAAAGTTTTTAAGCTATTAAAGTGGTTAAATGGCAACACGTTGTCAAAATAAAGCCTACTCCACAGTCTTGTGAGGTTTAAATATGCTGACCTCGTTTACATGGCAACCGTAACTTACATTGTCCGAAAAAGGTCATTTTCTTTGTTAATGTATCAAAGATGCCATATGTAGAAAAAATAAGCAAAATCGATGACATGTCGTGGCCAGCCAATTTTAGTCCATACGGAGAATCGGTATTAAAAAAATGAAAAAAAAAAGAATTAAAGTGGGGAAATTTCTCATTTTAACAGAGAAGAAAGTCAAAAACGGTTACGGTAGCAACATTTCGTTCTACATTCCTATACATGGAGTATATTTGTGCTCCATTTCTAACTGTTTTGAATTTATCATACATAAAAAAGCTAAATGAGTTTGTCAATAATAGACATATCAATAAGAATTGACCTTGAAAACATGCATTTAAAGGTCATTCGACCTTGTGTCAATGTCACTTTTTTGTATATGACCGAAAATGTGATTTGTATAGAAATAGAAAAGCCATATCTCAGAAATCAGATGATTTCATATCAATATAGTTTTATAGAATATAATATTTGATCTATCTCTTATTCATTGAAATCGGTTGCACCTGGCTCAGAAACTTTGTATCTCTGAATTTCTAAGTCTCATAAATACATGTGAAGGGAAAATGTGTAAAATGTATCAATTTCTTACTTATTGATCAACATTTTGTTTCTTTCAGATAATTGACTGTCCTGTAATTTGTGTGTTTTTCTCTTTTTACACATTAAAACTTTACAAACATTTACCCCATTCATCATTTACATAAAAGCGCAAATAAAAAACTGACACAAAAAATTAAGGAAATTGCAGATTTCGGTGAAAATTTAGCATTGAAATTGAGATTACCTTGACCTTGCAGTCAATGACCTAGAAAAAAAAAACAAGGTTGTAAGAAAAATAGGAAAGAATACGTGCCACCAATTCATAGAAATTTACTTTTGTAAATTATAGCGTTATAAGTACAGACAACCTATAAAAAACAAATATGAAGTTTCACATCAAAAGTTGCCATAGCAATCAACTTTAATGGCAAATTTTAGAAAAAATAGTTATTTTCCCCATCCAGTTTCTTTCTAATTTTGTTAATCAGATAATATTTATTTCATTCCATGAAAGCAAAAGGTTCTAGTACGCATGCCTCAGAGTTACTAGAGTTAAAAGAGGTTTTAAAGAGTCACATATGTCTAGGTTGTTAAGCTATTAAAGTCGTTTCCATGGCAACGCAATGTCCAAATATAGCTAACTACAAAGTCTTGTGAGGTCTAAAAATAGACTTATCTCATAGGGAAAGGGCGCATGTAATGGTGGGAAACCAATGTTAGTTCTTACAGAGAATTGTTATAAAGAGCAACTCTCTGTAAGAACCAACTATTCAATGACACGTTGGCACGGCATGTCATAGATTCTGGTGAGTTTTTGGTTTGAGAGTTCAATATTGAGTGCTAAGATGAAAATTATCATTCACATGTACAAAAAGGGTGGCGTTGCCATGTATACCATCTTTAAAGTTTGAAGCATAAGGACAGTTCATAAGACTTAGCGTGTTTATGACCTCTGTTGATTTGGAAACGGGTACATTTATTAATTGCAATAACTTCGATTTTTTTTTCTTTCATTCTTCTTTGTGATAAATGTCTGAAATGATTTTCATACTTTATTGCTAAGCCTTTTGTAGAAGTGTTCTAAAAGAGTGCCTAAATAAGGTTTTTAACCCTTTATTATGTGGCTCGGAGAGCCCCTATTTTGCTTGTTTTTGTGTATTTTTACGGTGTAAGATTTCATTAAAATAGAAGTTGTTTTTAGTTTTCTTTTATATATTCAATATGTATTGTACCTGAACTACAAGAAAATGTACAAAGTTGGTTTTGATCTTGTATCTTTTTCCCTGCATTTTATATGGTAACCATGGTAACATTTAAGACAAGGTTTACTATGATGGGTATGTTATGAGTCTATTTTGAACTGTCCATTTCTGAAATAAAAACAAAATCTCGTTCATATATCCACTGGAGACAAATCAATGTAGAGATGACCTTGATACGTGTTCAAGGTTATGCGTTGTATTTTCAAGTTCATTAAATTGTAATTGAACAGATCTTAACAAAATTGTGATTTTTCATAGAAAAAAAGATCAATACTCGAATAAGCCTTTTGAGACAAATTATACGGACATAGGCAAAAAAATTATGGGTATTATAATCATTTCTCAGGATAACTTGAAGAATCAAATCAACTCTTTGACCTTCCGAAATTGAGGTGTGTATATATATAAATAATAGAGAGCATGAAATTCTAAAATTCTAAGTTTTTTTTTTTCGCCTGAACAAAAAGATTACACTAAAATTTAAAAATTCAATAAAATCAGAGATTTTCTTTTTAATGCCATTATTTTTCAAGATGTTTATAAGTTTTTGGAGAATTCAAACAGAAAATACTACAAATTTATGACAAAAATTTGAAAAATCACATAGATATCAAATTATTTTAGTCTAAGCTAAGAAATTACCTTAGACTTCAAGTCAATGACCTTGGACATTTTAAATAATATCAAATTATTTGAAATAGTCTTAACAGTTCATTTTTATATTTTCATGGTTATAAGTAGTAGTTTATTAGAAGTTTTTAGGAGTTAAATCGATGTTAAAAGGTACTATATTCAAGCCTTAAACTTAAAGTGCCATAGCAACGGTTTTTGACGTCAGAATTGAGATGAAGAGCTCAAAGATTTTTCTTTCATTATATTCATATGGGACATTACTTTTCATAATAACCCATCATAGGTCTCTAAGAGGTCTGCATTTAGTGATAGTTGACACTGAAACTGTAAAAATCACATGAAAATGACCCCTAAGTTTGCCTTCATTTTTGACATGAATTTTACTTATTTTGGCTTCGCAGTAAGCTTTCTGTAATATCTATCATAAAAATGAATGCAAGAAAGGAGATAACGATGCCCAAAGGTACGAAAATGAAATACCTGCTACAATGGTATCCGTGGCAACGAAATGTCTAAATGTAGATTACTTCAAATAATTCAAAGTAGCACAAAAAGATTTATCTCGTCACCATGGCAACCGGAACTCACATTTACCGGAAACCTTTATTTTTGCAATTAGGACATGATGTATATCCGATATGCAGAAAATCATAAAATTCTATGACATGCCGTGGCGCCAGAATCTTGGTGGTAACAGAGAATTTGTTTTTTAAAATAACTATTGCCTTATTTTCATATACAAATGCATCACAATACATAAATACTAGGCCCGTTCCGAAAGTTCGTGGACGCATGCCTTAAATATCACATATGAAGTCGTATGCAAATGAAATTTTCAAGAAATTAAAGGGATACATTCGGAAAGAGAAAACCAAAAGTATCAGGTTGAAATGATTTACTTAAAATGTATAATTGTCACCTTTATACATGAAGGGTAGAGGTTGCGGAGAAATGAAATTTGAGTTGTTGAAATGATCAAATCCCTTTTTTACGTTGCTTAATAAAAAGGAAAAAAGAGTACTGCACTATTAATCAAACTTTCTATATTATTAATAATATTATTTGACCACTGCAAAATTTTAACAAAATCGGACCAGATATACGAATTTTATGAGGATTTATGCATGATGTTGTTAATTAGAATTGATGACGTAAGCACCAGACATTCATAACAACTATTGATATTTGAAATTACATAGTAAGCCATGCCATTTATGATTCATCGAAGGGGGATTTGAAAGGTTGTAATGACAAATCGTAATGAAAATTGGTATATGCATTCAAAATTATCCGTGATGCTTCCAACGGAGCTACCAAAATTCATTTCAGAAGCGTTTGAATTTGAATTTGCATTTGTACATTTACTTTACAGAGAGTGCGCGGCTCCAAATTTCCTGTAGGGTCGATTCAGTATCATATCCAAATAAAATCAATGTTCAAAATAGCATCGAAGGGATGGTGCTAAGATGTTAACCTCTTTTAATTTTGATGATATTTTTCTGAAATATGGCAAGTTTCCGAAATAGCAACAAAATATACAAAATTCATATTTTTTTTTTTGATAAACGGGAAATAACGTTAACGTCTGCTGCGTGAGAAAAATGGACGTCGGATGTGATTTGATGCAACCAAGATCGAAATGGTCGACTCTACAAGAGACTGCACTCATTGAAATGGTCCTGAACAGAGAAACCCTCCTCTTCGGAGAATTAAAAGGGACGGGGGCCAAAAAAATTGGTCAAAAGAAAGGAGAGGCTTGGGAAGAAATCACCCATTCCCTCAATGCGTAAATATTTTCTTATTTATTACTATTAATATATTACTGTTCGATTTGTACATAATTTTTTACTGCTTATTTTGACATTTAAAAACAAAGTCCTTTTTTTTTTTTTTTTTGCAAAGTTTTCAATTCAAGAAACCATGTTTTGATAGATAGAAAATTATTGCGATCGAAAAAGTTCGAGACAGTTCGAAATTTCCAGGAATATTATGAATTTTACTGATTGACTGATTTTGTCAGTTTCATTTGTTTCCATTTATTTCTGCATAAAAGATAGAAATAAAAGCTCTGAAGTTTTGCGCTTTATTTTGAAACTTTTCGTCCCTGACTGAATAAACCGTACATCTACATGGACTAAAAAGAGCAAGATGACTTTTTCTGTAACACTTTACTCAAATTGAATTTTTATTTCATAAATGTTTAGAACATTTTTTTTTTCGATAAAACCGAACCTCACCCCCCTTTCCCAAGGATATCAAATGAAATCCCTCCAATGCTATTTTGAACATAGATTTTATTTGGATATGCTATTAAATCGACCCTACAGGAAATTTGGAGCCGCGCACTCTCCGTAATGTAAATGTACAAATCTAACTTCAAAAATTAAAGAAGCGCTACTGAAACTATTTTTGGTGGCTCCGCTGAAAGCATCACTGATGAGAATTCAATATGCGAAACACGTGTCAGTGGTGCATGGAAATTGGTTTGGAATTTTCTTCAAGAAGGTATAGAGTTGGAACCCTTCGACATTATATATAGATCTACTCGAGAATATCGTCCAGCCAGAGATTGAAATCAGTTTATGAATTACCTATGTAACATTAAGAACTGTTTTGTGTTATGTTCAACGAGACAAGGAATGTAAATATTTCCATTTGTGAATTCAAAATGCACTGATTACCGGCAGTCATGACTGCCGGTATACTGTAATCAATCGTGAAATACTTGCATGGATAAAATAACTCTTGGCAATATGATTGGTGGACAATTGCAAAATATGCAAATATTCGTCAAGATTATTCAGAATCTGTGCATAAGATACTTTCATCAGGTCGGCTCAAGAGTCTAGATGACTTGAAATAAAAGTCATATCGTATCAGTGCATTTTCATTCGAAAGATGCATCGAAAAGTCTTTTTACCGATATGTCCTACAACAATCACAGATCCTCGGAAATTTCCGTAGCTTGAATCGGAAATAAAAACGGAAAAGCCCGGAAATGTGCGATTGGTCAACAAGATCAAAAATCGTTTATTCCAATTTTTTCTTACTAGTATTTCACAAGATAACTGCCGGCAAGTTTTTTGTAAAAGCTAATACTTGTAATATATAAAACATTAGCTTCTGGGCTTAAGGGAAGAAACTCTTACAAATATTTTTACTTTTACTTCTAATCGTGACATTTTCTCTTACAACAGTTATTCCTTTTGATTTTTTACCCAAAAAATGTTTGTTTTATGTACCAATTTATATGACATGACAAAACCAATACACCCGAATGAAGAATACTATTAGAAAGGACGATATTTGATTTCGTACACGTCAAACCATGCAATTTTACTGATGTAAAAATTGAAAAAAATTCCAAGTTGCTGGTAAATATTTTTGTGTACAGGTATAGCGGCCCAGCAGACCCCCCCCCCCTCCCCCACCCCAAGGAGAAATTGCTTGTATACTTGCCTAAATTATTTGCGGATCTAGGGGGGGGGAGGAGAGTCCGAAACCCTCCCTTCTCCCCGAAATTTCTCAAGAGGGGCCCGAAATTTGCATACTTTAACGAAAAAATGAGGTATTTACCAATTCCATTTGCAAAAATTCGGCTCACCACGCTCGCCCAATAATGATCGGATTACATTGTCTTAAAGATGATTTCAAAGTTCTTATCGTTGTGACATTAGGATAATAGATATAAAATTCCTGCCCCCGACCCCCCCCCCCCCCCCACTTCTAAGAAGATCGCCCCCCCATAGAGACATATATGAGAGTGGAAAGTGTAATAAGTGTGAAAGAAAAGAAAAGATATTCTGTAATACACGAATATTTCCCTCTTCAAGAAACATTAGAAAGGAATCGTTAAAGTACTTGTTCATAATTTTTTTAGGCTGGCTTCGCTCACCGATGAAAAAACAAATCTTATTCACTTTCTGAAAAAAAATACTTAGGCAATTTATTCGGGAAAGGGAGGGTCTATGATTATAGGGGCATAATGACACCCTTTTCATTCATAAAAAATACTCGTGAAAGTTTGGACCCCTCTAAGGGAAAACGCTAGATCCGCGCCTGTATATGTACATGTATACGATTTCTCGAGAACAGATTGTACTTTTTCCCTTTTTTCAGTCAATTCCCTGAAGAAAAGAGAGCCGTTGAGAAAGTGAGAAAGAAGTTTTTTAATTTACGACAAAGAGGTATATGTACATGTAGCAATGGCATCTATAGATTCAATAAGATTGTTCTGCGTTAATACATTGGAATAAATGTTATACTCTATATAAATGTATATTTCAATTTAAAGACCGATCTAAGAATACGCCTAGCTCTAATCGTGTTTATTCAGTTCAAGAAGTTTTTATAAATGTACAAAAATTTACTGTAGATTGAAATATTTCTTCCAGAAAGAAGGGATGATTCAAATAAAAACACAAACATTCATATAATGTTCGGCCCTTGGCCTTTATCAAAGCCAATGAAGGACAAGGGATCAAAAATTTGTGTATTTGTTTTTGCAAAAAGTTACTGTCCGTAGTACATAGAGTATATTTCATTACGTAGCAAAAGCAAAGATCGACGACATAAAAAGTCAATGAAGAAAACTGGAGGAGGTCCTGCATTGCCCCCACTCACAGAGTCAGAGAACCTTCTTGCTGATGCCATGGATGGCAGACCATTAATGCATGCATTGATGGAGGAATAGACACTGACGGTGAGCTCAGCTCCTCTTTCATTTCTTAGCAGTTGGCATAATATAATAATAAATTTGCCTTTAGAAGAATCAGAATTTAAATGATGGCGATGAAAGCGTAGCGTGCTCATCCCCTTGTACACATATGGTCTATATCAGCAATCAAATATAAAGTAAACTTGACCCTTGACCTTGAAAATTGAAAGTCGTTTCATCTCCCTCCACACGACAAACATAAGCTTTGTGGAAGCTATAGGTTTGATTATCCTATATGATGATTACTTTGCCTCTTTTGCTGTTCACAAAGATTGCATGCATTGATGGAGGAATAGACACTGACGGTGAGCTCAGCTCCTCTTTCATTTCTTAGCAGTTGGCATAATATAATAATAAATTTGCCTTTAGAAGAATCAGAATTTAAATGATGGCGATGAAAGCGTAGCGTGCTCATCCCCTTGTACACATATGGTCTATATCAGCAATCAAATATAAAGTAAACTTGACCCTTGACCTTGAAAATTGAAAGTCGTTTCATCTCCCTCCACACGACAAACATAAGCTTTGTGGAAGCTATAGGTTTGATTATCCTATATGATGATTACTTTGCCTCTTTTGCTGTTCACAAAGATTTAAACCTAAGTTCGCGGTGACCTTTACTTGATTACATTTGCTCACATACTCTGCATGAAATGTAGATACAGTCAAACCTGTCTTAAAGTGACCCTTTTTTTAGCGACTTCCTGCTTTATGTGACCTTTTTTATTCCTCCCGAGCAATTTTCCTATCAAATCAACCTGTATATAGCGACAACCTGTCTAACGCGACAACGACCGAGATTTTTCTGTCCCGTACCGAATTTCGAACATGTATATTACGACTTTCAGTGTTGCAAGGGACCCAAACTACATTATATTTTACATTAGATCTCTTCATCAGAGTCTTTTATAATGAAATCTTCTGTGATACATGAAATGTAATGTGATTTTATATGTGTAATACGATTGATCTATGAATACACAAATTGATATATGCAGTGATTCATTTGATAGTATTGCTTTTATACTACGAAAATTTTGTTTGTCAAAGTCAGATTAGCTTGAACCTGTATTCAGTGACCACCTGTCTTATGTGACCTATTTTCTGTCGGCCCTTGCAAAGTCACATAAGACAGGTTTGACTGTACAACATTTTTATGCTCTCGAAAAAAATTAGGAGAGCATTTAATCCCTGTCATCTGTCTATCCGTTCGTGCGAGATCATATCTCTTAAATCCTATATCAGAATAAGATCATATTTCACACAAAAAATGTCACCTAAGGTCATTCGTTACAGGTCAATGTAATTTCCAGGCTAGAATTTTTTTTCTGTAAAAAAAAATAAACGAAATTCATAAGACATTTAAAATCTGTGTTTTGTCAAAATGGTCTGCAATTTTGAGTAGTGATAGAAAAATGCATGTTCATTCATTCGTGTATAACATGTTTTGAATTTTTTTGCGAATATGAGAAATAATGTACAAAAAAAGAGAAAAGGGTGTGTTATATATGGTCGAGGTTACTATTTTTAGGCTAAAAATAGCTATTTCTGCATAAAACATAAGAAATTATTAAGAATTCCGACTTCCGTCGGAATCCTTTCTGTTATTGTATTGTCTTTTCTTTATTCTTATTATTAAGGATTCCGACTTCCGTCGGAATCCTTTCTGTTATTCTATTGTCTTTTCTGTATTCTTATTATTAAGGATTCCGACTATTCCGTCGGAATCCTTTCTGTTATTGTATTGTCTTTTCTTTCTTCTTCTTATTATTCTTATTATTATTCTTACCTCCTCATCCTTCCGGACACTTTACAAACAGGTTCCGCATCATATGATAAAATGAATAGTACCATGAGAAAGGGCATACAAAGATCTCAATTGAATTTTTTTTTCTTGTCGAAAAGTTCACATATGCCCCCGCTAGAGGACACCAAAGGTCAAATCTATAAACTCTTATAACTCCTAAACTAACCGTACGATTTGGACGAAATTTGTTTTATATTGTTCTTTGGAGAGTTAACAAACTATTTTACGCTTACATGTTCGATAAAATATTAACGGTTGCCGCGCTATTTCGGGTTGAAAATAGAACTTTAAATTGGCACAGTGCCAATTTCTAGTTTTTGAGATTTTGAGTTGAAATTTGGATGGTTGATTACTTATAGGTAAACAATTGACATTGACTTAGTTTCAAGGTCAAATTTTGATTCTCAAGGTACATGTAACATTAAATTTTGACCTATAGAACAAAGACTATTTGAGCTTCAGAGTTCAAACTTCATACATACTATCGTTATGCCAAGCTTTTTCACCTTGACCTTGACCCAAGGTCAAATTTTGTTTCTCAAGGTCAAAACAAATTTTTGCCTTTAGAACAAAGACTATTTGTCCCCCAGAGTTCAAACTTAATACATATTATCTTTCAGTCAAGCTCTTTCAACTTGACCTCGATCCAAGGTCAAACTTTTGATTCGCAAGGTCACAACAGTTTTGCCTATAGAAGAAAGACTATTTGACCTTCAGAGATCAAACTTCATATATATTATCGTTCAGTCACGCTCTTTCACCTTGACCTTGACCAAAGGTCAAATGATGATTCTCAAGGTCACAACAAAATTTTGCCTATAGAACAACGACTACTTGACCTTAAGAGTTCAAACTTGACACAAATATTTCTTGCATCAAGTCCTTTTACCTTGACATTGAACCAAGGTCATTTCTCGAGTTCAAGGTCACAACAGACTTTGTTTGATAGAATATTGAGCTCTGATCAGATTAAGATCAATCTTGAAAAGAATTACCTCAAATACTTATCTTTTATCCGTGACCTTCATTCACAGTCAAATGATCATTCTCGGGGTCATAACAAACTTACTCTTGTAGAATTCACAGTTTTTGTCCTACACTATCTATTCTTCACACAAGTAGTCTTTCTTATTTGAATTTAAAATAGTATAAGAAAGATAACTCTTTTATTCTTGTTCTCTGTTTTCTCTTTTTTTTCTTAGTAGCATAACTTGGCTATATTTTGATGCTATTATCATATTCTATTTATAGATATGCTCTAATTGCAAAATCATTGTGCAATTCGGTTTTGAGATAGTAAATTTAAAGGATTTAGAATTGATAGATCATGGAGTATGAATCATTCGTAAACATGAAAGGTATTTATTATCTTTTTGTTCTATTTTGGTAATAAATAAATAAGAGTCCCAAATTAGACATAAGCTCTTTTGAATCATTTGCTGAAGTGAATAAGGTTCTAAAGGTACTATTCTTTTTTCCATCTTCTTTATTCGGATTTTAGCACTTCAGTTCCGTGGAAGGTCTAATAAAGGAGGAATCCGTCTGTTGCTTGCAACAGTAGCCATCTAGTTATTATTATTATTCTTACCTCACCTCAATCCGGACACTTTACTTAAAAGTACTGCGTCTTAGTGTAAAATGAATAGTACCATGTGAAAGAACATATCAAGATCTCAATTGAAATTTTTTTATTGTCGAAAAGTTCACATATGCCCCCGCCAGAGGTCATCAAAGGTCAAATCTTTAAATTCTTATAACTCCTAAACTAACCGTACGATTTGAACGAAATTTGTTTTATGTTGTTCTTTGGGAAATTTGCAATTTTTATACCCTTACATGCTCGATAAAATATTTACGGTTTCCGCGCTATTTCGAGTTGAAAATGGAATCTTAAATTGGCACAGTGCCAATTTCTACAGTTTTTGAGATTTTGAGTTAAAATTCGGATGGTAGGTTACTTATAGGTAGTCATTGATGATGACCTAGTTTCAAGGTCAAATTATGATTCTCAAGGTAACAACAAACTTTTACCTATAGAACAAAGACATTTGACCTTGAGAGTTCAAACTTCATATATACAATCATTGAGCCAAGCCCTTTCACTTTGACCATGTCCCAAGGTCAAATTCTCATTCTCAAAGTCACAACACACTTTTACCTGTAGTACAAAGACTATTTGACATTGAGAGTTCAAACTTCATATATACAATCATTGAGCCAAGCCCTTTCACCTTGACCTTGTCCCAAGGTCAAATTCTCATTCTCAAGGTCACGACACACTTTTACCTATACAACAAAAATTATTTGACATTGAGAATTCAACTTTATATATACAATCACTGGGCGAAGCCCTTTCACCTTGACCTTGTCCCAAGGTCAGATTCTCATTCTCAAGGTCACAACAAATTTTGCCGATAGTACAAAGACTGTTTGACCTTCAGAGTTCAAATTTCAGACATAATATCATTAAACCAAGCTTTTTCACCTTGACCTTAACTTAAGGTCAAATTTTCATTATCAAGGTCACAACAAACTTTTGCCTATAGAACAAAGACTATTTGACCTTCAGAGTTCCAACTTTATACATATAAAGCTTGGGCCAAGCGCTTTCACCTTGACCTTGACCCAAGGTCAAATTCTCATTCTCAAGGTCACAACAAACTTTAGTCTATAGTCTATAAAAAAAGACTGTTTGACCTTGAGAGTTCAAATTTTACACAAATATTCCTTGTATCAAACCCTTTCAGCATGACCTTGATCCAAGGTCATTTATTCAATTTCAAGGTCGCAACAGACTTTGGTTGATTAGGTATTGAGCTTTGCTCAGATTAAGATTTATCGTGATGAGAATAATCACAATACTTAAATTTCATCCATGACATTGGTTCAAAGTCAAATAATCATTCTCAATGTCATAACATTCATTTACTTTTGTAGAATTCGCAGGATTTTGTCCTTAAGTATTTATTCTTCACACAGATAGTCCTTCTTATTTGAATCTAACATAGTATAAGAACGATAACTCTTTTATTCTTGTTCTCTGTTTCCTTTTTTTTCCTTAGTACCATTACATATCTGAACTTTCATGTTGTTGTCATTTTCTATTAATAGAAATTATCTCATTGCAAAATCATTGTGCAATTCTGTTTTGAGAAAGTTATTGTAAAGGATTTGATATTGATGGAGCATGGAAATTAAAGCTTTCGTAAACATGAAAGGTATTTAATTCTTTTTCTTATATTTTGTTGATAGATAAATAAGAGTCCCAAATTAGACATAAGCTCTTTTGACTCATTTGCTGAAGTGAATAAGGTACTAAAGCAACTATTATTTTTTCCATCTTCTTTATTCGGATTTTAACACTTCAGTTCCGAGGAAGGTCTAATAAAGAAGGAATCCGTCTGTTGCTTGCAACAGTGGCGCAAATATTCCTTGCATCAAGTCCTTTCACCTTGACCTTGACCAATGGTCATTTGTTCGATTTCAAGGTCACAACAGACTTTTGTTGATAAAATATTGAGCTTTGAATAGATGAAAAGACATCTTGATGATAATAAACTAAAATGCTTATCTTTTATCCATGACCTTGGTTCAAGGTCAAATAAACTTTTTCAAGGTCATAACAAACATTTACTCTTGTAGGATTGATAGGATTTTGTTCTTAAATATTTATTCTTCACACAAGTAGTACTTCTTATTTGAACTTTACATAGTAAGATAGATAACTCTTTTATTCTTGTTCTCTGTTTCCTTTTTTTTTTTATCTTAGTAGCATTACTTGTCTGTACTTTCATGCTGTTGTCATTCTCTATTTATAGAAATTTTCTCATTGCTAATTCATTGTGCAATTCCTTTTCGAATAGTTATTTAATCATTAAGGGTGTGTTATATATGGTCGAGGTTACTATTTTTAGGCTAAAAATAGCTATTTCTGCATAAAACATAATAAATTATTAAGGATTCCGACTTTCGTCGGAATCCTTTCTGTTATTGTATTGTCTTTTCTTTATTCTTATTATTAAGGATTCCGACTTCCGTCGGAATCCTTTCTGTTATTCTATTGTCTTTTCTTTATTTAGGATTCCGATTTCCGTCGGAATCCTTTCTGTTATTGTATTGTCTTTTCTTTATTCTTATTATTCTTATTATTGTTATTATTATTCTTACCCCCAAACCAATCCAGAGACTTTCCAACAAAGTACCACATCATATGATAAAATGGAAAGTATCATGTGAAAAAGCAAATAAAGATCTTAATTCAAAAATTTTTTCTTGTCGAAAAGTTCACATATGCCCCCGCTAGAGGTGATCAAAGGTCAAATCTTTAAAACCTTATTACTCCTAAACTAACCGTGCGATTTAAATGAAATTTGTTTTAGTTTGTTCTGTGGGAAATTTGCAAACTTTTATACGCTTACATGCTCGATAAAATATTTACGGTTTTCGTGCTATTTTGAGTTGAAAATGGAATTTTAAATTGACACAGTGCCAATTTCTACAGTTTTTGAGATTTTGAGTTAAAACTTGGATGGAAGGTTACTTATAGGTAGTCATTGATGATGACATAGTTTCAAGGTCAAATTATGATTCTCAAGGTTACAACAAACTTTTGCCAATAGAACAAAGACTATTTGACCTTGACACTTCAAACTTCATAAATACAATCATTGATCCAAGCCCTATCTTCTTGACTTTGGCCAGAGGTCAAATTCTCTTCTCAAGGTCACAACAAACTTTTTCCTATAGAACAAAGACCATTTGACTTTGAGAATTCAAACTTGGCGCAAATATTCCTTGCATCAAGTCCTTTCACCTTGACCTTGACCCAAGGTCATTTGTTCGATTATAAGGTCACAACAGACTTTCGTCGATAAAATATTGAGCTTTGATTAGATTAAGAGGACTCTTGATGAGAATAAATTCAAATGCTTATCTTTTATCCATGACCTTGGTTAAAGGTCAAATTAACTTTTTCAAGGTCATAACAAACATTTACTCTTGTAGAATTCGCAGGATTTTGTCCTTAAGTATTTATTCTTCACACAAGTATTACTTCTTATTTGAACTTAACATAGTAAGATAGATAACTCTTTTATTCTTGTTCTCTTTTTCCTTTTTTCCCCTTAGTACCATTACATATCTGTACTTTCATGTTGTTGTCATTTTCTATTAATAGAAATTATCTCATTGCAAAATCATTGTGCAATTCTGTTTTGAGAAAGTTATTGTAAAGGATTTGATATTGATGGAGCATGGAAATGAAAGCTTTCGTAAACATGAAAGGTATTTAATAATTTTTCTTATATTTTGTTGATAGATAAATAAGAGTCCCAAATTAGACATAAGCTCTTTTGACTCATTTGCTGAAGTGAATAAGGTACTAAAGCAACTATTCCTTTTTCCATCTTCTTCATTCGAATTTTAGCACTTCAGTTCCGAGAAAGGTCTAATAAAGGAGGAATCCGTCTGTTGCTTGCAACAGTAGCCATCTAGTGGTTCTTATTATTAAGGATTCCGACTTCCGTCGGAATCCTTTCTGTTATTGTATTGTCTTTTCTTTATTCTTATTACTCTTATTATTATTATTATTCTTGATAGGTTACTAATAGGTAGTCATTGATGATGACCTAGTTTAAAGGTCAAATTATGATTCTCAAGGTCACAAGAAACTTTTGCCTATAGAACAAAGACTATTTGACCTTGACACTTCAAACTTCATAAATACAATCATTGATCCAAGCCCTTTCACCTTGACCTTGACCTAAGGTCAAATTCTCATTCTCAAGGTCACAACAGAATTTTTCATATAGAACAAAGACCATTTGACCTTGAGAGTTCAAAATTGGCGCAAATATGCCTTGTATCAAGTCCTTTCACCTTGACCTTGACCCAATGTCATTTGTTCGATTTCAAGGTCACAACAGACTTTTGTTGATAAAATATTGAGCTTTGAATAGATGAAAAGGAATCTTGATGAGAATAAACTAAAATGCTTATCTTTCATCCACGACCTTTGTTCAAGGTCAAATAAACTATTTCAAGGTCATAACAAACATTTACTCTCGTATGATTGATAGGATTTTGTTCTTAAATATTTATTCTTCATACAAGTAGTACTTCTTATTTGAACTTTACATAGTTAGATAGATAACCCTTTTATTCTTGTTCTCTGTTTCCTTTTTTATCTTAGTAGCATTACTTGTCTGTACTTTCATGTTGTTGTCATTCTCTATTTATAGAAATTGTTTCATTGCTAATTCATTGTGCAATTCTTTTTGGGATAGTAATTTAAAAGGAATCAAAATGGAAAGAATAGATCAAGGAGTTTAAAGCCTTCCTAAACTTGAAAGGTATTTATCATCTTTTTCTTCTTTTAAGTCGATAAATAGATAAGAGTTCTAAATTAGACATAAGCTCTTTTGACTCATTTGCTGAAGTGAATAAGGTACTAAAGCAACTATTCTTTTTTCATCTTCTTTATTCGGATTTTAACACTTCAGTTCCGAGAAAGGTCTAATAAAGGAGGAATCCGTCTGTTGCTTGCAACAGTAGCCATCTAGTTATTACTATTATTGAAAACAAAGTGCCGAGTTGCAAAACTTGATGTATTAATTTGCAAACTTACAATGAATGTTGTGTGGTCTCAAATACGTCCTCCTAACCTCAAAATAATCATCTTTGATACATTACTGCAACGTTTTACGGTGATAGGTGCAATAACAGTTTAATATGATCCAGAAACCATTTTCAATCACTCGACTCCTATGACCTTGACCTTTTGACTCCAAAATCAAAGGGTCATCCTTGACTGACATGGGAAAAAATTCTGGCAAGTTTCATGATCATTGGTACGACACATGCTCTATTGACCTAAAAATCTATTTTATGTCAAAATGGTATGGTACTTGTTTAATACTGAGAATGTGCACCCTCGTTTGGTTTTAAGAAGTTTCTATATATTGCGTAGATGAGAAATCGTGTACTGAAAAGGATGGGGATTGCACTTAACTTCTGAGGAATATTTTGTTCCAACTTCACAAAAAGTTTTGCAGGATGTGAACTTTTAGACATGCCAAGAAATCCTCAGCGATTTAGTTTCTACAGAGTTAACCGTTATAAATTATCATCTATTATGATACCAGCTGTTTTAATAAGCTACCGTATCGAGACGACCGGCAGATTTGAACAGAATTTCTTTGCATGACATACATAGGGTCGTATAATATTAGGGCTAAAGGTCAAGGTAATTCATGCTTATTTCTGAAAGATCAAAGACACTCAGAAAATGCAATTTTTTGGTATCAAAATTATTGCGTTCGGGAAGTATGCTTCCATCAATTTTACTGATTTTGTCTTTATATGTATTAGTTATTTAAAGAGCCAAACGAACTGCAAGGAGAAGAGATTCCGACAAAGGAAACTCAAAGTGATGTCATGATAATTGAGAAGGTACCTGTTACAGCCGTTTCGAAGGAATCAAAGAAAAAGAAAGCAAATCCAGAGTGCGAAAATATGCAAGAAAACACAAAACGGATAAAACTGGAACAACGTAAACTAGAACTGGAAATTGAAATTTTGGAAGTAAAGAAAAAAGATCAAATGTACAAAAAACATACGATGCAAAGCGACTGTACTACCTGATGAAGATGCAAAGTGAGTTTGGTATAGAAAGTCTAAAGAACAGTAAATGAATTTAGCCATATCATGTAAACCTTAGTAATTGTTTTGATTTCATATTTTAAAGGATGAAAATAGCAGTGAAATGAAATATGAAGTGAAATGAATATGAAGTGAAATGAAATATGAAGTGAAATGAAATATGAAGTGAAATGAAATATGAAGTGAAATGAAATATGAAGTGAAATGAAATGTGAAGTTAAATGAAATATGAAGCGAAATGAAATGTGAAGTGAAATGAAATATGACGTGAAATGTGAAGTGAAATGAAATGAAATAAAATGAAATCAAGTTTTTCACAGTAGCAAATTCTTCTCACTAATCAGTGTCCATTTATCAATCTAAGATGAGAAAAATGTATCAATAATATGTTTCCTCATCCTGGCTCCATCATTAGCAATCTGTTGGTTTGGTGGTGTCGGAAAGGAGGGCTGAGGCGCTGGTTGTTGTCTGTCAATATCAATGATGTCTCGCCTCTCAATCCCATAATTGTGCAAAACAACGCTTGCTACGATATAAATGGATGCCATCTTAGGGTCGGTTGCCAGTCCTTTCTGCAAACATTGAAACCTACGCTTTAAAATGCCAAAGGTCTGCTCAATTATGACTCGGGTGCGACACAAGGAATCGTTGTATCTTTGTTCAGCAGGGCTACCAGCGTTCAGGAAGGGCGTAAGGAGAAAACTCAACAATATCCCGAGTCCCCAAGCAGGAAAAACAAATCATGATCATCTGCAAATGTATATATATGACATTTTATTCAAATACACAGAATAGAAACCAAGAGACCAAAGTGGGCCTATATATTGCTCACCTGAGAACATTGACAATCTCGCTTTATTAGTAGATACTGTGAATTAAGAAAATAAAAAAGAGTCAGCAAATTAGAGCCTGTGGCAACCATTTTGGATTTCCCATCGACTCAAAATAGACCTTGAGTTCTTTGTCTAATTTATAAAGTTGTGGCTTGGTAACACGCCTGCTCAGTAAAGACAAGAAGGGTTTCAATGTAGCCTCGCAACTTCTTTTTATGTCATCCTGATGCTGTCAATAAGTGCTTCGGTCATGAAGTAGTTCTAAATAGGTTAATCCCTTGTTCTGGAGAAGACAAGTTTACTACAGACGGACGCCGGACTGCATGTTATGACAAAAGCACAATTGAGCATCGCTCTGCTTTAATGAAAATTGAAATACAAATCTCTCATCAGTGGCTATCTTTATGTCTGTCCTTCCGACTTCATATAAATTCAGAAACTAAGAAGAATTAAAAACAGGCTGCAGGAAGGATCAATATTGTGTAGTTATTTCAGTGTAAAAATTGAAATTTCTCCCATTCATCACTCATTGCCCTTATCTGACATGGTATAAATGGAAATGCCAGGCCCCGAGGTCATAAAACTTCTTGAGTACGTTCTCAGTGCTCAAATCCGAGAACGTACTCAGATTTGAGCATAACTCTGAATTTTTGAGTTTATAAATATCTTGAGCACGTTCTCCATGCTCAAGTCTGAGATTGTGCTCAGACTTGAGCATGGCTTGGGATTTTTGAGATCATAAAGATCTCGAGTACGGTTCCATGCTCAGATATTGAGCACTGAGTCGAAAATCTTGAGTCTCCCTCTTACCAATCTCAGAATTATTGAAAATTACAAACCAATTTCCTTCATTTTAATAAAGTCACGGAGAACGATTTTAACTGCTCAACACTGCAAAAAGAAATACGTATTTATAATAATTTTACGGATGGTAATGTAAACCAACACTGAAATTTAGAAAATAGTGTGTACTGAAATCGGAATATACACTTCAACCGCTATAATTGAACAATTTGATAGGTTATGAATATATTCATACTGAATATATTCATAACTTATTAGATTCTCCAATTATGGGCAAATAGTCTTGAAAATATGTTTAGCCTATGTAACTTAGAACATTACAATGGTTTTATGGGTTTATGTGTAGTTATTCATGACGTCTTTGATGTTTAACGTTCAGTTATCCTTGTCCTTGTCTTGCTCTAATTGTACTTGTTCCCATGTGTTTTAGCATTTGTCCGTTTTAATTGACGACAGGTTGTGTGACCGGGTCCTGTTGGAGATAACTTCCTTTTTCTCGTATAAAGTCGTAGTGCAAAGTATGCAATTGGATTGAAAAAATCAATTGAATCTTACGAATTTGAAATATTTGATTTGGGGTATTTTTGTTTACTATGTAAAGGACTCAGTTGAGAAAACCTTAAGGAATGCAGAAGAAAACTTACCTAGGTTTATCACATTCCTCGCAATGAAGTACTGCCCTAACCATTTCCCCACATGCTCTGATTCCTAATTCTTTCATACTGGCCAACGTCTTTTGTAGCTTTGTCCTGAAGACCTTGGGCGATGTTCCTCTGTAGTTTTAGAGCCATATACTTCTGCAAAGTCTTTATTAGTGACCTGGATTGTTTGGATTTGGTACTGGGTCTTTATGAATAAAAACAAACAAAGTCAGAACTCAGTATCAAAAGTAAAATCTGTTACTTTCCTGATTTTAAATCAAAAACTCTGTTGTAACTGATATGAATAGACTCAAAATATCATACGAGGCTTCATTCAAGTTTTAAGAAAAAAATACAATTGGATATCATGTATATCATAACATAAATGACACATTATTTACAGTATTTTTATACAGTAAGTTTTTTTATCTAATTTGTACATATTTACATTCACTTAATGAGTACACTCATGAAACGCTAATAAACAAACCTTTTTGAAGTTTTGACTAGAATCTTTTAGTAAAAAACATTTTAAAATATACCTGGCAAATAGTGAAAATCATCATAGTGCCCCCTCATTGGCCTGCAAATGCCGCAGTTGTCAGCACCACATTTCCTAAGCATGAAGAAGTACTGCCTTTTGATACAGCAATTGTCCATAAACTCCTTTAGTTTCTTCTTTTCTTAAAGTGACAAAGTAAACATACGTACCTCATACACCTGTACTGAATATCCAAGACATTAGATTCCAAATGTAAACTGTGCAATTATCATATGATTACATCTACCACAATGACATAATTGAAATCAATATTAGAATTCAGATTATATTAAAAGATTTCATACAACCTTGATAGCAGTATGATAAAGTATTTTGTCATTAAATTTAATATCATTGAAGGTACAAATGTGCAATATACTGAATTAAAAAAGAACTATTCAAGGACAGGTACATGTATGTTGCCTGACTCTTAATATCAATTCTCTGTAAGGACCAAAATATTTTGGAAACAGCATGTCATGGGTTTTTATGATTTTATCTGTAATTGGTATGTATAATGCCCTAAATACAAAAATAACAATTTTTGAAAATAAATATTCCGGTTTCCATGGAAACGAGGTCTGTCTATTTATAGCACTACAAAAATGGTCAAATAAGTAATCTTTGGTTATCATGTTGCCATGGAAATCATTGTAAAAGTTAATTGGTATTAACAACTTATGATCTTTAAATCCTCTATTTTTCGAAAAATTAGCCATTTTTTGAAATGTCTTTCAATTAGCCGAATCCTATCAAATCAAAATCAGTTAAAAATTGCCATAAGATAAGGTCAAAATTAAGGCCTATTTTTGTCCAGTTTTTACCATTTTTAAGCAAAAATAACACAAAATGTCAGGCTGATAATACCATCACTGTTGTCAGAACAAAATAGATTTCATGTGAAAATATAATCACTGAAAAAAATAAGTGGGACCTTTTTATATTTTCCTACATTTTGAGGTCAAAAATGGTTGCCATGGCAACTTTTCATTTGACACATGATGACAATATCTTTTCAAATCGATTGTTATCATGGTTTAAATAATTTATATTGCTTAAGCTTTATGTAGGGACAACAGATGAAATTATTCTTTATTTGAGCACTTCCAAAATTTGTCAAGGTCATTGACTCTAAGTTCAAGGTCAATTCAAAATATAGGTTCCAATTTTTATAAAAGGGGTAGGTTCACGAACACCCAAAATCGGCCCTAATTTTTTGCGAAAAATAGTTTTATGAAAATTATGATTCAGCATCTCTTATATTCATCTCAAATACATGGCGAAATAGAAAGTAAATATTTTTCATTGTCAAAACGTCACATGCGTCCGTTATGACGTCACATTTTGACATCATTTGCTCTGCATGACGGAAAATGAAGGAAAATCGCCATATTTTGTGCATAAATCTTTGAATCTTTGAAATTAGTATAGGCGCCAACCCTTACCCAACATAAATTTTATGTAGATCGAAAGATAAATTGCAAATCTAACTATTTATAAGAAAATTGTTTTGGGTGAGGGCTGGCGCCCTACTTATGTTCATACATTTTGACCAGAGTTATGCCAATTTCTTGCGCTTTTGCTGCATTTTACGACTTTAAGCCGACTTTGAAGCCATATCTTTCGGTGTATTGCACGTATTTTAAAATATTTATTTGGTATTTCAAACAACCACACATTTAACTTCCTTGATACGAAATACTATCGAAATCTAAAACACTCTGAAATTAAGGCCGATTTTCCATGTTACCGAATCTGCTCCTTTGCATTTTTGTTGTTATCTATTGTTACTAATTTTAGGCTTGACTGTCATATATTTGTATCCAAAATACTTCTTTCTAAAATCAGGACCGATCGGTGGGAAAACATTACAATTCTTAGTTCAGAACATTTCTCCTAAAAAAATAAGCCCCAGACAAAAATCATGATAATCTCACATTTTTTTATATGTATGCATGAAATATTAGCTACAAATCAAGGATGTCACTGATTTTGAGATTTTTGCAACTTTGGTCAATAAGTAGGGAATATATCCAAAATCACTATGTATGTGTTTGTTTTACCCAATACTGCATGATATATGAGTAACTGCCTCTCATATTTTTTGAAAAATCGAAGAATTTTGCCAAATTTTGTGAATTGCATTCAAGATGACCTTGACATTGGGTCCTGTGACCTTGAAAACTTTTAAGGTGATTTTTAATCAATAATGCTCTTTTATATGCACTGATAAAAAATTGCTTAAAAATATTTAACGGACAGCTAAAAATTTACCAATAAATTGCTCTATGTGTAATAGCACTCAACAGAATGTCACCATGGTAACCATTTTTTATACCCTTTTGAATGAAATTGTGAAGAGGTCCCACTCAAATTTTAACATTTTCTTAAAGATCGAGGATTAAACTTAAAAGATAATTGGCAGTGGAAATCAAGTTAGTCTGACATTTCAGATTATTTGCCCTTAAACTTGAGCAAAATCATGATAAATTAGGAGCTTTTTCGGTCTTAAAAAGGGCCTCTTCAAAGCAGGTTTTTGCCTACATTTTGCGCATACTGACAAAAAGAATAGCGGGTGGAAGCATACTTCTTGGGTAGTATTTATATAATGTAAGATATAAAGAGAAAATTTAAGGAAATTTCAGTTGACTATGATAGCTGTTACCATGGAAACGAGCTTTGTGAAAATGACATGTTACAAGTATTCTACTGATGCGTAAAATTTCAAACATGGTTTCCATGGCAACAAAAACTAAATTTTTAAAAAGGAAGTTTATCTTTGTGTCAGTACATCATATACACCTTCCATACCAAAAATCTCCAAAATTGAAGACATGCTATTTCCACGTGCTATTGAAATTATTTTGGTCCTTACAGAGAATTGCTATTAATATGTGACCTTGACCATGCAGATGACCTTTATCCTCACTGGATATTGAGTCTCGTCATATTTCATGAAAAGCTGTCACTGCAAGTTTGATGAAAGTATAATGCATTTCAATCGATGTGTAGTCATTCATATTAAAGTGAGACTGACTATCATACCAGACAGATATATGGACGCCATACAAGTTTTCCCTTGTTCATGGCATTTTAATCATGTACTATAGGCGACTTAAAACTGTTTTAAATCGTAAAGTCTTTACATGTTCTTCATTAATGATGCATTTATCAGAATTATTCACCAGCAAGAGACTTAGCTGAAGTGTCATATCTGGAGATAGTGTCAACATGGCAAAGAGCATCTCAAATTTCATCCATATGCTGCTCACTTACTGGTTCCCAAATTGTGCAAGGGCTTCCTGTCAAAGAAAGTCTTCCAAATAAGTTTGAATGTGTTTCCATCACATCCGATATACTATATGTAACAGATACTGAACTTATTCGTTTCAAGCCTGCCTCTCGCATAGCTTTCATGGTATCACAGCGTTGGATAATTCGTTCAAAATGGGGCTCCATTTCAGAACGTTCTAATGCCATACCTTGTAAGGCTAAATCCATAACTGAGTGCCATCTCTCTATTGGATTAGTGTACGATCGTGATGGGCAACACCTTGCAGCTAATAACACATCTAAGTTATCAATTAGAAAGAGTCCTGCAAGAGCCAAGCCAAATGTACTGATGGGTATGTCACGCGATGATCAGGCCCCCATCACTGTAAAGGACCCTGATTGGCTTACCCAAATTACCCGTTACACCAAGAATTTGTCTCATTTCTGCACAGTGACTGAGAGGTGAGGATGGCTGGAACACACTATCCGTAAGTATAGTACACACAGTACCTCTATAAAAGGACCCACTTTCCATAGAATAAGGGCTATCTGAGATCAGGATGGTGGAGACGGGACAACCCCTGAAATCTCGCTTTCCAAAATCATTCCTACAAAATTAGAAATTCAAGTATAAAAAGATATAGAAATTTTCTTTATAATCATTTTGTGAAATATAACCATTCTCTTTCTGATATTACAATCACCCCAAGTGCAATCTTTAACCAAACAAAATCAGCAAAGTAAAACTAACATTAAAAACGCAGACTACAAGCAGAATATGACTTGATCCTGAAACTTCAAACTGCATATCCCCTAGGACTTAATGATAATATTTATGGACAGGGAAATATTTCTTCATTCTCCAATAACATTAATGTATATTCTATCCTATCTACAATTAAAAGGAAACATAGATCACATAAAAACGGTGCTACAGAAAATTAAAAAGGCAAACTAAACTCAATCGTACGTTAGACGATTAACTTGTCATAGCACGCAACAACGGAAGGCATGAACTACTACACGCACTGATAAGCGATCTTTTATCATCTCATGAGGGAGCGTGGTGTACATGTTAGAGAAGTCGTAAGATGAGATAGACAATGCAGTTTCACAATATTTTGATACATGATACGTAATTGCCGTTAACGCTGATGTCAAATTCCTGCATAAAACAGTAGTAGTGCAATTGCTCGAGTTAGTAATAAATCGAAATTTGTAAGGAGACTTGTGTAGTTTGGGCAGAGAGTAAATAGTTGGTACGTCTGATTTCGAAATAAAAAGTTGAAATGAAGAAATTTCATCAAGATGGTTTTGAAAAATGGAAAGGATAGTTTCATTGCTTTTTATATAAGTGTTGGCGGTAGAAAGTTCCGAATTGATTTTTTTTCGGCCATTTTAAGAGCCTGAAAATTTCTTTCGCCGGATTATTTTTTTTTCTAATTTTCCAATGTTGAAAATTACTCTAAAGTTTAAATACTTCAGCATGATTTTACGGCCATTAAACACAGAATGAGTTCATCTCTTGTCAGCAGATCACTTCCATTTAATTTCTTGAATTGATGGCATATGATGCTTATAATCTGTTTACTTAAATGATACTCAACGGAGACATGCTATATGGTGCTAATGACTTTTGAATTTGATTTATTCACTCCAAATTGCATAAAGTTCCATTTTTCATACTTAGTTTATGATACACAAAAAAGTGTTTACTGGGTAGTGGAAAGGTCGGAAGAGAGGGGGAGGGGCAATTTCATGATCCAGAAATTTTTTCCCCTAAAATTTCGATCCAGAAATTTTTCTTTGCAAAGTGTTCTTCCCCCCCACCCCCAATAAAAATCAAATGGATGCTCTCTTACATGACACAGAGGGATTCTTTTCCACAGTAGAATACAAATTGTACAAATCATGGACTCGATCTGAGTTGTGCAGGGCCTTGTCCTTTCTTTTAGACAACATCTTTGTAAGATTTGGTGACACTCTATACAGGCAAGTTATTGGAATTCCTTTGGGTACTAATTGTGCGCATCTGGTTGCAGATTTGTTTTTATACACATACGAAAACGAATTAATGCAAAATCTGCAAAAACTCAAGAAATTTGACGACTTGAAATGTTTCAACGGCACCTCTAGGTATCTTTTAATATTCAGAATATTGATAACCCACATTTTGATCATTACAAAAATCAAATTTATCCTCCAGAGTTAACATTGAACAAAGCTAACACAGATGATAAAGCTACACCATTTTTTGAATCTTGATATCAAAATTAATAACGGAGAAATTCAAACAAAGATATACGACAAAAGAGCAGACTTTGGCTTCAATATAGTGAATTTTCCTAGGCTTGATGGCGATGTTCCAAGATTGCCATCGTACGGCATTTACAAGAAGATCCTGACGATAATCTCAACAGCACTCACAATAGAGCACAGAATTAATCATCGACGGACCCCTAGCAAGCTAGAGGTGGGATCAGGTGCCCGGAAGGAGTAAGCATCCCCTGTTGGCTAGCCGCACCCGCCGTCGATGTTTAAGCACGAAAATGAAAACAATATATACGCTTCATGCACTGTCTGACGTTATGTCTATATAGAAAGTTACATCTCTCAACTCATCAGATACGCTAATGCTTGCTCCAATAGATTTCCATGACAAAAATATACAAATTACAAACTGGGGACGAGGGGACTCCATGATGGGCCTTGTTGAAATCTCGTCAGAAAAGATTTTGTCTTGATTTTCTGTCCTATTCGAAAGTTTGTAAGACTTCTCGGGTGATTGATCTTGAGCTCGCTTCAGCCAGCAGAGCACAGACGGTTACACGCATGCCATAGAATATTTTAAGATCCATTTACATAGAATCTTTGTTACAAGAGGCCGCTGCGTTTAATTATCTTGTTTGTGATGTCATCTTACAGTGAGAAGTTTTATGTTTTTACAATAATTGTGTATCTATGGAGACCTCTGTGTTTCCGGATAAGTGGGAGGGTTGTGAGCACGTAATCCAGATAACCACACCATTTGCTGAGAGCGGATGGCTGTCCAAAGTCGGCGCTGGATGCACATTGGTCTCCTTCCTTTTATGTGTTGTCATCAATGTTTGATGTTTCTGTACGTCTGCTGCGATTGTTTTGTGTGATGTTCTGGTGAATATTGTGTCTTTTTGCGATTTGGAGTTTGTATGGTGTCATTCATGTGTCACTTTCTTGTGGGTTTATTTCGCTGGATGAATGCAGGGTGGTGATGCTGGAGATCATTCCCTTTTCTTTGGATTAAAGTGACCAGTATAATGTACAGAAGATTTATGATAGGAATTTTGAGGAGAGAACTGCTGGTACATCCACTATCCAGGAGGAACTTCAATGTCCTCTGAAATTCTTAACATAACCTGATTACTAAGGTCAGTTACTGACAAAGCTAGCCCACTTTGACACACAGTTCCATGTCGTCGATCATCCACAGCCTTGACGGCATGCTCATTCATGTACTTATCAACTTCACACCAGAATGCATCAAAACTACCAGTCTCGCTTCATTAAGATGACACAAATCAAAACCAAATCAGGGTCCTGTGTTTTTAGTAACAACTTTAGCCTATCATGAACATTCTTACTCACTTGAGATATCATGACAGACAAGAGAGAATCGACTGACAAACTCCTTTCAAATAGCTCTCGTGTGACGCGTAGGTAGGTCACCACTAGATTCTATGCTATGTTTACATGCATAAGTCCAAAATTGGTCTATCCCAGAGGTTTTCCAACAACCAAAACCAAAGGCTAAGGTTTCTAGATTGTTAACCGTCTTCAAATTCAATAGCATCATTTAAACGTTGACAAATTTGCAGTATGGACCAGACATGCACGTTTCGTGTACTTAACCCTCGTCTAAACAATGTAATATGGCCAAAAAGTGTGAAAATAATTATGACCAAAAATGTACCGAAAGACCTAGAAGGATGGGTTGGGTATGATGCTACAGGACTCACGTTTTTAAAATTTCAAGAAATTTTGTAACAGAATGATAACTATATATTTCTATATCAAATGGTAACTTTATGTTAGCTTAAAAAACATTCGCTTTCTATGAGTAGGCAGTACATCATTCAGAAAAAAAGGGCTCATAGTGTTCAATACTTTGCAGTGCAGTTTCAACCTCTAGGTATTATACTATTTCTGGTGCTGTCCAAATCCCACCTTTGACTACATTGACTTGACTAAAACTACCATCAAGAATATACCTTCTGGGCTGTAAGCTAGCTTGGATCATATTTTTTTATTTCTTTGATCTTTACTAGATTGACAACCTATCAGTGTGGAATCCAGTGCTTCAGTAAGAGCATTGTACCTTGGGTTTGACAATGAACTACAGAATGTTAATTTCACATCATATAAACCTTGTAGTTTTTGTCAAGAACATCAGGATTGAGTCTGGCAACATTTTAGTGTCTCTCTGGAACATTGTAGGCCTGTTCAAATGTGTCAATATTTATTAGAAAGCAATGAAGCAGTTCTGGAAACTTGAAATTACGTGAGCAAATCTTAGGGAGATGTAGCAAAATGTAAAATAATAAATCACAAAATCCATCCAAAACTGATCGACCTAATTTTTTCCAGTCCATTTAATTTGGAAATACCATTCCATGTTTTTAAACCATGTTAATAAAATAATTTCCCAATTTGTAATCACCTCTAGCAACTTCATCTGGGTTTGAACAATACTTAGCGGGGTACTCTAATTGGATACTCTAGATATCATTAAAATGTCAAAAGCATTGCGTCTTCCCGATGCATCAAGGTCTATTTTGTCAATCAAGTCAAAGGGAATGAAAGAGCGAAACAACTGACAGCCATTGCAACATTTAATGCACAAGTTAAACTCAATAGCATTTCGGTGATCTGCTGACTGAGCAGCATAACATTTGAAAAGAAATTTATCCGAAACAGTGAAAGGACATTTAAAGCGTGTCCCCATTCTGACCTTGGCACTCGCCAAAATCATACCATCTAATACTTGCGATTTTGTCAGCCATGAATGTATATGGAGATAGAATATCATTTTTATTTTGGGATAAGGACACACAGACTACATTCCCAGCCATCCTCACCCCTCTGTGGGGTTCACAAGAGCTATCCTTTCTGCGCCTTTTTCTTCGGGCTTCTGGCCTTGCAAAACCTTTCTCTGATTCTGTTATCAAGACGCTTTGTTTTATGAAAAAGACGTAAATAGTGCATCAAAAGAAACGTTCGACCGGCAGTGATTTGTAACGCTTGAGACAAGTCGTTATCATTTCTTTTCAGTTTCTGACGTTTTATTTGTACGTTTTATAATATTTTTTGGGTTTTTTTTTCTTGCTCTTTGGCCGCAAAACAGAATAATTCCCAAAGAAATGGCCTAATGATTCTTTGAATATGTTTCCATCAAGAACATGTATTATCTTACACATTTCAAATGATAAACGGGATGTATTATCTGTTGCTATGGTATATGTACAGTCCCGTTTTCGTTAATTGTCCCCCCTTTAACGTTTTTTCTCCCTTCATCTCTCCAAATTTCGCTTCTATTTTTCCGTCTTCATTTTCCCTCACAAAATTTCTCTTCTAATTTTCCTCCTTTATTTCGCCTCAAATTTCGCCTTCAGTGTTGGAAGAGGAAAATGAACACGAAGTTTTTGAGAAACAAAAGCAAAACGTAAAAGGAAAGAGAAACGCAAAGCGTAAACAGAAGAGAAACGAAAGCGAAATATTTCGCTTTCATTCCACTTTCAGTCCTCTTGTCATTCAAAGCGAGGCTTCCTCATTTGCATATCAGGGGATTTCCCTAAATAGAGGTTACAATTGTAATTTTTCTGCATAATATTTATTTTACATTTATTAGTAAATCGAAAAGTAGCTTTTCGTATGTATAAAACAAAGCAGGGGATCTCCAACAAATCCAGGTTGCAGCACCCACAGCAAAACACCAAAACATTCAATGCAAAAACACAAAGCAGACAAGCACAGAAAGAGACGCATAAGGGACAAGGAACGTCAACGCACAACACAGAAACATCAAACACAAAGCCAACGAGTTAGAAATTGTGGTTTGTTTTCTTCGCATTAGTACATCTAAAGCACAAATCCATAGTTTCTAAGTAACATACCAATTAACAAATCGTTCTTTTGACAAATACACACATGTGAATCAACCGCGCAGGTGCATGTAGGTGTCATATATCAATTACATGCCAGGTGTGAAAATCATCGGAGCATGATATCACCATATGCGGTCATTTCAACTTTAGATAGGTTAAGTTAAAATCTGCCATCTGTAATGTGTAAACATTAAAAAATCTAATGTTATGACTTGATATAATCAGGGACGTATATGAAAATATATACGTCGCTGATTTAATGATGTTATTATATATGTAAGCTACCTGCTACAAATAGAAGGGAGGAGATCTCCAACAAGACCCCGTTGCAGCATCAACAGTAAAACACCAAAACACCCGATGCAAAAACACAAAAGACGAGTACAGCACGAGACGGAAAAGAGACACACGACATGTAAACATCAAACACAAAAGACTACACATAAACCAACGAGACCAATGGATAACCGGTGCCGACTTTGGATGGCCATTTGTCACGCAAGTAGCAAATGGTGTGGTTATCCAGGATTACGTGCGCACAACCCTCTCACTTCTCCAATTACCCAGAGGTCTCGAAGAACGTACAATTTTGGTGTAAAACAACCTCCTCATTGTAAGATGACATCATACAAACAAGACCGCGAAACGCAAAGGCCCCAGAGACACAGATGTACCTTTCACGTACTCAGCTTGCATGTGTAGTGTTCGTTCTCATTGCATCCTGTTTACAAGGATGGATTTTTAAAGAGATTTATTTTTTTTTCTTCACCTTTTATTTATTTTATCGTTTTTTTTTTCTTTTCTTTTTTTCATAATGACATATTGAAGGCTATTTAATCATACAGTTATACATTTCAATTGAAAGCTCGTAGTAGAAAAAGGCAGGGGCGGATCCAGAACCTCATCTGCCGGGAAGGACTTACGCTTTTTAATTTGACAAATTGCGATGCCAGAATGGCCGAGTAGGGGGTGGGTATTAGGGGGTGTACAGTACCTCACATTTGCAGAGGTTCGGAAGGGAGCCCTTTCAAAACAAAGTTTTGAAAAAAAGGTGGCTTCTGGATCGTACTTGAACTGAAGATTGGACCGAGCTCATGATTCAGTCGCGTACGTCTATATCTTAAAAAAGGAAACCTATCAATGTTTACTTTTTCTAAAGGTACCTCTTCTTTTGCATGGCATACCGAAATCGTCAACACATCTTTAGGAGAGAGGAGCGTGATTAAATTAATTTTTTTCGAGGGGGGGGGGGGGCAAATCAATGGCGAACACCTTGTTTATGATTTTATAAAAATTATTATACGTATAAAACAAAAATATTCATACATGTACAATATGTATATAAGAATCGTTGGCAAATTCTGAAATGATGGGGAGGTCTCCTATTCTCGCTTTAGATCCACGCTTTAATTCAAACAATGTCTTTAGATCTATTACATGTTACATGTACCACCGAGAGCCTCAGCATTACGGACAGTTTTACAAGCCCAGTGCAGCGCTTTATATACTGCGCGAATCACCTGATATTCTAAATATAGTACCGTGACGGCCCTTTAAATCTTTATCGAGGGATATACACGATAGAATTTTTAACTCTGAGTACAGGTAAATTACACAGGTAAATCTATAAAAAAAGAAGGGAGGAGATCTCCAACAAAACCCCGTTGCAGCATCAACAGTAAAACACAAAAACACCCGATGCAAAAACACAAAAGACGAGTACAGCACGAGACGGAAAAGAGACACACGACATGTAAACATCAAATACAAAAGACTAAACATAAACCGACGAGACCAATGGGTAACTGGTGCCGACTTTGGACGGCCATCTGCCACGCAAGTAGCAAATGGTGTGGTTATCCAGGATTACGTGCGCACAACCCTCTCACTTCTCCAATTACCCAGAGGTCTCGAAGGACGTACAACTGTGGTGTAAAACAACCTCCTCACTGTAAGATGACATCACACAAACAAGACCGCAAAACGTAGAGGCCCCAGAGACACAGATGAATATGTAAATGGATATAAAAAGAGGGCATGCGTAACGTAATACAGTCCGTGCTCTGCCGGCTGTAGCGAGCTCATGTATGTAATCACCCGAGGAGTCCGTCTGACATTCAGAGAGGACAGGTGGTCTGGGTCCTGTTTTCTCTAAAGAGGTTTGGACAGGGCCCGTCATATAGTCCCGTCGTCACAGTCAGTCAGAGTGCAAGTCTAAAGGATGCCCTTGTACAAGACTGTAGATTGGTCAAGTACCAAGCCTAGTGTCCGTCTGGTGACATTAGGATCATATCCACGGTATAAAAGGCGTTTGATTATTCTGACGTATTTTCGATGGTTATGCTGCCTACCTTTGATTCTTTTTATTTTGTTTATCATATCACCATAAAAGACAGGTTGTGTAATACCCATAGTAATGTACTCTGTTGCATGTATAGATCCGAATTTTAAAAGAAGTTGACTGTAGTTTTTGTAAAATTTCCAGAAAGTCTTAACTAGTTTATGAAAGGGGAAACCTTGACCTAAAAGTTTTTTGGTAATTTGTAAATTTCTACTGTGAAAATCCAAAATATCAGTACATGCTCTAGCGTACCGGATGAGCTGTGATATGTAAATGCCGTATGATGGTAATCTTGGAACATCACCGTCAAGCCAAGGGAAAGGAGTAGGTTCGGTAACCATGGAATTCGGCCCTGTCGTACTTTTGAATGAAATTTTGTATGTTAAATATCTGATGTCTGCAGTTTCTTAAACTGTTCTCTTTTTTCAAATATCTTAAAAATTGACGAAAATTTGTGGAATCGTTCGAGGCATGGTATAGCGTATTGAGCGACGTCAATGACGTCGTCACATGACGCCGTCACGACGTTGAGTTGCCATAAGAAATTTATTAACACTAGTTGTAACGAAAACAATAAATTAAAAAAAAAAAAAACAAGAAGAAAAGAAAGTATTTACATTTACGGATTAAATTAGACGATTTGAAAAGATATGAGCTGGCATAGCCTCAAGGTAGAGAAGATGCGTGACGTATTTTCATCGGAAACTCGAGATCCATGTCCTGAAAACTGTCCATGAACACGCAGTCGGGAGCGTGTTTTATACATATTGGATTTTTTTCTGCAGAAGTTAATTTCGTAATATAACAGTTATTAGGCCAAAAGATCCAACCTTTAAAAAAAATTCGCATAAAATTGTTTTACTAGTATACATGCAAAACCATGAACAGTTTTCTAATTGGTATATCCATTCGATTTTGGTCCTGTTGTTTTTCTACTTTTTCTTTATTTCTCATATTTAAGGATTCCGACTTTTCTGTTGGAATCCTTTCTGTTATTGTATTGTCTTTTCTTTATTAAGGATTCCGACTTTTCCGTCGGAATCCTTTCTGTTATTGTATTGTCTTTTCTTTATTCTTATTATTATTCTTATTATTCTTACCCCCAGATCGTTCCAGTCACTGTACAAAAAAGTGCCACTTCTTATGATAAAACAAATAGTATCATGTGAAAGAGCATATAAAGATCTAGAGGTTAAAAAAATTTTGTCGTCGAAAAGTTCACGTATGCCCCCGCTAGAGGTCACCAAAAAAGAAAAAAAGGTCAAATCTTTAAACACTTATAACTCCTAAACTAACCGTGCGATTTGAACGAAATTTGTTTTGAAATGTTCTTTGGGAAATTTGTAAACTTTTATACGCTTACATGCTCGATAAAATATTTACGGTTTTCGAGTTATTCCGAATTGAAAATGGAACTTTAAATTGGCAAAGTGCCAATTTCTACAGTTTTTGAGATTTTGAGTTGAAACTTGGATACTAAGTTACTTATAGGTAGTCATTTAATGTTGACCTACTTTCAAGGTCAAATTTTCATTCTCAAGGTCACAACAAACTTTTGCCTGAAGAACAAAGACTATTTGACCTTCAGAGTTCAAACTTCATACATAATATCGTTAAACCAAGCTCTTTCACCTTGACCTTGACCCAAGGTCAAATTTTGATTTTCAAGGTCAGAACAAACTTTTGCCTATGGAACAAAGACTATTAGACCTGCAGAGTTCAAACTTCATACATAATATCATTAAACCAAGCTCTTTCACATTGACCTTAACCCAAGGTCAAATTTTGATTCTCAAGGTCAGAACGAACTTTACCTATAATACAAAGACTATTAGACATTTAAAATTCAAACTTCATACATAATATCATTAAACCAAGCTCTTTCACCTTGACCTTGACCCAAGGTCAAATTCTGATTCTCAAGGTCACAACCAACTTAAGTCAAGGTCTTAACAATTATTTACTCTTGTAGAATTTACGCTTTTTGTCCTATACTATTTATTCTTCACACAAGTAGTCCTTATTATTTGAACTTAACATAGTATAAGAAAGATAACTCTTTTATTCTTGTTCTCTGTTTCTTTTTTTTTCTTAGTAGCATTACATATCTGTACTTTCGTGTTGTTGTCATTTTCTATTAATAGAAATTATCTCATTGCAAAATCATTGTGCAATTCTGTTTTGAGAAAGTAATTGTAAAGGAGTTGATATTGATAGAGCATGGAGTTTAAAGCTTTTGTAAAGATGAAAGGTACTTAATATTTTTTCTTCTATTTTGTTGATAAATAAATAAAGAGTGCCAAGTTAGACATAAGCTCTTTTGACTCATTTGCTGAAGTGAATAAGGTACTTAAGCAACTTTTCTTTTTTCCATCTTCTTTATTCGGGTTTTAACACTTCAGTTCCTAGGAAGGTCTAAGAAAGGAGGAATCCGTCTGTTGCTTGCAACAGTAGCCATCTAGTTCTTATTATTATTCTTATTATTATTATTCTTACCCCCAGATCGTTCCAGAGTCTGCTAAAAAAGTACCACTTCTTATGATAAAACGAAAAGTATCATGTGAAAGAGCATATAAAGATCTTGAGGTAAAAAAAAAATTGTCGTCGAAAAGTTCACATATGCCCCCGCTAGAGGTCATCAACTTTTCCCTACAAAACAAAGACTGTTTGACCTTCAGAGTTCATACTCTATACATATCATGCTTGGGCCCTGCTCTTTCACCTTGACCTTGACCCAAGGTCAAATTCTGATTGTCAAGGTCACAACAAACTTTAGTCTATAAAACAAAGACTGTTTGACCTTGACAGTTTAAACTATACACAAATATTCCTTGCATCAAACTCTTTCATCATGACCTTGACCCAAGGTCATTTGTTTGATTTCAAGGTCACAACTGACTTTGGTTGATTAGATATTGAGCTTTGCTCAGATTAAGATCAATTGTGATGAGAATAATTACAATATTTAGCTTTCATCCATGACATTGCTTAAAGGCCAAATAATCATTCTCAAGGTCTTAACAATCATTTGCTCTTGTAGAATTTACACTTTTTGTCCTATACTATTTATTCTTCACACAAGTAGTCCTTCTTATTTGAACTTAACATAGTATAAGAAAGATAACTCTTTTATTCATGTTCTTTGTTTCTTTTGTTTTTTTCTTAGTAGCATTACATATCTGTACTTTCATGTTGATGTCATTTTCTATTAATAGAAATTATCTCATTGCAAAATCATTGTGCAATTCTGTTTTGAGAAAGTAATTGTAAAGGATTTGATATTGATAGAGCATGGAGTTAAAAGCTTTCGTAAAGATGAAAGGTACTTAATTTGTTTTCTTCTATTTTGTTGATAAATAAATAAGAGTCCCAAATTAGACATAAGCTCTTTTGACCCATTTTCTGAAGTGAATAAGGTACTTAAGCAACTTTTCTTTTTTTCCATCTTCTTTATTCAGATTTTAACACTCCAGTTCCGAGAAAGGTCTTAGAAAGGAGGAATCCGTCTGTTGCTTGCAACAGTAGCCATCTAGTTGTTTTTATATACGCTTGTGCATTCAAGGTATCCATAAAAGTATATTTCATTTATTGAATGACCATCGAATTGTGTTCAAACTTACCTTACATGTAGATAATGCATGTGTTATGCGGGATCAAGGAAGGTTGGGGGTGTTATTGTTGTGTGTGTCGACCTGTACGATTAAAAGTGACATGCGAAATAAATTTTCTTGTCATCTGTCAGTCTTCTTAAATTACAACTTACTTAGATGAATCTTTTTACCAGTATAAATGTAACTGTTGCATCATACATGTAGCTTCAATGTTCCAAACATCATTCATGTCGTAATATCCCAGACACAGACAGACGACATGTATACGGAAGCTATTTCACAATGCGCACGCAGGGGCCGTAGCCAGATTTTTTTCTTATTCCCATGAAATAGCTGTACGTACATGTAGCTGATTAAATGGAAGGAGGGAAGGGGATGGAATTTTGATATATGCAGAATAAGAAAAAAATCTGGCTACGGCCCCTGTGGATGTGCACGAATGAAATGTTTCATTTTAAAATCTCTGAATAGATAACGTATTGACACCAGAAAAAAAAAAAACAAAAAAAAAAAAAAAAACAAAAAAACCACTTGCTTCCTGGACAGTATCTTAATTTCAACGGGGCCCGTTGTCTTTAGCTCATAATAATTCTTTTCAGTGCCTGGTAAATGTATCTTTTACATTCTACAGAACTTAGATTGTGTTTCATTTCCAGTTATTGTGTATTTTTTAAATTACTAGATTTGAAAATTAACAAATCATAACATTCAGATTATCGCATCGTCCATTTATGTAATCGTTTGCAAAGTATAGTTGAAAAGTGCATATCCGATGCGGTGATATTTCATCTTTTATTTATAAATGTTTAACGTCTTCAAATTCAATATCAGCATTTAGAATATACTAGAATAAATGTAGATCAGGCGCAAATTAAAAAAAAAAGATCGACCTTCAAGCCGGAAGCTGCATATTACAATTGATTGACAAAAATGAAATAGATAAAAAAAAAAACACACAAAAACAAAGAATTGTGTGTTATACCTAGGCTACGATTGGATCATGATACATGAACATAAGCAAATTTTTAAAAAGTTCGTCTCATTATGTTAACATCCTGTCAAAATTTCGGGGCTATTGAGCGATGAACATGTCCGTCCATCAAACTTCCTTGTCGAGCTTCCTAATAGGTCATTCATGCCGGTAATAGATTTCTGGATTAAATCGGTCTACCCGTGTGTGTGTCCGTCCGTCCGCCGCCTTAAACATGGTTCTGAACATTTTAAAGAAACCATTACAATGAATCGTTTACTTCCTTTATATAGCCTTTTCAAAAAAGGTCATGTTCGAGTATGACCCATGTCGCTCAATTATGTTCAGATTTACTCCTTGCAATAAAAAAAAAAATGCAATCTTTTCGGTAAATGTCATGCTGCATTTTTCTTGAAATATTTTTTTTCTGAATTTAATCCATTTTACTTCTGATTATCTACGAAAAAAAAAACCGATTATCGATTTCTAAATGTCTTCAACACTAGTGCTGATCCGGCCCATGATCTCTTTTTAGACCAGTGCTTTCAGTTTGATGTTGGATTCATGAAAATACAAAACAGACCATTTTATTTCCTTCCTCTTGATACATTACGAACTCAGATCCCGGGTACATTTTGTATCAAACATGAATACAAGCTGAACTAATAAGCAAGAGTATCGTACATCATATTCGCATAATCTAAATTGGAGTTTATAAGTCATGCCAATAATAATAACATTTTTCGAAACTACCACAGGACGAAAAAACAGGTTTCCATACCTTGGAAACCTGGTGGAAACCACATGGAAACCCGGGGTTTCCATGTGGTTTCCACCAGGTTTCCATAATGGAAACCAGTGGTTTCCATGTGTTTGGAAAGCGCTAACCGCCCGGTTTCCACGATGGAAACCACTTGGAATCGGGTTGGAAACCTCAAGTTTCCTTTTGGTTTCCATACCTTGTAAACCTGTATAAGAGCTGGTTTCCACGATGGAAACCACTTGGAATCGAGTTGGAAACCTCAAGTTTCCTTTTGGTTTCCACATCTTGTAAGCCTGTATAAGAGCTGGTTTCCATGATGGAAATTAGTTGGAAACTGGATGTTTCCTTTTGGTTTCCATATCTTGTAAACTGGTTTCCATGGCCATATACTGTAACTGTATGAAAAACTCTTTATGTGTTAGTATATACAGTGAATTTGAAAGTTTTGAATCCTGCACTTTTCGTATTCTTTTATATCAGTATCAAGGCTACATGTATATTCTTCTATGTACTTTTTATGTCATAATAAAAAACCCTAAAACATGCTTATCATACTGTGTAATATTTATTCAGAATACATGCTTATTCAACATTCGATGTACAAGATTTCATGAAATCATAAATATACATGTTTGAGCTTTCAAATTTAAAAATGGCATCTTCCATTCTTCATTGTCCTTGTTTAATATATCATGTTTTTTAAGATGGAAATGAAATTTAGAAAAAGATGGACGTGTCTCTTTGAAACCACTACAGAAATAAAATATACTTGTATTCTTTCAAAAAATAAACAGATATTTTTAAACAAGTGTGTAGAAATGATGGACAAATTTTATCCTTGCCAAAAACAGACAAAGTCACAAAGAGATCTCTTTCAGATAAAATTTGTTATTCTGCAGAGATTGACATTGACGGAAATCCCAGTTCATGATGTTTCAGACCACTGTTACAAATTTCTTTCTTCTGTCCTCTACTTTTTCTTCTGTCCTCTGTCTCATCTGGAATGAATGAAAAAAAATAAATAAAGTAAGCGGCAACAAAATTACAAACTACAATTGTAGAGAACTAATATTGCAGGTTGGGATGTCACAAGAAGCTTATGTCAACAATTTATGAATTATTAGAAAGTGGAATTTCCAAAAAGGCACAAATTTATCCCCCATGGAATTAAAATTAAAGAGAGGTTGAGCAAACCCAACTTGTACATGTACGAGAACTTGTGCGTGTATTAACACGTTATCTGTTTACACGTTGACGTTATGCGGTTGAGCAGATGTCACAAGGAGTACTGCTACGTGCATATCGTATATACGTTCAAATTTTGTTTACAACTGCTTATTCGTCAATAACTTGGCATCTAGATTCTAAAGGTAAGGGACATTCAGCATTGACGGTGAATTGATTTATCTATTCTAAGTAAACATTTTTATAAAACTAAAAAATTTAACCTCAAGAGTAAAATTTTTGGTCAACTTTTAGGGTTCTTCTTTAAGATGTGATACATTTTATTTGCAATTCCTTCTAATATTCAGAAAGTACATACGTTCCCAAATAAATTGAATATAGGTTTTCATAGGTTATCTGCATTCAGTTGCTTATAAAATCTGCAAGTACATGTAATCATCAATGTGTACTTACCGTTTTACACGTTATACCGAACGTGTAAGGTGTAATACAGGTGCGTGGAGCGCAAAATATGATGACGTCATAAACAACTTTTTGACATATGCGTACATGCACAAGTTCGGTTTGCTCAACCTCTCTATTATACCATGGTGATGGTGAAATTTCAACCCGAGTGTGCAAAAATTCTGCAAGTCAAGAACGAGGCTTGCCGAGTGGTGGACAAGCAAAATTTTGTACATGAGGGTTGAGATTTAGCCATCCCTCCCTCATGGTGTTGTTTGATTGTTTTTCTCCCACAACTTATCTGTCTGTGTCTGTTATAAATAGTTATTTGTTGTTTGACCAAAAATGTGTGACCTTTTCCTTGAAAATGACCCTGATCTGATTTGGGTAAAAATTTAGTCCCATCATGCTTTACCATCCCTGCAAATTTGTAAGATGTATGATGTATATCAAGTAAGTTATAGCCAAAAATGTAAGTGTGACTACCAGACAGATGGACAGGCAGACGCCTGACAAATGATCCCTTTATGTCGCTCTTATGTTGCAGGCAACATAAATGAAGTGTCTCAACTCAGTATAGTAAGAAGCTTACATTGACATCATTGGATACTAATTTTTCATGCAGTCCTTCTAGTTCTTCAATGGTAACAGTACAATATTGACCTGAAAGTGAAAATGAAAATTTAATATGTTGAAATTTATCAAATAAGTCTTCAGAGTTTACAAAAAGTGCCAGATTGCCGGCTTATTATCCTGTGCTCTCGATTAGCCTAATTTGCGGCCCATATTCCGCCCCACTCCCAATGAAAAATAATATCTTTTTTTCCTGTTTGTTGACCATTTTTCCCAATTTGAAATATCATGGAAAATTTAACAATTTAAGTTAAAAATTCTCATTTTCTGTGAAAAGACATCCAACCTTATATTATTTATTTTCACCATTTCCGAGAAAATGTTGTTATTTTTCCCAATTTCATAGGCCCCGGGCCCAAGTCCCAAAAATGGGTGTGAGAGCTCTGTAAAATTGAAGTAAATGCTGCTGCAGTTCACCCAAATGCAATATTAATCAAAATAGACTAATATAAATGTATATTAATGAGTCATTGAGTCAGAAATCATCTTTTATCTGTATTTGACAATTTATTTCAATAATTAACGAGAGCTGCAAGAGCTATTGAACATGTTGAAGGTACCGGAATATTTTTAAAAAGCCTACTGTAAAACGAGAATATTTAGCGCTCGATTTATTTTAGCGCCATTAGCGCAAAGGCATGGTTGCGCTAAATTAAGTAGTGCGCTAAAATTTTCAGATGAAACATCAAATTTCAATAAGAAAGTATTCGACATTCTATTCAAAGTGCATTACACCGTGTCCACGGCATGGTCTATCCGGCAACGCTTGTTGTTTTTATAGCTAATTAGATAAGTGGATTACCGCTAGCGCTTGGGTAGATAATGATAGTACACGGGCCGTGATTAACGTGTACATTTGTACTGAGTAGATCATGATTGTCTACGTGTCGTAATAACCAATTATGAAATATAAATAAGAGTCCGACGAGATTATTCTCTAACAAAAAAAAAAAAAACAAAAAAAAAAAAAAAAAAAAAAAACTGAAGTTGCATTTAATCGGAACAAATTTTCATTCCAACCAATTAGACAAAAAATTGTATTCGTACCTAAATGCAGGAATAGACGTTCATATTTATTATTTCTAACGAGAAGACCTATCTCTCGCTTATATTTAGAAGGCGTAACATTTGTGTGAAAACACAGTATTTTATAACACATTAGGTACATATACGTAAAAAAAAAATAGATCTGTAAAGAAAAGGTTACACATACGAATAGGCAATTCAATTGTCCAAGACACGTGCCGGCATGTAGTCAATACATCTAGATGTATATCGCTGTGAACTAGATGAGCATAATGTGCATTAGATGAGCAGTCTTTAAAAGGATTTATTTACACAACGTGAATAAAATCGGGATGTTAACGCCGTTGCCGTAAAATGATTCGTTACGCCAAGTTGAAAAATTCGGACGATATATATTCATCCATGTTACTGAACAGCGTTATTTTCTTTCGTCACTTTTAATAGAATTGATAATTATTTCGTATTACCAACGATCGTCCGAACATGAGACACGACGTATATTTTTTGCCTGACGTTACAAAAAAAAATACGATTCATCAACGGCAATTTGCTACTGGCGATGTCTGAGAAACAGAGTCCTAAAGTCACTGTGCGCTAATTTTATTGACCAGATGGTGTCAATGCGCTAAATTAAGTTTGCGCCAAAAGGTTTTCAGCCCTCATTGCGCTAAAATATGTTTGCGCTAAATATTCTCGTTTTACAGTATGAAAAAATTTAAACATAAGGCCATAATTAAAAAATTGTTTGTTTCCCCTTGCCCCGACCAGGTCAGAAAAAATGCCACTGAGTCAGATTTTTTTTGTAGCAAGAAAGTCCCTTTTTTTTGCAAATCAACTCTATAGCTTTCTTATTCCTACATAAGAAATCTCAATTGTCAATTGTCAGCTGCCGACTCTTAGTGTATATCACAACAGATATGCGTGTCTCTTAGCTAGGTGTCAAATAATGTGTAATTATGATTCAAATTACATCAGCAAAAAAAAAAAATAAAAAAAAAACAGTAGCTGCCTGCCGGGTCACCTGCGAAAAACAGAACGGGGGGAGGGGAAACAAACAAATTTACAATTTTTTTAAGTCTGGCCTAATTTAAAATTACATTCTCTTCTTAATAATATACTGTACATTAAGGGTGAAACATTTACACGTGTACACAGATCTGTTTCGTTTTTTTGGCTGTAAACATTTACATAATTTCTAAACATGTACACGGACTACTGTACATACAATCAAAAGATCTTCTTTAATATCGTTATAACTCTAAAAACTCAATACTTGTATTGATTTCCTGAAGTCGCGAAGTGAGGCAATAGATTCTTTATTTAACGTACGTAGCTGTCGGAGTTATCATGTTATGTATGCATCCCTTGATTCGAACACAGAGGACAAACTTTCAACAAACGCTTAAAACAGGAAGAAAATCTATCTGAAAATCAATCTTATCCTGACACATATGAAGGAGCTTATATCTCCGGTATCTCTTTCTGTGTCACAGTCGTCTATTTCTTCGTCTCTTTCTCTGCTTATTAACGCCCTTTCCTCGATGGCCTGGTGTCCAACCTTCCATGGAGTTACTGTTCTTGTAACTTACTTCTATGATTGAATTGTGGGAATTGCTCAAACTCGTTTGAAAATAACAGTTTGATTTTTGAATCGTTGAAAGTTTTATTGCCATACGAAACATCAGCATGTCGTATTACAGTCTTCATGAAAACTTATTTGACCACTAGCCAGCCGGGCTAGTTGAGTGCCAAAATCTACTAGCCACCAAAAATTTTCTCTAGCCATTAAAAAAAAAAAAAAAAACGCTGTAAAGACCCATCGTTTCTTCAGCTAGGTCCGTTGAGTAGGCAAAAATTCACACAAATATAGAGTATACATAAAATCGAACAAAGTTAAACCACCACCCGATCATTTCTCTGGCAGATGTCAGCTACGTCATTATCAATAGACTCAATTTTACAATGAATGCATGATATTGTTTGTATAAATATAATTTCAAATACACTTTTGTCTGCAGAAAACAGACGGAGAAAAAAAAAGAACTTATTTGAATCATACTTGCTAAAAGGCCGGCCGTTGCTTGCGGCGCTTGGCCAATAGTTATAAAATTTTCGTAAGAATTTCTTCATCTCAGCAGGGACGTATATATTAGGGCTGGGCCGATACCACCATGGACCGATCCGATACGTATCACGATACTAGCCTCGCGATATGATACGTATCACGATACTTTATATATAGAAGATTAGAAGTGAAAATGAACAGATTTATTCCAAGAACAACACAAAAAGGTAAATAAACCATAACTTCTTTCTGAAGTTAAACCATTAAATGTCTTCTTTGTAATGGTATCATTTGAGAGTCAGTTTAATCAGTTTTAAGTCTTCAAACAGTCAAACAAATCATGCTACAAGATGGTGCCGATCGATGTGTTTTTGCATGTTTGTTGTGTATCCTGTGTACTTCAATACGGCATCACATAGCTTGCAAATAACATGCTCTTTGTCTTGCCGTCTTACTCCATTTGATTCGTACACCGGCATGCCAAAATTCTCCCAAACGGCAGATTTACTGCAGATTGGGGACACCAACTTCACCCATTCCCCCTCTGCCATAGTTTCACTTTCGATTCTCAGAAATTACGGCTAAATACGGAAGCGGACTAAAAATATGAAAAAAACAAATCCGTATTTATTTGGTAGCGGATATCGATACGATAGCACATGTATCGATCCTCGTATCGTGAATTGAAAAATCGTGATGCATCGATGCATCGGTGTATCAGCCCAGCCCTAGTATATATATATATATTTTATATACATCCCTGATCTCAGTGTTCAGTCGAGATTTTTGAAATTGTTAGATATTTAATTGAACATGTTATACTCAGTACCATAGAATAACCCGTTACGCCGCGCTGAAATCAATGCACCGTTGTTACGGGAATATTTATCTTGTATCTTAGGACAATATTTTAAAAAACATATTTTACAGGAAAACCTTATAATATTTCATTTGAAACATGTTCATTAACATATACATTTCATACTTAACCAGCGATAAAAGTTGAGACGCAACATGTACTTTTATGGAAAGAAGGCGGCGATATTACCCCAAGTATAAGATGAGAAATCGCCAGCCATCGGCCCTTAATCAGAACACTGCATTTCATTAAAAGTCACTAGCCAGTCGGGCTAGTTCAGCATCAAATTTTGGTAGCCCGAGGAAATATTTGGTAGCCAGGGCGGTCGGGCTAGTGAGTTTTCACGAAGACTGGTATTAAATTTAAGTTACGAATTTAATGTAGTCAAGCATAACTAAGTTGTTTTGATGTCAATTTATGACCACGTCTGCAAATAAACATTAATGGATATCACTTTTCACAATAGAAGTACAAGAAGCGTTTGAACGTTTACGTTTCGTTTACAGCCTTCTGTGTACATGTTTATGAAATTTGGTAAACGTTTCACCCTTACTGTACATACATGATGATGTATTACAATTGTTAATATAATACATGTTTAACTTTAAGTCATACCAATCCTTGATCCATTTCCATGGCAACTTTTGGTTATAGTACTCTACATCTTTTGAATATGTACAACATTCTTTTCCACATTCAGCATCAGATATACAGTTAAGATGTCATAGATGGCCTCTGATAATGCTGATAGTGCAGTGTACACATGCTTGGATAAGAAAGTAATGTCAAGGCTACACCAGGTATACTGAAAGAAAAATTGAAAAGTAAATTAAATCAGCTTGATAAGAGCGTAAAAGTTCAGGGATTAATTTGCATCTACGACCTGCGTCCCTGACGCATAAAAATTGCCCAGGAACCATAGATTTCCAATCGCTGTGTCCCTGTGTATGCATTTTCATTTTCTTATATTTACATTCCTACTGCGTTTCCCTTATATGAAGGTACCAAACCAACTGCACTGCATTTTTCGATAAACGCAAGACCCTATCACATGACATTTGAACAATTTCCCATTAAATGCCCATTCTATTTACTGCTTCAACACAGATTCAAAATTCATTTATCAATCGACGCTGTCTATCCTCTAGTGATTACATGTGTCAAAATCTATGTGATCCATATGTACACTTCCAAGACGTGTGACGTAGTAAGTCGATCAAGCGTCACATGATCACACCAGACGAAGTTCAAGGACGACCTGCACTGTCGTCTACGAGAAGATGCCATGTTTGGATGAAAGTCCTACCTTTAACAGTATAAAAGAAATCTGCTTTCAAAACTTCTTAACATAAAATGTTGTATAGGCTGAAGGTCAAGGTCACAGGGTCAAAAGTCATGGTGCCAAAATGTAGTACTCTTTATGGTGAATGTGTGTATGAAATATGAAAGGCTACCATTAATAGTATAAAAGAAATCTGCTTTTGAAACTTAACCGGACAGACAGACAGACAGACATACGGACGGACAGGGTGATTCCTATGTACCCCCTTCTGTCCGCGCGGCTCACTTCGGAAACTGGATAAACGTGATTTTGATTGCTTTGTTATGCAAAAATTAAAATAAAATCTATATCATTGAATAGATTCTTGCTTAGTCGTAACATTTGGTATATTGTAGTGGTTCCGGTAGTTGCAGATACCAATAGTTCAGTACAAGTTCTAAGACTGGGTTATTGGGACGTCCCTTTAGCTCACTCGGCAACGAGTCTGACTATCACCCGGACGGCCGGGGTTCGAGTCCCCGAGTCCGTCTCCTGCAAACTACTTCATTGGCGACGTTCCTCCAAAATCCTGGATCCTCCTATGTTGTACCATGGCAATTAAAGCTGATCAATGTACATTAATTGATTTTTAAATTGTATTAGGTACGGTCCATTTGATATCCTGGGGGGGGGGGGGGGGCGGTTCTTTTCGAAAAAAATAATTTTGCTCTGAATTTTGATGAAAAAAAAAATTTGCTTATGGTCTGTCAGAAAAAAATAATCTTGTTCTTACAAGTAATCTGAATTTCAAGAATTACTATAAAATTTCGCTTAAAATTCTCAAAAAATTCCCGGCTCTATAGATAAAGATAAAACACAAACATTCTAATCTTAATATATTGCACACTATATGTCTGAAAAAATTTTCTTGCTCCAACTCTGCGAGAAAAAAATAACTCTGCTCCGGTCCGAGGCAAAAAAATAATCTTGCTCTGACAACCCCCCCCCCCGAATATATTAAATGGACCGTGCCTTATTTCTTTCAAAATCGATTTTTTAAAAAGGAAATCGTTTTATCTTTATTATTGTTAGTTTTTTTTTTGTATAGATACTAGTATGCAGATCTATAAGCGAGTCACAATTAATAACATACTTACATATTGATCTTAAATTATACTCTATTAGCGGTTTGAATGAGATACTAGGAAATAACCATAATTTTAATATAATATGTTTCCTTTCAGTCTTTTTCTTGCCTTTTTTCACTTTATGCATATCTGAGTCTCTCTCTCGCTGCTGGTAGTATGAGCTTCAGTATGAGCTTCAATCCTAGCAGTGGCAAAATCGAGGGGGGGAGGCGGATGGGCGTCCGCCCCCGGCACTGACCCACAATTTTCCAAAATCAGACATTTTCGTTAAAAATCGACAAAATTTGCCCCTTGACCCCAAGTAAAGGGGGCACTGGATCCACCACTGCCTAGTCTACCCTTTTCTAGGCTTTATTTACTCATAAAACTATATTACACTATGTTAATTAAAACGTACAGTATATATATAATTTTATGTACATACGCCATGTACGAATAACTTCAGATTTTTTAATAGATGCATGACTGAGTACGTATATTTGTGTAAAGTACATTTAAGCTGATTTTTCGAATTTTATTAAAATTATAAACATGACGAAAACTCTCTCTCTCTCTCTCTCTTTCTCTCTCTCTCTCTCCATGCAAGATATTTCCTAGCGGCGTTACAAACTAACATGCTGCGTCATGCAGTAACCGTGTACTTGTCACAGTGTCGCACCACCCCCGACTTTAGAACTGAATTCCAATTGACATGCAATTTGCATGGGGTCAAACGTTAATAACATGCCGCGATTGCATGCATCAACTGTGTACTTGTCACAGCGTCACACCGCCCCCGACTATAGAACTGAATTCCAATTGACATGCAATTTGCATGGGGCCAAACGTTACATAACCGGTGTCTGTGTATATACTTGAAATTAAACCACCATGAATGAAAACATTTTGCATATTAATTTTATAAAGTTTCTTTCTAGAAATGTATTACCGGTATTATAAATACTAGGGAAAAAAATGAATTAGAACAAACAGTTTTTTCTAATATACGTTATATAAAGTTGATATATTATGGTTTAGTAGAAGAAACCAAAAAAAAAAAAGAAAAAAAAAAGATGCGTAAATAGATAGATAAATAAGTAGATAAATAATAAAAAAAAATTAAATAAATAAATGAATTCATTCATTCATTAATAAATAAATAAATTAATTAATTAATCAATTAATCACAATTGTATTTGTATAACAAACGAATGTGTTGTAAATAAATAAATAAATAAATAAATAAATAAATAAATAAATAAATAAATAAAAATAGTCCACCGTGCCGTTATGGTATGTATGTAAAGTCGCCGTACGGAGCTAGTGTACCGAATTTGCATAGTTCCTGAGATATCGAAGGCCGTCCGCATGTCGATTATGGGCCGGATCCGTCAACTTCCCCAAAGTCAAAGAATAATATTGCTTCTTTAATTTTGACTAGTAGCTAGTTTACAAAATGGAAACCTAATGAAAACCACTCAACCAAGTTTCCAAAATGGAAACCCGGTGGAAACTACGTGGAAACCTGAGCCAGGTTTCCATGCCTTGGAAACCACTTGGAAACTGTCAACCTCAGGTTTCCATGTGGTTTCCACGTGGTTTCCAAAACATGGAAACTCGGCTTTTCGTGTTGTGTACCTCTCTCTCTCTCTCTCTCTCTCTCTCTCTCTCTCTCTCTCTCTCTCTCTCTCTCTCTCTCATTTTCTGAATAGAAATTTCGTTTTTCTGTTTGTCGTTTTGAATTCGAGAAGGTATGAACTGTAGTCACAATTATTGCTATTTCTGTTTACCGTTTGAAAATTTCTTCATTTTATTCAATATATATTAACGTTCCATTACACTTGCAGAATGCTCATGTATGGATGCTTAAGTACATTCTTCATTCCAATTTTTTTTGTCCCCCGCTTTCGCGAAAGCACGGGGACATTAAAACCGGTTCGTCCGTCCGTCTGTCCGTCTGTCCGTCAGTCACAAAAACTTTAACCTTGTGCATAACTTTTGAATGGTAAGTGATAGGGCTTTGATATTTCACATGTGTATTCCTTGTGACAAGACCTTTCCATGGATTCCAAAATTTTGACCTTGTGACCTTGACCTTGGACTTTGACCTACTTATTAAAAACTTTAACCTTGACCATAACTTTTGAATGGAAAGTGATAGGGCTTTGATATTTCACATGTGTATTCCTTGTGAAAAGACCTTTGCATGGATATCAAAATTTTTGACCTTGTGACCTTGACCTTTGAGTTCGACCTACTTTTCAAAAAACTATAACCTTGTCCATAACTTTTTAATGGAAAATGATAGGGCTTTCACATTTCACATGTGTATTCCTTGTGATGAGACCTTTCTGTTGGTAACAACATTCTGACCTTGTGACCTTGTCCATGGAGGTTGACCCACATTTAAAAACTTCAACCTCGACCATAAGTTTTTGATGGTAATTTAAATCATAGGTCTTAAATATTTCACATGTGCATACCTTTTCATAAGTCCTGTCCCTTGGAAACAAAACAAAAGTTTGGACCCTTTGACCTTTTCTTGGAGTTAATCTTTCATATTTAGAATGTTGATAATATATGAGATATATCATTAAAACTTAAGAATCGGGGGATGTCTGTAAGCATTTCTTTAATGACAAACACACAAAAGAGGGGGACCACAATTCCTTGAATTTGATTTTTTTTGTAATTTGCGTATACCTATATCGTCCATCGTTTTTTGTTGCTACCGTCCGCGCAGCATCTTTTATTTATAAATGTTTAACGTCTTCAAATTCAATATCAGCATTTAGAATATACTAGAATAAATGTAGATCAGGCGCAAATTAAAAAAAAAAGATCGACCTTCAAGCCGGAAGCTGCATATTACAATTGATTGACAAAAATGAAATAGATAAAAAAAAAAACACAAAAACAAAGAATTGTGTGTTATACCTAGGCTACGATTGGATCATGATACATGAACATAAGCAAATTTTTAAAAAGTTCGTCTCATTATGTTAACATCCTGTCAAAATTTCGGGGCTATTGAGCGATGAACATGTCCGTCCATCAAACTTCCTTGTCGAGCTTCCTAATAGGTCATTCATGCCGGTAATAGATTTCTGGATTAAATCGGTCTACCCGTGTGTGTGTCCGTCCGTCCGCCGCCTTAAACATGGTTCTGAACATTTTAAAGAAACCATTACAATGAATCGTTTACTTCCTTTATATAGCCTTTTCAAAAAAGGTCATGTTCGAGTATGACCCATGTCGCTCAATTATGTTCAGATTTACTCCTTGCAATAAAAAAAATGCAATCTTTTCGGTAAATGTCATGCTGCATTTTTCTTGAAATATTTTTTTTCTGAATTTAATCCATTTTACTTCTGATTATCTACGAAAAAAAAACCGATTATCGATTCCTAAATGTCTTCAACACTAGTGCTGATCCGGCCCATGATCTCTTTTTAGACCAGTGCTTTCAGTTTGATGTTGGATTCATGAAAATACAAAACAGACCATTTTATTTCCTTCCTCTTGATACATTACGAACTCAGATCCCGGGTACATTTTGTATCAAACATGAATACAAGCTGAACTAATAAGCAAGAGTATCGTACATCATATTCGCATAATCTAAATTGGAGTTTATAAGTCATGCCAATAATAATAACATTTTTCGAAACTACCTCTCTCTCTCTCTCTCTCTCTCTCTCTCTCTTACGCGTTGAAACTCACTTGTGGGGAATCGGGTGTTTTTATCACATTGTGGGGAAAGTGCTTTCTAGTAATGAAAACAGTGATTTTTCGATTTTTTCTGGTGGAAATAAGGGTGATTATGAATGTCACTCACTTACTTTTTTGAGTTGAGGCTTAATATTTGAAAGAAAGGCATCTTAATATTGTGGGGAAAGAAAATTATCTCTTTTAGTTGCGGGGAATATTTCGGAACCCCTCTAATGTTGACGTATGCTACTTCCGCCAACTTATGAGGAAAATTTATCACTGAAGGGAAAAGGGGGTCTAGATATCGTGATTTGTAGACATGCGCTCATTTATTATTAGTTTTTATTCATTTGTTATTTTGATTGAGACGATATCTGTTAAATAGAACTGATTTTCAAAATTAGGAATGACATATCTCTATCATTGACATTTGTGGGGAATGTCTTCGAATGCCGCCACTCAACATTTGACGTAACTTCCACCGACTTACGAGGAAACTTTATCACTGAATATTCGTAAGGGGGAAAGGGGGGGAGACAAAGTGATACAACGTTGCTGTTCAAAGGACTTCTGAAAATTAGAAAATGTGAAGTTTGAGTATTTATTCAAGACGATCACAATTTTCCTGGTTAACAAAATTGAATTTGAAAATTAGGAAAGATATATCTCTATCATTGAAACTTGTGGGGAATGTTATCTATCATCCGCCAACTTGTGAGGAATTTTTATCACTGAATTGGAAAGGGGGGGGGGGGGTTAGAAATAAACAATGATGCTGTTTAAAGGACTTCTGTAAATTGAAAAATGTGACGTTTGAGTATTTGTTCAAGACGATCACAATTTCCCTGGTTAACAGAACTGATTTTAAAAATTAGGAAATATATATCTCTATCATTGAAATTTGTGGGGAATGTCATCTATCATCCGCCAACTTATGAGGAATTTTTATCACTGAATTGGAAAGGGGGGGTTAGAAATGTACAATGCTGCTGTTTAAGGGACTTCTGTAAATTGAAAAAAAGAAGTTTGAGTATCTGTTCAAGACTATCACGAGTTTCGAATGAAAACGCTATTTTATTCAACTGATACTGATACTAATACTGATACTTTTACAATAATGCACTGGATGGTCAGAAAACTCTTTTCTTTCAAACATTGTGACAAAAGCTGTTGACAACCACAACATGTATATCAATCAGATCTCGGCCATAAACATGACTACTTTCGTACCATCGTGCCATCGCCAGCGATGTCACGATGGCGATGTTACGATGTTACGATGACAATGTTACGACGCTACGATGTTACGATGGCGAAGTTTCTGTGCAACGATGACGAAGACACGATGTTACGATGGCATAGATACGATGTTCACTTCGTGACATCGCCATCGTGACACCGTATTATCGCCATTGTAACATCATTGCCATCGTATCATCGACATCGTATCATCGACATCGTATCATCGACATCGTAACATCTTGTCATCGCCATCGTAATCGCTATCGTAACTTCGTTTCATTTTACGCATGCGCGGTGGATTATTTTTCAAAGGTCCAGATAGTGTAAAATTAAGGCCAAGATATCTATATCGTGAGACATTATGTATAACTTCATTTTTTTAATATGATAATTTATCATTTATTAGGTTTCCACTTTTATTAGAACATCAATACGTATACATGTAATTGTCTTAATTTATGACTTTCCTAGCGTGTTTTCTCATGAAATGAGTACAAAATGGACCATGAAAAGAGGAAGTAAAAGTAGTCAAAATGAATCCCAATTTTCGATCATTACATAAATCCGTTTCCAGGGGTTATCAGACAAAATAATTTCAATACTTCAAGTTTAAAATGGTTCAGGTTCTATCTGTTCGGACATAACATGTTGGTAGCCCCACCCCTTAGTTTCTAAAATAATCATCCCCTCCACAACAGATAAAAATCGGTCGATCCCCGCATATTAATATATACAAATATTCTGAACGTGCTTTTCAAGTTCTATCAGAAGCGGATCTTAAGGAGGCAAGGTCGGTTGGGTCTATAGTTAGAATAGAGAATATGTATCAAAAATGCTGATTTTTCCGGTTTCTTTGCATGTATTATTACGTCTTATTAAAATCAGACTTCGCCAAACGAGCAGGGCGAAGTTCGAGGGGAGGGGAGGGGGCGCTCCTTGATGGAAAAATCATTTAATGTGAAAGAGCCGATGTTATGTAGTAGTCTCCCCCCCCCCCCGGAAAAATGGCTATATATTAGTGGGTTTTTCCCCCGGAAAATCTACTATATAGTAGTTTTCCCCGGGGGGAATTCTGCTATATAGTAGACTTTCCCCATGTTATAGTAGTTTTTCCCCGGGGAAAATCTGCTATATAGCCATTTTACCCCCTCAGATGAATTCCGGAATTTCATTTAATTCATGTTATAAAAAAGCACGACAATAATCCTCCAAATCAAAACACAGCCTAACTAGAGAAAAGATTTGAAATAAGATATTGACTTTGACATTGAAAATGTACGGAAGCCAGTTCGTGCCATGTTATATTTTTTTACTATCTCGTAGTTACAAGAATCTTTTCTCGTAACTACGAGATTTCTTTCCCGTAACTACGAGAAAAGTTTCTCGTAGTTACGAGAAACTTTTCTCGTAGTTACGAGAAAATTTTCTCGATGTTACGAGAAAAAAATCTCGTAGTTACGAGAAACGTTTCTCGTAGTTACGAGAAACTTTTCTCGTAGTTACGAGAAACATTTCTCGTAATAATGAGAAACTTTTCTCGTAGTTACGGGAAAGAAATCTCGTAGTTACGAGAAATAGTGCGTTCGAATTTTTTTCTCGTAATTACGAGATTTGTTTCTCGTAACTACGAGAAACGTTTCTTGTAACTACGAGAAAAGTTTCTCGTAACTACGAGATATGTTTCTCGTTACTACGAGAATTTTTTCTCGTAACTACGAGAATTTTTTCCCGTAACTACGAGATAGTAAAAAATATAACATGGCACGAACTGGCTTCTGTAATAATGTAATTATAGTGGAATATTGCTTGGATAAAGAAAATTTTGAGTTGACTTCAAGATTTCAATTATTTCAAGTATTGACCTCGACATAGACATTTGACCTTGAAGATACAATATATCGTAATGTACATATAATATATCAAATATTCCGCTTAAGGTAGCTCGTACCTCAGCTTATATTCTCCCTATGATATTTTTTTTTACGTGCTAATCATCCTTGAACCTTTTCAAATAAACCCTAGATTGTAGGGTTATCTTTATCGTCTATAAATTCGAATAAACCTATCTTTAACATTACACCCCAAGGAAAAATCCATAAATCCATATTTCTTACATTGTTATTAAACATTTTTTTAACCAAAAATATGTATTTGAAACCTATATTAGCTTAACCCAATGTAATAATATGAAAAGAAAATATGGGGTGTCAATGCATAATTTTCTCCGATTTTGGACCTGAGGTACAATCTACCTTGAACTTAGCGATATTTCTAAGCAGGTAGACCTGATTTCAGATATTACCCTTGACCTTGAGATTTGACCTTGACCTATTGTATTACACTTCATTGTACCAAAACCTTATGAAATATCACATTGACATAAAAACTGTACAAAAAACTTGATTAATTTCAAGTATACTGACCCTGACCAAGAGGATTGGCTTTAAGAAATTTAATTTAGAGGTTTAAACTGTACTGACCCATACATTTGACCTTGAGCTAATTTTTATTAAGAAGTATCTTAAAAAGGCAGACAGTTGGACTGACAGAAAGGCAAACAGATATACAGAAATCAGACAGATATAGATAGACATATGCATAGATACACAGACAGACACTAGTAAAGTCACAGACAGTCACATATAGACACAAAGATAGGCCCATAAATAAAGTATACTTAGACAGACATATGAAGAAAGGGAAATAAAGACAGACATATGAAGAAAGGGAAATAAAGACAGACAAACCCAAAGACAAACAGGTAAGCACATATAGATAAATAGTCTGACAGACACACAGCGACAGACAGACAGAAAACCACACAGATAGACAAACACAAAGGCGGAAAAAGACAAAGACAAACAGATAAATAGACAGTCACAAAGACTGACACAGAGATAGAAACATACACACATACACAGAATCTCACAGACAGACAGAGAGACAGACGTACTCACTCGTAGACATATATTGACAGATAGACATAAGAAAGATAAATACATATGACTATAATTTTTTAAATCACATTCATTTCCACAGCATTTCAGAACAATTTCCATTGACATAAGGAGTGTTAAACGACATATAAAAAGAAACAAATACAGACTGAATCAAACATACGTCCTTTCAAAAATACAGACACGCAAAAAGATAAATATATGCAGAAAGATCCAGGTAGAAAAACTTTCATATACACGCACAGACAGACACACACAGAACGAAATCCAGACAGAAAGTCAAACAGACACAAAGAAAGATATACAGAGACACTCATCATCAGGAAGATTGGAAAGGACAGACATAAAGACAGACACGAACAGATCGTCAAACAAACAGTTACACAGACAGATAATAAGACAAACGGAGTGAGCATTTAGAAATTGAAAATCTCTTATGAACGCAAGATAATAAAGAGATAAAATCCAAGCCAGTAACGGTAGGGGGACCTCTGCTATGGGGGAAAGACTACTTTATAGCAGTTTTTTTTCCCGGGGGGAAGCTGCTATGGGGGAAGAACTACTATATAACACCGGCATTTGTAAGATAAGAAAATACTGAAATGTAGTATTAGCAATTGGAAATCTTGTTTGGAAAGGAATCATTCATTGTATAAAATAAATAAAATGAATAAATTTGGCGACAGGGGTATAGCCAGGCATACGTTTGTACGTAAAACCGTCCTCATCGTTTTCGCAAATAGAGGAAGTGTCCTCCTCGGCAGTGCTAAAAGAAGTACTATTGGCCATTATGACATGTTTTTAAAGCAAACTACTGTCGGTTAAAGTTCAGAAAGCATCGATTTGAATACATTTTATTTCAAAATTTTCGTAGGTTTATACAATGCACATTCAAATTTGCACACACTGATCGCTATCAAACTGCGTGCTTTCAGTTGAGACATTGAGGGTATTCAATATCTGGATGTGGACGTACATGTATGCATATCGATTTTTTCTCATCTTTATCTAAATATTAGGTTCACCATACGCTTGATCGTTTTAAAAAGTCTAATTTCAGTAGATATTGTGCCTAAGAAGCCACCATTTCCTTCATTTTAAAAAATGTTTCTCTGGGAACTTTCTTGTCTAACAAATCATCCCCTTCTGTGTTGACCCCTCTATAGATGTCCACGTCGAAAACACCCTAGCTATACGCCCCTCGGCGAGTGAAGGGGGAGTGGATTTGATTATTACATACCAAAAATCCAATCCCCTTTGCTGTTAGGGTACCCTGTCTGAAGTTTATTGTTACAATTATCAGAAAAAGACCAATCAAAAAGCAAATTTTAGGCGTAGAAGGGTTTATACATAACTTCATGTATTTGATACACAAACAATTGTTTGGTTTGAAATTTTATTGCAAAGTTAACCAAATAAGGTTAGGTGGCTGCAAAAATAATATATGATTTGATGATTTTTTTTTAGCTCCGAGCTTATGCGATCGCCCTGTGTCCGGCGTCCGTCTGTTTGTCCGTCCGTTAAACTTTTTTCGTGAACGCGAATCCTCTGAATCTGTGAATGGTATTTTTGCATTATAATGGGTCTATGGTGTAGTTTTGTTTGAGCCCCTGAAGTCAGGGTCTTGAAAAATGGATGTGGTCATTTTCTCCTGTAAATTCTATGTAATTTTGTGAAGACCGATTCTCAAAAAGTATGAATGATAGAGAATTAATTATTTTTGCATTATAATCAGTTTGTTGTGCATATGATATTTTGATAGAGCGCCGGACCCCTAGGGTCTTGGAAAAGGGGAGTGGTCATTTTCCTCTATTTAACTCTATGTAATCTTGTGAAATTTCATTTTCAGAAAGAAAGTATAAATTGATAGAGAGGTAATCCATTTTGTATAATCCTAGGTCTGTTATCTAGTTAATCATCTGATATTTTATTTGAGCCCCATGCTCCTTGGGGTATTAGAAAAGGGGTGTGGTAAATTTCTGTTATGTTAATCTTATCTTTGGAGCACACATTCTTAGAAAGTATAATTGATAGAGAATATTATATAATATTATACAGGCCTAGTATTATACAAAATGGATTACCTCAAATTCTTTTTGTAGTATAGTTACATGTAGTCTGTGGTCTAGTTGTTAATCTGATTTTTTTTAGCACCTGACCCCCAGGGTCTTGGAAAAAGAGTTAGCCACTACGATAAATCTTACCAAACAACCGGTAGAGCTTAAGTCTCGTCAGAGACCTAGTTTTCTTTCAATTACGCTACTTTTCTGGAAAAAATCTTTTCTGGACAATCTTTCTCTTTTCGGAGTATATTTTTCAGTTTTGGGGTTGCACTAATGGATTTTCATAGTGAAATACTCGTGGGGTAAAATTACCGTTATGCTATGTTACGATGGCGTTGACAAGATGTTACGATGGCAATGACACAATGTTACGATTGTGATGACACGATGCTACGATGGCGATAACACATTGTTACGATGGCGATGACATGATGCTACGATGGCGATGACACGGTGGCACGATGCTACGGTGACAAGATGTTACATTGGCAATGACACGATGTTACGATGGCGATGACAAGATGTTACGATGACGATGACATGATGTTATGATGACAATGACATTATGGCGATGACACGATGCTACGATGGCGATGTTTCGATGGCGATGACACGATGCTACGATGGCGATGATATAATCATATCTTCGCCATCGTGGCATCGTAACTTCGCCATCGTAGCATCGTCATCGTGACATCGCCGGCGATGGCATAATGACACTTAGCGGTCCAAACAGGATTCCATAATGTCCTCTACAAAGTTTGTGTTTTTCGTCCCGATCGGAAATCAAAGATCGCTGCTCTTGTCATGTGAGCGACATGGCTCCTTTGGGCCTCTTGTTGTAGTGTTGGGGCGGTTGAGAAGAGAATAGAGAGAAGTTAAATGATTTTAAAATAACGTGACACTTTGGTTTCGCTTTACAAAAGCATAATGTGTCTCCCAAACTATATATGTTTATACCATATTTATCATCTATTTCAACACCAAACGAACATTTGGGTATCTGACCGTTGAATGTATGTTCTTAACATAACCGAAATGATCAGGATGGACTATTACAGTATTGCGTATATTCGGAATAACATTGCGTATATTCGCAAAAGTACTGCGAATATACGCGATCCTATTACGAGTATATATATATGCAAAATTACTGAGAAGATGCGCAATACTATAGCGAATATCTGCCATTCTAGTGCGAATAGACAATGTACGCAATGTTTCTGCGAATATATGGAATACTATTGCGAATATACGTAAAACTATCGCGAATATATGCAATGTTATTGTGAATACACACATCGACTTGTAAACGACAACTTTTCGACAAACGAAGACTCTAGTACGAGAAGATAAGAGATCAGTACGAGTTTAAATTTTTACGAATTTATACGAGATGTAACAACATACATACGAGTTAAGCACGAGCTAAGAACGAGAAATGTACGAGCTGAAACATTTTAACAGGGATTGAATTTGTCATTATGATAGCATTCGACCGTCGACTATATTTGTCTTCCTTTTGCACGTTTTGCATGTATTGAATCTTCATTTTCTTCCTCAGAGCTGCTGCACAATTTGAACGAATTAGTCTGTACACGGTACAAACAAGATACACAGATTTATACAAGATTTCTTCATTTTATACTTATCTTAAGCTTCTTTCGAGGATAGATTCTGGATTGTGCAAATTATGTTGAAAAGTATCTTCTTATGATATCTAAGTATCCAAGAAGCGTGCATATTCAAGATTTCAAGATTGTTCAACATCTAAGAACCCTTTTGACTTTTGGATTATATATGTACATGGTAAAATCATGGATTTTTATTACTTTTAAACGTTTTTATGGCTGAAAATTACACGTAAATTACGTACAAAATGTTCCAAAAAATATTGAAGGTCCTGCATGTAACACCAATAGGAATTAATCTGCCGGGGGGGGGGGTGTTGTGTTACATTTCTTTTCAATAAAACCAGACACGAGTGTGTTATAAGTATCTTTATCGATCTGATTTTGATACTTTCAAGCTTAAAAACGTTTATAATTGATGTTTTTGAATTTCTTGCATGAAATGTCACCAGATCTTAGAAGGAGTATGTACTCACTGTCTTTTACGAATAAATATTCCATTATAGATGAAAGACGGACCTTTTTCTTTCTTTTTTAATTTATTCATTATATGACAAAATGATATAAGTTATTTGGACAACCTTAATATGATTGATTGATTTTTTTCCATTTTATCTATGTATTTTATTTTATTTTTTAAAATTTTTTTTTTTGGGGGGGGGGGGGGAGTTCGCATGGCCTGGACCCTTGAATATGTCAGCCCATTAGGGCCTCTTTTTCTTTTTTTTTCGTTGATTCATGTATACTATGAAAATGAAAACATTAATGTAAGAGAAAGTGAGGGAATCATGGGAATGGCTTTAAATACTCAAATCGGCAGAGCTCGCGAAAATGTCGCGAAAGTGTCGAGCAGATGTCGAAGAGGAGTCGTAACAACTCGCATGATGTAATGTATGCATCGTACTCATGTACAAACTCGTCGCCTCTCGCAAGAGTTTGATTAATACTGTTACTTCCTGTCCCGTTACCGACCAATTTCAAGTTCTCTTACGGTCTGTTACGTCCTGTCACGTTTTGTTGCGAAAGTAGGTATCTGAGCCTCGGCTGCTGTGGCCGATGTTTTGACAGTTTAAACATTTGCCCCGACAATCACGGCTAGTGACTTTTGTCGATCCCATTCCCCTACGTTGTCCATCACGGTCACCACGTTTCGTCCACGGTGGCTTGAAACGTGGCTACCGTGACCGCCGGAAACACAGTGTGATACAATGTAATTGTAATAGCATCAAATTGTATGGAATCGGCGCAAAATTCAGGGAAAACTAGAACTACCCTACAGTGGACGAATTACACCCCCGCGGGACATTTTATTATAAATGGGACCATTCATGATGCAATTTGAAAAGCCAACCATTTATAGTATGCAACAAATCTGTGAACAAGGTCATAAGGTCACAAGTCATGATACCAAACTGAGTACTCTTCGTGGTGAATGTTTCTATGAAAAGTGAAAGACCTTAGGCTATCATTCATAGTATGAAAGAAATCTGCTTTCAAAATTTCTAAACACGTCCTAATTTTAACATAAGCCCAAAGTCAAGGTTAAGGTCACAAGGTCAAAAGTCATGATACCAAACTGTAGTACTCTTTGTGGTGAATATGTGTATGATATATGAAAGGCCTACCATTTATACATGTAGTTTAAAAAGAAATCTGTTTCAAAACATCTTAACATGAAATGTTGTACAGGTTGAAGGTCAAGGTCATAGGGTAAAAAAAAATATGGTACCGAAATGTAGTACTCTTTATGGTGAATGTGTGTATATGAAATATGAAAGGCCTACCATTAATATTATAAAAGAAATCCGCTTTCAAAACATCTTAGCATAAAATGTTGTATAGGGTGAAGGTCAAGGTCACAGGGTCAAAATTCGTGGTACTAAAATGTAGTTCTCTTTATGGTGAATGTATGTATGAAATATGAAAGGCCTACAATTTCATGTATTAAAGAAATCTGCTTTCAAAACATCTTAACATAAAATGTTGTATAGTTGAAGGTCAATGTCACAGAGTCAAAATTCATGGTACTTTAATGTAGTACAAAAAATGTACTCTTAATGGTGAATATGTGTATGAAATGTCTACCATTAATAGTAGAAAAGAAAACTGCTTTCAAAACTTTTTAACCTGACGGACGGACAGACAAACAGACATTTATATACATTTGTACCTCCCTTATGCTAGGTTTACACTTAGCCACGATGTCCTACGATGTCTACGATTGCGCAAAATCGTGGAGCTCCATGATTCTATAAATAAAATTGGTCTTCATACGCTCTCCGACGCTCCATCACGCTCTGATACGCGCTGTAGCGATTTGTTACGATTGTAGATAAGATCTGTTACGATTGCATCCCGTTCTCTCAAGCTTCGTTACGTTCCCGCACGATCACGGTTCCCTACACTTATCAAGTTTTGTTGCGATCTGTTACGATGCAGGACTACGATTTGCCGCGCTCTAACACGATTTGATATGAAATAGACAACCAGTTTCAATACTATTTGCAATATCCGAACAAGATTAAACTTAACATCCAGGAGGTGAAGATTTTATATCGCAAAACGCTGGAAATGGCATTGATTAACCTTATTTGATCTTTCTTTTTTCGATTATTAAAGGTAACATTTTTTATTGAGCAATTCAAATCTTTGATTGCGTGTATACATTTAACTCGTTCGAAGACAGTTAATGCAGCACAGCACTGGTTAACAGGACTTCTTTTCTTAATCTTCTTCGTGTGTTAGAAATTGTTGCAAATGTGGAAAACTCGTAATCCATTATAATTTTCATGATAGGAATCGCAACGAATATTGTACATCGTGGACTGAATCGTGGAAATCGTAACAAATCGTCAAAGAGCGTGAGTGAAATCGTAGTGGATCGTAGAAGAACGTGTTTCACCAAGATCTCCTACGATTGCATATTGCGATCTGTTGCGCTTTGCCAAGATCTGTTACGCTATACTACGCTCCATCACGTTCACTATGCTCCACTACGCTCTCTCACGATGTAAGGATGAATCGGGACAATCGTAGTAAATTTTTTGAGAATCAAAAATTTTGCCACGATCTCTACGATCTCCTACGATCATCACGATTCCACCACGCTCTCTTACGATCGTCACGATTCAACCCCACGCTCTCTTACGATCTCTACGATTCGCCTCAATCGTGTAAACCTAGCATTAACTTCGTTTGCAGGAGGGGGGGGGGGGTTATAATAATTGCCTTAAATTTAAAGTGATATTTCTGAACGTAGCAATTCTGTATGTAGCACAAATTGAATAGTGTTGTGGTATGTCATCATCATGTCCTTCTCTCTTTGTTTTCTCCTTATATTTTGATGAATCCAGATGGCATTTTGTATTAAAGAGGTTCTCTAGAGTGTCAACAAGGTTTTTTTTCTATTACATGTATTGCCAATTGTGACCTTGGTCTTGTCTTGCCTTCTTACGATGGGCAACTAATACTAGTACGCGAAGTTTGATGAAGATTGGAAGTAATTCACTATGATGTCCTCAAGTTTTTCGATGATTACCAATAGTGACATGACATTGACTTTTGACCTTTAAAATCAATAGATGTTGTCTTCTTACCATGGGCAACATACACAAGGTTTGATGAATACTGCAAGTAACTGGTGACCTCTACTTGAGTATCCACAATGATTTCATATTATCACCAATTGTGACCTTGACCTTTGATCTCTAACCCTGAAATTCAAAAGGTCTTGTCCTCTTACCACGGACACCTTGTACGCAACTTTTGATAAAGATCTGAGGTAAACTGTGACCTCTAGAGAGTCCAAAAGGCTTTTATATAATTATGAATAGCGATATTGACCCTGAAAATCAATGGTGTTGTCTTCCCATCATGGACATCTTACATGCAATTTTTGATGAAGATAGGAAGTAAACTGCGATATCTAGAGTGTCTAAATTTTTTTCTACTATCATCAATTGTGACCTTGACCTTGAAAATCAATAGGTATTGTCTTCTCGCTATGGACAACTTACATGCAAAGATTGATGAATATTAGAGGTAAACTGTGACAGGTCCGACCCTTAAAACAGTAGGTTTTGTCCTTTTGCTGTGGACGACTTCTATGCAAAGTTTGATGGAGATTTTATGAAAACTGTGACATCCAAGAGTGTCCACAAGGTTTTTCAATAATTACAAATAGTGACCCTGACTTTTGACCATGAAATTTAATAAGTGTTGTTTTCTCACCATGGACAAATAACACTTACATGCCTGAAGAAGACTGGAAGCAGAATGTGACCTCTAGAGTGTCCACAAACTTTTTCTATTATCACCATTTGACCTTTAATATCAATAGGTATTGTCTCAACACGGACAAATTGCATGCAAAGTTTGATGAAGATTGAAAAAAATTGTGAGTGTCCACAAGCATTTGTAGACCTACATACTCACTAACACACACACTAACACAAGGTGGAGTATATATATCCCATTGTACAACAGAAAAAAAGATCTGAATTGGGATAAAAGATGACAATTTTCACAGACAAAAATTCTGGAGGCCAAATTCAACTTGTAATCTGTGATAAAGTTTTCCATTTGAAGTGGATAAAAAATAGTCTACAAATATTAAGCAGAACACAAAGATCTAATTCCACATTTTATCTTTTAAATATAGCCTACATATATAGTATGTAATACTAGATAATCAATATAAGGTTGAACAATATGTTTGTGTAACCACCAAAGAAATGGAGGTATTGGGACAAACAAACCTCATGGTAACAGTACCTACATATAAAGCTGATGTCAGTCAACAAAATGGGTAAAAACCGAACTAAAATCAACGCTTTCATACCAATTCCAGATACTCTCTCAATTGGGAATGAGTCGTATTTCCAAAAAGACCTTGAATTGTACAAATTCTTTTATTAATCATCTTGGTTCTTCAGTGATGTCAATGATTCTTTAAACCAGAAGTCTCTAATGAGACTGAAGCTCTACTGGCTGTTTTCTTAAATTCACTCAACTTAAAGTGACACCAATTTCAAGACCCTGGGGTCAGGAGCTCACACAAAATATCAGGTGCACATTTACACCACAGACACTTGTAAAATGATGCAAAAAGAATTAAGAATTTACACTTTTGAGAATTGGTGTTCACAAGATAACATTATTATAAGGCTTATGTATGAGAAAATGGCCACACCCATTTTCAAATACCCTGGGGGCCATGGGCTCAAACAAAATATCAGGTAAACAACTAGTCCACAGACTCATGGTAATGGAAAATCAAAGGACTGAAAGTCCTGCGAGTTGGCAAAAAGTAACATTAAGACGAACATACAGAAGACAAGTATAATCAAACTACGAATCTATGCCTCAAATGCTTGAATGAGTGATTCTCACAATTCAAGAGTTGTCTCAAATCTAAAAAAAAAGTCTGGAAATATATAAATATATATTAAAATGATAGAACTTCTTAACCAAATAACTGATTTTGAGGTCAGAGTTCAAGGTCAATATGATCATGTCAAATTTGTTGCAATTGTTATGGGTGTATGTATGAAGTATAATGTCCTATTACTTTTACTTTAGGAGATATTTGCTTTTGAAACTTCTTGACCAACTTAAAACCAACATCTTAGGTTTATTAAGTATCAAACTGAACAACCTTTTTTCCTAGTCGGTAAATAGCTCATCAGAGCTAATGTTGATTGTTATAAATTATGTCTGACTTTAAATAAATATTATTGATTGATTGATTTATTTATTTACTTGTCTTTAGTCTTCTACACATCCACAATCTAAGGTCTTTTTTATCCTAAATACAATACGTTTACCTATCTATCTAAAAATGGGGTGCTCCTTATACAGAGGAGGGAAGTACAAAGAAAAAAGATGCGCCATATTTTAATGTACTGACATCAACATGTGATCGCTATTCCTGTAGCATCGTTCCTTGTAGCATTTTTTGCATTCTCATAATGCATTTAACCCATTATTTACAACTTGAACTTAAACGTCTGTCTTCTAATATGTTCTTTTGTCAAATTGTAGTGGTCCTATTTCTTACTGCGCCAGTAACATTGTGCGTTGTTTGGTCCGTGCAGGGTTATCAAGTGCAAAGTTGAAAGCCATAGCAATGAGAGTTGGCTTTGCCAACTCAAAAAGTATCTCTCTATCAAGTATACTTCATGAGAATTGGTGGTCACAAAGTTATACTTTTTGAGAATTGGTGTTCACAAGATTACCTAGACTTATATAGGAGAAAATGACCACACCCATTTTCCTAGACCAGAGACTGATTATGAATATGATGCCAAAAGAATTATATCACTATCAATGAACTGGCATTCACAAGATTACATAGACTTGTATAGGAGAAAATGACCACACCAATTTTCGAAGACCCTGGGGGTCAAAGGCTCAAACAAAAGATAAGGTTCACAACAAGATCAGCGACTGATAATATTGCAAGGAGAATTAACTCTCTGTCAATTACACTCTCTGAGAACTAGTGTTAACAAGATTACATGGAGTTGAATAGGAGAAAATGACCACATCCATTTTTTAAGACCCTGGGGGTTAGAGGCTCATTTAAAATAGCAGATTCACAACTAGACCAGAGGTGGATTATATCACAAAAAGAATTAACTCTCTATGAATTATACTTTATGAGAATGTGTTCACAAGTTACAGAGTTATATAGGAGAAAATGACCACACCCATTTTTGGGGGTCAGAGGCTCAAACAAAATATCAGGTGCACGACTAGACCATGGATCAATCTAAATGCAAAAGGAATTAGGTTTCTATCATTTGCGGTTCCAGAGGAGTTGCGATCACAAAAAAATTGTTAACAGACAGATGGACGGACAGACGCCGGACAACATGGTATCACATAAGCTCAACTGGTCTTCGACCAATAGAGCTAAAAAATCATACCTTCAAATTCTAGATGTCAACTCCATTTTAAAAATCATGACACTTTTAAGTCAAGGTCCATTTCTTTACACATTTTGTATAATACCGTGAAAAAATCACATAAATTTCTAAGGATAAGTAGAAGAAATAAAAGCATACAATTCAACTGCATATAATAATGTTTAAAAAAAAACCTTGCATATAGATTTCTCAACCAATCATACTACACAGTATATTATTATCACTAAAAACACTTAACTCCAACCATTTTGGCAACGGACAATAAAAAGTATGTGACATGTCCTATTTGTTTGCCCCTGGATATTTGACCTAGACCCTATTTGGGTGTTGAATCTAATCATAATTGACCATCCCTGCACATTTTCCCAGAATTTTTCTGCTCATTACAATAAACACGTTGTCAGCAATTCATAATTTTTTGTTAAATACACTCAAGAAATATTAAAACATCGCAGATAGTTTTCTGTTTCATTACGCTAGCACTGCTTGGAGAAAAATTGAACTTTTCATCAGCCATCAAATCATGATCAACGTTTCTTTTACCAGGATGCTGCAATTTTATATTGTCTACGATGACGTAAGCTGTAAATATTGTCACCATTCAGTAACATGGGAGATTTTGTTTGCATTTCTATACTGTCTAGTTTTCCTGATTCTCTCCCCTCGGATTTTTCGCCTTTGCTCTGAATGGTTCTAAACGGATTTAATTTTGAGGATTTTGTTGCAGATTTAGGATAAGCTGAATCGACTGGATTCCCATGTTTGTGGATCAAAGGCAGTTTATTGGAGGCTTCAGGATAAGGAATAACCTCTATATCATCTGAAATTATACATCCATTGTTCATTAATAATTGTAAATAAATAGTTGGCAAGATAAATATACCTTAATAAATTATACACGATAAATGATAAAAGATTTATAAGATATAAAACTTATTCTGCATGTGACCTTGAGCCTAATAGGGTATTGAGTCTTATCATGCTTGACCAACCCTGCAAGTGTGATTTAAGTATAACATACATTCTAATTCATTCTGTTTGTTACACGCATTCTGATTGGTTTACAGGATTTCTACAAGCATGTATAACGACGATATACATGCCACAAACCGACTCACTTGACATACTTTAAAATGTTTTCCTACGTAAATGTACCTACAAGCTTTAGCGCACTTTTTGCGTATGACGTCATGCTTCCCTTTGTTCTTCGCTCCTGTGACGTCATACTGTGACGTAAAACTACAATGAATGAGCTTGTTAATGGCATTCTCTGCCTGTAAACAACAGAGCAAGTAAGTTTATTATTGATAACACTTTGATTTTTCGCCATTATAATAAATACGAAGCAGTTGTATTTCGTATTTTGCAGCGCAATAATTTCTGTTGGTCGTTATTAGTACTCCATAGCAACGTCACGTCTAAAGCGATAAGTGAGACCCTCTGAGGGGTATAAAAAGTTAAATTATATCACATGAATTAGAATAGGGATAAACGTACTGTGTTTTGTGGTTCCGACAGGTATATGTTGGATATACTGTTGGAAACATATGTTATACCGTCGGGGGCAAGCCCCGACAGTATAACTGCATTTCCAACAGTATATCCAACATATACCTGTCGGAACCACAAAACACAGTACGTTTATCCCCTAATTAATCAAGTTATAGCCATAATGTGAATGTGTGACTACAATACCCAACAAGCAGACAGACTGACAAACAGTTTAACAAACAGATTGGCAGATGGATTTTCATGGGACAAAGTGATCCCTATAAACTGCTCATGCATTAGCCGCAGAAACGGCCAACGACACTTGGATATTTGGTTGGTAGGGGTGTGTTGGCCGCAGGAAAGTACATTGAACAAACCCGGGACCCAAATTTAGGATATGGCCGGCACGAATCGGCAAATTTTCTGGGGGATTATTGACTGTGTCTCACTCAAATAAAATAAAACTAAACGATCGGCAATCATATTTTACCTTGTTAAGCTTTAATATCAATGATACGGCCGGGATTCTACTTGCCTCCGCTTCGTCTCTTCGAATTCAAGCGCCATGTTGTAAGTTTACACTCATGCGTCAGGTCAAACACGTGACACCACGAGGTTGTTTCCATAACAACATCCATTCATATGGATCAAGGTGTCACGTGTTTGACCTGACGCATGAGTGTAAACTTACAACATGGCGCTTGAATTCGAAGAGACGAAGCGGAGGCAAGTAGAATCCCGGCCGTATCATTGATATTAAAGCTTAACAAGGTAAAATATGATTGCCGATCGTTTAGTTTTATTTTATTTGAGTGAGACACAGTCAATAATCCCCCAGAAAATTTGCCGATTCGTGCCGGCCATATCCTAAATTTGGGTCCCGGGTTTGTTCAATGTACCTTCCTGCGGCCAACACACCCCTACCAACCAAATATCCAAGTGTCGTTGGCCGTTTCTGCGGCTACTCATGCATTTGAATTGTCAGATAGGCTGTATGAAACAGATAGACAGTTGAACTAATAAATGGAGGTCCCATATATATCACAGCCATAAGAAAACTTAAAATATGTCAAATGCACAGTGAAAGAGTGCAAAACAGAAAAAAAAATGAAATGGAAGAAAACCATTTTTTGATCAAAAATGAAATTATAGGTATTGAGATGATTTAAAAGTGCATAAAAAGGTGACAAAATTGAAAAAAATGAAAAGGGAAGAAAAATTTGGGGTGCCAGTGCCGGGACTTGAACCCACAACCCTTGGGTCCATGTGCTCAGTCAACATACCTATTCATATTTTAAAAAATCTATAAAAATTCCAAAAAAAGAAGATTATAGCATGTAATGTATATAGAAGCAAATAGTAACTTAAATATGACAAACATATGCTAAATGAGGGCACAAAACCACACATTTCAAACCACAAACAGTTCAAAAATGAGCATTTTTGACAAAGTCCAATGTCAAAAACATGTCAAAAATTTGACTTCCAACAGGAATCAGAAGCAACAACACTTGTTAAGACATCCTTCTAAATCATCCAGATGCTTTTGTGCTTCGGTTCTGAAAAGAAGTTTGTCAAAGGAGGGTACCCCCTGTGACCAAGTACCTACTTTGCATTTGGTTGCGGCACCTTTTGACGGATCCGGACGAAAAACAACAACACTTTTAGGGGACCATGAGTACTTAATTCCTACCAAGTTTCATCAAAATTCCTTTGGTGGTTCTTGAGAAGAAGTCAAAAATGTAAAAAGTTTACGACGGATGGACGCCACGCCATGACAATAGCTCACGTGAGCTTCGCTGAGGTGAGCTAAAAAAATAGTGATATCAAAGATAGCAAGTTTTTATTGTAAATCAGCAAACTTCTAAAATCTATAAAAAAAAACCTGTGTTTGTGAAACACAAATGCCCCCGTTGGCATTTTTGTCAGTAAAATAGATCAAAAGTAGTATCACATTTGAGGTCAAGGTCAAAAGGTCAAATTTAGTGTCCATGGAAAAGTCTTGCCACATGGACTTCATATGTGAAATATGAAAGCCCTATCACTTACCATTCAAAAGTTATGGCTAAAGTTTAAATTTTTGAAATTAGGTCAAACTCCAAGGCAAAGGTCACAAGGTCAAAAATTTTGGTATCCATGGAAAGGTCTTGTCAAAAAAAAATAAACATGTGAAATATGACAGCCCTATCACTTACCATTCAAAAGTTATGGCCAAGGTTAAAGTTTTTGTGGACAAACAGACCAACAGACAAACAAACAGATTGACGGACAGACCAAAAACTAAAGGCCCCGAATCTTCGATTACGGGGGCATAAAAAAGTTTTATCAAGAGCAGACTATGCATCTAATATTAGCAATATCCCTTAGAGAGCTAAAGATATTGCTGAAGTATGAATAATTGAAATTATAGGTTAAGGTCAAGGTCACTACATTAATACCTTATAGTAGAAGAGGTACATGTATAGCCCAGATTACAGTTTTTTTTAAAGGAAGGTCAAAAGGTCAAACGACATAGTCTCAAATGAAAGGTCTCATCAGAAGGTATCTACATGTGAAATATCAAAGCTCTACCCTTTATAGTTCAAAAGATAGTGTCTGAAAAGTAGGTCAAAGTCTACGATCACAGTCACTAGGTCAATAGACATGGTCTCATCACAAGGAAACTATATGTGATGTCAAAACCCTATCCCCCTATAGTTCAAGAGATATAGCCCAAGCTAAAGTTTTAAAAAGTAAGTCAAACTTTAAGGTAAAGGTCACTAGGTCAAAGGTCATGATCTCAAATGAAAGGTCTCATCACAAGGAATCTGCATGTGAGATATGAAAGCCTTTACCCTTATGGTTGTATAGATATAGCCCAGGTTAAAGTTTGTCAAAAGTAGGTCAAAGTCTAAGGTTCAAGGTCACTAGGTTATGGTCTCAAACCAAAGGTCCCGCCATAAGGTATCTACATGTGAAATATGAAAGCCTTACCGTTTATTAGATTTGGTCTAGATCCTATCCATGGGTAAAGAAGGAAATATGTACAGACAGACCTACCCCTTATAGTTCAAGAGATAAAGCCCAGATTTAAGATTTGTCTACGGACGACGACAACAACGACGCCAATGACGACAATGACGACGCCGAGGGTATGGCATTAGCTCTCCGGACTTTTTCGTCCCGGCGAGCTAAAAATTACATAGCTCTCAGTAGCAGGTTTTTGTCAAAAATCAAATAACTTCCAAAATACAAGAAGTATTGTCATGAGGATTCTATTCATCTGATGTTAGTCTTATCTCTTAGAGAGCTGAAGATATTGCCAAAGTACGAGTAATTAAAAATTAGGTAAATGGTTAAGGTCACAAGGTCAAAGGTCATGGTCTAAAATGATAGGTACCATCACAAGGAATCTACATCATGGCGTACATGTGAAATATCAAAGCCCTACACTTATAGTTCAAGAGATATAGCCCAGGTTAATTTTTTTTTAAAGTAGGTCAAAGTCGAAGGCCAAAGTCACTAGGTCAAAGGATATGGTCTCAAATTTAAGGTCGTACACAAGGTATCCACATGTAAAATATCAAGGCCCTGCTCCTTACAGTTCAACTTCAAGAGATATAGCCTAGGTTAATTTTTTTTTGAAAAGTAGGTCAAAGTCAAAGGCCACAGTCACTAGGTCATGGTCTCAAAGTAAAATATCAAAGCCCTGTCCCTTACAGTTTAAGAGATATAGCCCAGGTAAAAGTTTTTCAAAAGTAGGTCAAAGTCCAAGGTCAAGAGGTCAAAGGTCATGGTCTCAAATGAAGGGCCTTGTAAGAGGGTATCTCCATGTGAAATATCAACGCCCTACCCCTTATAGTTCAAGAGATATAGCCCAGGTTAAAGTTTTGACTACAGACAATGACGACAACGACTTTTCCATTCCGGCAAGCTAAAAAGGTACAATATCCAGATTGTCACAAAAAAAAAAAAAACACAACTCTGAAATCTAACAACTTTCTTACCTGGTAATTTTTTGATTTGGAGATAGCATGGCCTTAGGAGGAGGGTGTTGTACTGTAGTCATGCTCCGTACTCGATCGTTGGAATCTGATGGAACAGACTGCAGGGTGTTTGTCATAGCATATGTAACCTGAAGTATCATAGTGTTATTATTTAAAATACAAAATTTAGATAACGGAAGTCCTAGGAGTGAGATTCTGTTCAAAAAAACAGATCAAAAAATTGCAAAAATATATATCATTCTGTCCCTTACTGTATCTGAGGACTTATCTATCTGCACTTTTACCCTGGGGGTCAGTGGCTCAATACGTAAATAATAGATATCAAAATATTTTAACTGTACTGTACCTCCATGAATAAATGTGTGCTTATGAATGCAATATAGCAGGATAATTAACCCAAAAGATACCTTTGTTCAATGTTTTCCTGGAGCTGTTCTAGGAATTTGGTCTTAGCACTTTTGATTTCTTCTCTCGAATCCTGAGATCTTGTGTTCATTGTAGAAATTGGACTGTATAGAGCCCCTTTGTGTCAATCAGGGCTTCAAAACTGTTCTGGCACTCCTCAACGTTAACTAGTGTTGTATAATCTGAAAAATTTCATAATCGATTATCGGTTTATAATCGGAGAGGATTTTAATCGATTATTTCGATTTAATCGGAAATTATAAATTCTTTCCTGTTTTTACAGAAAGGAATATTACAAGCAATGAATAAAATTCACTAAATCTTATGCTAATATACATAGCGAAATGTCTAGAAAGAACTCCAACCATAGAATGATAAAATCCTGTCTAGTAGTCAAGATCACAGCAGTAATGGAGTCAAAACAAATATGAGATTGTAATAGTGGACATCTTTATACGGCAGATGAAGGGATGGGAGGAGGGGGGGGTTTCCATACGACCTAATTGAACCGAAAGATTTTTCTCATTCAAGGAATCAAGCAATATCTTCGTGGAGTTTAGGCTAAGAGTACTGTGAAATTCACTGACCTTGTCTTTCTTACAAAGCTCAGGAGTTCGGTGTAAAAACTAAAAGAAAAAAATTTTCTAGACGAGTAGGTATATTGACGTATCGAAGGACCGTATCACATCTGACGATGGAGTTTTCTATAAGAGTACTTTTTATTACTATTAAATTCAATGAGAATCCTAATTCTATCCACTGTATGCATTAGAGAGTGTATCCTTTTCAAATTATTTACACTACGCCCGGAACTTTTACTCCTAGAAACAATCGTTGATCTACTTTCGTTTTATTCGTACTTGTCATACGCAAATTCAACCGAAAACTATGTCATTCTTTTCCACGTTGAATATTTCCGATTATAATCGATTCTTAAAAACATAATCGATTAATCGAAATCGAAGGGTATTAGCGATGATGTCGCCGATGTCGGCGATAATCGTTACAACACTCACTTTAACCTAAATGTATATGTTAATGTCATCATAAAGGGAAAAATACTGAAATGCACAGCAACCTTTTCCTAGTGAGGTAGAGTTATGACAGGGATGATACACAGGGTTTTTTTTTTTATTTTGGGGAAGGTGCCTATGCCTGTCCCTTTTGGGAAAATTTGCGACATTTTGCTAAAATTGGGAAAATTTTGGAACAAATTCTCACCAAAGTACTCTAAAGTATCATTTATTAACACTGATAATCTATTGATTTGCTTGAACTGAACAAGGGATGAATAAAAATCTTTTAAAAATGCACTTCGAAATAGGACATTTTGTGCTGACTTCCAGGTTTTGAGTCTTATTTTCTCAGGTGATTTTTTGATAATTCCTTTTTGGGAATTTCAGGGTGATTTTTTGGGAAAAATAGAGGAAATTTGGCATTGGGAAGGGGCCGAAATTAGGCCCCAAAACAAGGAAAAAAAAACCCCTGATACACTATATCAAACAAAGACCAAACCATGCAAACAATTGGGAATTTTTAGAGTCTAACATTTTGTCTAAATTGGGAAAAAAAGATACTTTTTTTGCATTGGGAATGGGGCAGAATATCGGCCCTAAATCAGCCCTAGCGACGGCCCTGGCATGCCGTACAAAAACAATACAGCATCAGATATTGTCGAAAATTTTTAAATCATAATAATTATCTGTTTATAAGTCCTTCCACTGACTGAATCATGCAGCCTAATCCTTTCTAAATTCAGTTCAAATATGCTTCAGATTCCACCAATTTGCTTCATTATTTCAAAATTTTCTCGGACCCCCACTCTGCCCTTCGGGCCTTGAAAGTGATTCCCATCAAAAATTGTATGTGCCCCCCCCCCCCCCCCCCCCCTGGCAGTTGAGGTTCTGAATCCGCCCCTGATTACATGTACATATAAGTTATAGTCACTATAATTGTTCTAGTATTAAAAAATCGTCAGGGCTTTTCTATTTCCCAAGTCATAAATGAGCCATACAGTCACTGGTCCAGGGGTTAAATTTAGGGCTGTCACAATACGCTAAGCTTATGATATGATAATGTTTCATGATATTTACTCACAATACCATTTGTATCATGAAACATCATTTTAGTGGCAGATCCAGCTTTTCAGTTGGGGGCCCAAAGAATTGGCATGGGGTCTTGGGACCACCTAGGTCCCCAGCAGGTCCAGGGCAGAGCCCTTCTACTGGTAGGGGAACCAGGAAGGCCACCCCCCCCCCCCCCCGGGATATTGGTTTTATCACTCCATAAAGCATCATATCGACCTCAACACTGTGCATTTACTTGTTTACTTTAAATGATCGTTTCACCCATGATTGGAAAATTTTAGGGGGGGGGGGGGGGGGGGGGCGTACGCAGGCACCTGTTGATCAGTTTACATAAAAAATGAATTACTTACTGTATCGTTGTTTTCCAGTGCAGGTTCTGTAGGATCCTCTATGCTGGGCTCATCTGATAACGTAAACTTGTATGTATACAGTATAGTGCGGTATGAAGAAATAGTTTTTGACCATCGGACAGAATTTCCTCTGATACATCAGCGGCAGCCCGTACTTCTGCATTTTTCGCGCTAGGCGATCGATTATTTTACTTCCAAATCGATTACCGAAATCGGATGACTACAACACCCCGTTAATCAATAATTATCGACCCATCATGAATGAAATATCGATAAATCAATCAGCTCTACATCACAAGAACAAAAAAAAAAAAAAGAAGGCTCCGAACAGAAAAATTACCCAGCATGCCAAGACACCAATTTTACGGTGAAGAGATAATTTTGATCGTACGAAAGAGAGAGAAATTCCCCACAAAGAAAAATCCCTCCTACCATTGGTGTATACGCTTCTGCGATGCCTTAACTCTTTACTGACAAAAATAATACAACAAAACTATCAAAAAATATCTTTTTTATTGCCTGTGGATACCTCGAACCATTTCGAAATACCGATTAGGTTTATGGGGAATGGCGATTTTCCCCACAATTTCCAACATTCCTCACAAGAAAGGTCATTTGACAGGTGTGAGTTCCCCACAAGTGGGGTTTTGCCAGTGCTCTCTCTCTCTCTCTCTCTCTCTCTCTCTCTCTCTCTCTCTCATTTTCTGAATAGAAATTTCGTTTTTCTGTTTGTCGTTTTGAATTCGAGAAGGTATGAACTGTAGTCACAATTATTACTATTTCTGTTTACCGTTTGAAAATTTCTTCATTTTATTCAATATATATTAACGTTCCATTACACTTGCAGAATGCTCATATATGGATGCTTAAGTACATTCTTCATTCCAATTTTTTTTTGTCCCCCGCTTTCGCGAAAGCACGGGGACATTAAAACCGGTTCGTCCGTCCGTCTGTCCGTCTGTCCGTCAGTCACAAAAACTTTAACCTTGTGCATAACTTTTGAATGTAAACGTCTTCAAATTAAATAGCATCATTTAAGAACAAATAAATTGGCAACGTGGACCAGACATGCACGTTTCGGGTACTTAACCCTCATCAGTGATCCTTAATCCTAAATCTAAACAATGTAATATGCCAAAAAGTATGAAAGTTACTATGTCGAAAAAGGGTACCGAAAGACGTAGCAGGATGGGTGGGATATGATGCTACAGGACCCACTTTTAGAAATTTCAAGAAATTTTGATAACAGAAATTTAGATTGCGTTGAAGAAACGATCAACCGAAATTGATCGAACTTGGCTACATGTGCCCTCGGGGACTCCTGGTCCACCAGCAGTGACACTCACCAAGTGGTATAAATGTAAACGTCTTCAAATGGTAAGTGATAGGGCTTTGATATTTCACATGTGTATTCCTTGTGACAAGACCTTTCCATGGATTCCAAAATTTTGACCTTGTGACCTTGACCTTGGACTTTGACCTACTTATTAAAAACTTTAACCTTGACCATAACTTTTGAATGGAAAGTGATAGGGCTTTGATATTTCACATGTGTATTCCTTGTGAAAAGACCTTTGCATGGATATCAAAATTTTTGACCTTGTGACCTTGACCTTTGAGTTCGACCTACTTTTCAAAAAACTTTAACCTTGACCATAACTTTTGAATGGAAAGTGATAGGGCTTTCACATTTCACATGTGTATTCCTTGTGATGAGACCTTTCTGTTGGTAACAACATTCTGACCTTGTGACCTTGTCCATGGAGGTTGACCCACATTTAAAAACTTCAACCTCGACCATAAGTTTTTGATGGTAATTTAAATCATAGGTCTTAAATATTTCACATGTGCATACCTTTTCATAAGTCCTGTCCCTTGGAAACAAAACAAAAGTTTGGACCCTTTGACCTTTTCTTGGAGTTAATCTTTCATATTTAGAATGTTGATAATATATGAGATATATCATTAAAACTTAAGAATGGGGGGATGTCTGTAAGCATTTCTTTAATGACAAACACACAAAAGAGGGGGACCACAATTCCTTGAATTTGATTTTTTTTGTAATTTGCGTATACCTATATCGTCCATCGTTTTTTGTTGCTACCGTCCGCGCAGCACACTTCAGAAATCGGAAAGTCAAGATTTTGTCATCTTTATCTGTTGAAACTTTTGATAAGATGTATATGTAGACCATTTGATAGTTTTAGTTTTAATATAAATTCAATACTGATATGTACATCGTATATTTATACCCAGAAACTCGTTTAATTTAACGTACACGATGTACTGAGCCTAAAAAAATCTTATAAATTCGCCCTATCAAACTTAATTTCTGGTTCTGGTAAATATGTTATAATAGCACTTATTATGTTAGTAGTTACGAGAAATCAAGAACAAACAAACTGTATAAAAATTATTCTCAAAATCTGTAGACACTGAAAAGAATATCTCGATTTTCTGATTTCTAAAGAGAGCTGTACACGCTAAATCTCTCTCAGGTTGGTGGAATTACGACATAGAAAACTTTAAAATAGATGCACAGCACAGTGCGTCACAGAAACGAAATTCTCTATATAGCAAGATTTGAGTATGATCTTCAATTTAATACCAATTCAATTTCTGTGACAACGTGTGCTATGGCTAAAGTTTCAGGATAAAGACTCTAAAACATGTTAAAAACATGGAAATCGGCATACCGTCATGGATTAACGACGTCATAGATGACGTCACAGCACGTGCAGATTCCCGAACGTCGTATTTTTCTGAACTATCAAAGTTTGTCTTTGCTTTCATAAAGAAATAACATGAAATAAAACAATTTTAGAATCTAGGTTTGAACAGGGCCAATATCGGTAGTTTCTGAACCTACTCCTTTACTATGTTGAATCCAAAATCATCCCTTTTGTCATATACACTTGTATGAATCTTTCCGTTTCCAATTTTAATATTTAGGTCCAAAAAGGGTGTTTCTGTATTTGAAAGGTTTGCCTTGTTAAGGGTTAATTCTTGTGGATAAATTTCATTCTTATATAATTCAAAAGCAGGATTGTCAATGGTTAGAATATCATCCAGATACCTAGAAGTATTATTGAAACATTTCAGCTCATCAAATTTCTTTGCTTTTGAAGATTTTGGATAAATTCTTTTTCATAAGTGTATAAAAATAAATTTGCAATAAGAGGCGCACAGTTAGTACCCATAGGAATTCCTACAACCTGCTTGTATAGATCCTCACCAAATCTAACATAAATATTGTCAAAGAGGAAGGAGAAGGCATTACACAGGTCACTACATGTCTATGATTTGTATGATTTGTAGTCTGTCGAGGAAAAGAAACCCTTCGATTCAGATGTACAAATGTAAGTTTTTCGCTCTGGATCAAAACACCATTTAATGAGATTAGATAATCGATCATTAATTTTGTCATGAGGAAGTGTGGTGTACATATTAGAGAAGTCGTATGAAGAAATCGTATTGGCTTGGAAATGTCCAGATTTCATTTTTTCAATCACACCCCCTGAATTCTTAATAGACCAAAATAAATTTACATCGTTCCTGTTTAGAACCGTTTCACAAAAGGGGAACTTTATCATATAGAGTACGAGTATGAAAATAATCTAACATAATGTGTTCCTTTTTCAATTTTTTTGAAAAAAAAATATGTCAACAATGTGCCTAATTCATCTATGGATCAGGATCGTCAATCAAGCACAGCATGTTGAATCGGGAATGCGCCCCCAATAAAAATTGAGATAATATACTTTTCGTCCGTCGAGAAAAGTTTTCAATTTTTTGATAAGAAATCCGCAATTCCTTCCCGATATGGTATTCAGCGATTGTATGTTCGAATCCGCGAGGAATTTTGGTCACATCATAAACTAAAGAAGGATTTTTGTAAATAGATGAAAGAACAAGAAAAAAAACCGAGATAAAATCGAAATAAAAATGACTAATCTAAAAAAAAAAAAAAAACAGAAAAGAAAAACAGTGAAGTAAAAACTTCTTTTTCAGAGCATGGAATTGGACCTCCCGCAAATAATATGAATAAAAAGAAAATGGGTATGAAAATTAATTTGTAATTGGTAATGGCGTAGGAGGAAGGGAGCACAGAGTAAAAAAGTTTGCCCCATATACACAAATGACTGAAAATGATAAATAAAATGATAATAAAAATCCCAAATATATTCGTAAGGGTGAATTCCCTTACGTGTTTCCTGTAGTTACAGTTGAAAAGAATATAGATAAAACACACTATCACTCTAAAATATTTTTTATACATTTTATATCTCACCATTCCAGACGCTGTCACTTTTGGACGTATATTCTTGAACGCATGACTGACTCCACAGAGGTAGACTACGATGCCTACCTGAACGACACCTGACATAATCGATCGATTACGGGGTATGTAATGTAAAGTAGAAGGGGTCAATAATGAGAACTGACATCTAGATGAACAAAATGACTTGATTCTTGACTCATATTTTAAGATAATTGTTATATAACTTCTATAACCCGTTGAAACGGACCTATTTTATACGATAAGTTTAGCTGTTTTAAAATGATTAAATTTTATCCAGAGACTCAATATATCTAGACATATTAAAACAATTATGTGTCTGGTCCACGTTGCCAATTTATCTGTTCTTAAATGATGCTATTCAATTTGAAGACGTTTACATCATAGCATATAATTCGATAATAAGTGTGATAAAACAAAAGAGTGTAAATAAACGTTTAAAAATAATGTAATATTAAGATTTTAAGCCTACATCGACCGCATTAAGACCCGCCCATATATATTTCTAAAACGAGGCTGGCGGCGAACATTGAAAGCGAACTGAAGGCGGAATTTGAAAAAGAAACGTAAGCGGAATCGTAAGAGAAACGTAACAGAACATGAAGACAGTCGAAGGGGGATTTAAAGGAGAAAGAAGAAATTACGAAATTAAAGAAGAAATATTTCTCTTTCGAGTTCGCTTTCATTGTTCTCATTTATTTCACCTTACAAATTATTCTTCTCTTTCTTTTTTCACCTCGCATATTTCTCCTCTATTTTTCCTTTTCTTTTTGTCTTCATTTTACCTCACAAAATTTCTCCTTCGTCTAACAAAAACTCCTCTTTGAGGGGTAAACAGTTAACGTAATCGGGACTGTATTTTGACAAAATATCTACGTAAAATGTTCGTATTTGAAGTGTAATGTTGTTCTAAATGTCTAATGAAATACATGATACTCATTTATGAATCTATGTGCATTGTACTTATTTGTATTTATTATTTTTCTTGTACATCTATGTCATTGTCTAAAATTTTGATCTGATAATTCTGATAAGTCTTATTCCGTTTGGTTGCACAATGGTGAATAATTTAACATAAGAGGATTTAATCGGAAGAAGAAGAAAAAGAAATAACATTACGTGTTGTAAAAATAGCGCCTTCAATAACGATAGGCAATGGCCTACATGTTAAGGGGGTAGTTCGCAGTATGTAATAGATAGTCATTTTGAAAATTATAAACAGAAGTCCGAATAAAAGTTCTAAGTTTATTTCTTCTAAAAGCGTAACATGTTGACAGTATGAGAGCGCAGTCTAAAAGTCAGAACTTAAACTTAAGCTAAACCTAAAGTAAAAGTGATCTGCAAAACGATGCGCCGAGTATATATGTGGACGATTGGAAATTGCTAACACTTGCACAAAATAATACGTTATTGGTTTTTGATTAAAAAGACATTTTGGAAATTAGATTCTCCCAAATGTAGAACCGTAATGGCTTTATAGGGGAGATTTCCAATTAGCTATCAATTAACTCGTACGAAAAAACAAAGGCTACTTAGTACTTGCAGGTGTGCCAATTACTGCAGTGTTCTCAGCATCGTGGGAATCAAATTAAACAGATACCAGAGTTTACAAACTAAAATTAATTGTCTAAATATGAATTTCGAACTTAAAGTCAAGGTATTAAGTTTAAGTGGTTGCCATTTAAATATAGTAAACTCACGTTAGCAATTTCCATATCAATGTTTTTAATTAATATGAATATTTAATTAGCATAATTATTGTGAGGGAGAGGCCATATGGTTACATATTAAATGATGATAAAAGAAGAACAACCATTTAAAAAAAATCAATTAATATTTGAAATAACATAGTAAGTCATGCCATTTATAATTCAATTCAATTTCTTTACACACGCAAAAGTTAATTCTGTCATATAGGTGACACACATGAATCTCAGCAATGATCATAATCAGAATCACTATTTCTGTTTGAATGTACATTCTTCAAGTGACCATAACCATCGCCGTCTGTGATTATAGAAAGGGCATCTCTCTGTCTGTAAGTCTTATTCAATGTATTATAGTCCCCGCTGTCTGTAGCTGAATTATTAGTTCCCTCGGAATATATATCATTCATCTCACCGTCTTGAGTACCCTTCAGATGTCTGTGTTCACCTAGATGATCATACACGCCATCTGAATTCTCAGCATAAACACCTTCATTTTCAGACATAACCTGTCCATGGGCATTATCGTAGGTGGTTTTATTTATTCCAGCTGAATTACGTTCGGTCGACTTGGCTTCTAAAACGAAGTAGTTCCTGTTTGAGTCTTCAATGTCAACGTTAACGGCATGCCTCTTTTCATACGCATTGGGTTGCTTTGTTGTTTTCCTGAAATAAGAAGTTTATTGCTACATAAAGGTAATACGTGTTGTTTTCCTGAAATAAGAAGTTTATTGCTAAATAAAGGTAATACTCCCTTCTCTTATTCAGAAAGAATGCCAAAGAAAAGAAATAAAAGGACAGTTTACTTGCTCACATATATTTCACATTTAATTTAACATTTTTTTCAAAAATAATGCATGTTGTAAAATGTACAATGTGAAAAATGTCCTGATGGATTTTCGAAGTAAACGAATGTTATTATCTTTAATTTAGCTGAATTTATGAAATAAGATCTTTGACATATATATTTGCGTATAATAATACGTAAGTGCTCAAACTCTATACCTTCTAGGAAGAAAATTTCGAGCAATTTTCATGCACCAGACACGCGCTTCAGATATTAAATTCTCATCAGTGATGCTTCCAGCCAAATTGCTTTTTATAAGCCGACCAAATTCATTTCACTAGCGCCCTCTGGTTTAATTTCTAGAACGTTTCATATAATAACTGCTCCCTGTTTGATCTGCCTTTATGTACCCTTTAGATAGTTTGCGTTCGGCTTCGTTAAGTTCGTTCTTAAACGAAACATCTCTAATAGACAAGAAATATACTTGATTGTCGTTCCTAGGCATGACATGACTTACCGACAACGATATAATAAAACTACTGCTAGAACACAACCAGTAATAATGATAAATCCTATCATTGGGCCCCATATCGTGGTTGCATCTGTAATAAGATTATGTAAAAAGAATACTAACATGAAAGATTTAACCAACTCTGATACAAATGAGGAAGAATAAAAAGGCCTACATACTTCTTTCCATGGAATCAACATTCAGCATGTCTGCATATGTTTGATGGACACTTTTCTTCAGATACTTTTATTTCTTAAAAGTTAAAAAGTTTAAGCTTAGCTTTAAGAAAAAACAACAACAACAACCCCGGATTCCTTTTTAGTTCGTAACATTTAAAACATTTACGTTATCTTTGAAATATCATAGTTTTATTTCTTACTGAATTCTCCATCTTTTCTTTCCATGTGTATGGGTTCCGTAGAAACAAAATTTGTGGAAGCTGTTTTATTTTGTGTTGCACAATATTCACACTCCGCTCCTTTCGTCATCTCTTAAAAAAAGAGGTGTAAGTGGACCAACGTTGCTCACATAAAGACAATGATTACTGTTGTTGATAGTTTCTCTTCTGTTTGCAAAGGATTCTTTAGAACGCATATGAAAGATCGACATTATATATCTATTTATTATGAATTAAGTGCAAAGTTTCATCAATACATCACCATTTAATCGCATACATAACATTATACTTCATTATAATTTGCTTAAAATCAACCGAGGTTTCGAATTCGAATTAACGCAAAATATATCACATTTGAAGGCATTATAACACTCAAAGATACTTGCAATGTTCATAAACAATACAGTTATTCAGTTTTATACTTTAAGCATGATGATATCTGATTTACTTCCAAGAAAAACAATACTTCCTCAAAATTTCCTCTAAATCATTCAGATATTTTCGTATTATGAATTTTTTTTAAGCATGGGCTTCGGTTTCGAAATATTTTTAAAGGTGAGTACCATACGCCTTACAGGTACTTTGTAAATATTGTAGTCAACAGGGGATGTTTACTCCTCCCGGGCACCTGGTCCCACCTCTAGCTTACTAGGGGTCCGTCGATGCTCAACTTAGTGCTCTATTGTGTGTGCTGCTGAGATTATCGTCAGGATCTTCTTTAACTGCATGTGGCAGCGCACCGCGTCGACGGATAGGGACAAAGATTTTATTTTTCATTTGACCTAAATCGAATTTTTTATACAATAAACATAACTATTGATTTCTACATAGCTTTGGAATTGAGTATTACCTCTACGTTTTACAGTCTTGCTTGAGATACAGGTACGTACACCAATTTTATTCTTACCGTAAAATGTACTAGGACTTTCAGTCTCACCCTTTCCTGTAGTTGGTATAGTAATGTCAGGTTCGTCAATTTCTATTGAGCAAGAGGGATATCCATCGTTGTTCGGGCCATCTACAGTACAAATAATAAGGGATCTAAAAAAGTAACACACTTTTTTGCCCATGAAAAAATGTGATGTATCAGTATAATGCTCTGCAATGTATTTAAAAGATTTCTTTAAAGAATTAAGGACAGGTCATGTAAATGTAAATGTTAATATATATTGTATATCATCGATGGGGAAGCTATGACCTCCACTGTTATTCGTTTAGATACTAGAGCATTCATTTATAAAAGGAACACTTTTTTTCGGTATGGATATAAACATTCAAAGAATAGATGTCGAGTAACACGCACATTTTGACATGTGACTATCAACTCATTCTGAAACAAAGATACAAATAAAAGACCCCCCCCCCAAAAAAAAAAACTGAGAAAACATTTATGATACTAAAAAACATAGCAAACATTTTTTTTCAATGAAGCGGAGGGAGGTCAATGTACATCAAGATGAGTTTGATGGCAATCTACAATTAACTATAATTTTCGAATTATATGCGTCCCATCTCGTGATGCCCAGCGGTCTTCACATTTGTTTCATTTCACTAAACCATTTGCTACATTACAAACGAGTAAGTAAGTTTAAGATTTTTAAAACTTTTTTGTAGAAAAAAGAAATAGTCAATGGTAGAGATCGATCAGCCAAGGAGTAAAATAATTCAGTCCGATCCTTAATTTGGGCAAAGATTCTATGATGTAGGGTAAAATTGTACATATTGAAGTTTTCTCTCTTGAATAATTACCATTAAGAACTACAAAATCAAGGGAAACTTATCTAAAAAACCATCTAACACTCATCTCTGGTATTAACATCAGGATTCTTACGCACGTCGCATAGGAATATCAAAAGTGCCATATGAATCATCTAGCCAAAATGCGTTGTAATTGCAAGGAATTTGCGAATTGCGAATTATACACCCATGAACACCGAAACTAAGACAGTCATTTTTAATATCTATTTACATTTCTCTAAATATTAGACATCCTTTTTTTGCACAAACATCACAAACACAGCGAAATACAGCGTCAAAAGTATTATGACGTTGGCACTCCCTAAGTTCAAAATTTTTAAGGGACGTCAAATTGGCAACCCGATTTATCGGAATATAATTACGATAGAAATTTTATTCAAACTCGTTTGTCTAAACGTTGATGTGATCAGAGAAGATTCAAAAGAAAACCAAAATCGAATTCAAAGTTAATGATTGTATTTTCTTATCAAATGTCTTGAAAGTATCGATACTTAGCATTATTTTGTGTATCGATACGTATTAAAAATCTCATAGTATCGATACTCTTCAATATTCCAATATCAATATAAAGCACTAACTTTGACATCAGAACGACATTTGACATGTAAATAACAACAAGGAAACAAAAGATCCAAGTGTTTAATAGCGACTTTTATTTGAAAGATTTCATCTTAAATATTTCGTTCAGTGTCACAGTGTTGTATAAATGGAAGGATCTTTTGACAAGAAATACATATGTGAAATATAAAAGCATTATTCTAATTCATTCTGTTTGTTTCACGCATTCTGATTGGTTCACAGGATTTCTACAAGCATGTATGATCAAGTATAACGACGATATACATGCCGCAAACCGACTCACTTGACTTACTTTAAAATGTATTCCTACGTGAATTTGCAAGTTACAAGCTTTAGCGCACTTTTTGCGTATGACGTCATGCTTCCCTTTGTTCTTCGCTCCTGTGACGTCATACTGTGACGTAAAACTACAAGGTATGAGCTTGTAAATGGTGTTCTCCACATGTAAACAACAGAGCAAGTAAGTTTTATTATTGATAACACTTTGATTTTTCGCCATTGTAATAAATACGAAACAGTTGTATTTCATATTTTGCAGCGCAATAATTTCTGTTGGTCGTTGTTAGTCTTCCGTAGCAACGTCGCCTCTAAAGCGATAAATGAGACCCTCTGAAGGGTATAAAAACTTACAGTATGTCACATGAATTAGAATAGGGATAAACGTACTGTGTTTTGTGGTTCCGACAGGTATATGTTGGATATACTGTTAGAAACATACGTTATACCGTCGGGGACAAGCCCCGACGGTATAACTGCGTTTCCAACAGTATATCCAACATATACCTGTCGGAACCACAAAACACAGTACGTTTATCCCCTAATCACTTGTCAATCAATAATAATGGCCTAAGATAAACAATTTGCCGACAAACATACGAACAGAGTAACAAACAACCGGTAGAATGATACATTTTCTGATAACAGGTGAATAACAATTATGTATTCTAACGTTGATAACTAAGGACAAATAAAAAAGAATTGTCGGGAAAATGCACTTTACTGGAACGTAGGAAACTGCACGTGATTGCCCTACATAAGATAGACACGCGCAAGCGTACCGACTTTTGAAAAACGGCAGCGGAGAGCAAAAATTAGGTCATTATTTTATTCCTTGTGTAAAGAAGGTGAATAACTAATGTTATTACATGTGTAACTGGAAATGATACCAATTTGCTGACAAACTCTAAGACTTTCTGCAATCGATCCTGAAAGAAATGGCTGACGTTGCTAACTTGGAGTGTCAGTTGATGATTTAGACGGTTTTGATTGGCGTGACGTCGAATGCAGTTGTAAACAAAGTCAGCTGTGCAGCATGTATTTAAGACCGGATTTGATACAAGTGTCCCAGTTACATGAATGGGAATAAAACAAATAGCAAATGTGGATCATTGTCTTTAATCGGAACTAGGAATAAGAGTCAAATTCGTACAGCAAAACGATTTCAAACGGAGGAAACAAGCACAGCAGAACATGGATTACACCGGTAAAGTAAGAAAGCAGACGATTTCTGGATTACAGTGAGTTCGCGATCAATTTAAATGCTTTTATGGGGGTTTCCGCCCCCACATCCCCGCTTTATTACGCTCAAACGCCGCTAGGCTCTCTGAAACGGAGCGCAATTGAATCAAAATGGCGGCCTAGTTGCAGTGTACACGTTGCTTAGTTGAAGGTGAACTCCGGTGAGAATCCAAGATGGCGGATGCGTACCGTTAAAATGCATTCTAGCCAAATTGTCTGTCGTATCTAGTTGTAAACTATTATACAAGAATAAATAGAAAAAAAAAAAGATTTTAAAAGTATGTCAATCATAGATATTTTGAAGTATTATGTTTCTTTACATGAAGAAGAATCCTATGAATTTCAAAGTGTCAGCGTTATTGTCGCAAATAAATGAAGCTTTAGATGTTACTTTTTACATGCTACGCAAACAGTGATGTTGTAATGACTTAAAATGATATAATATCGAATTATTACCAATCTGTCTAAATTTTCTGAAATAAACAAAACATGTATTATATATTAGCTTCAATTTGTGCATTGACCATTTTGATTCTGATAAACTTTATTAACCCCCTTCTTTCGTAAAATACCATACCATACCTGTCATACATACAAAGCTGTTTAACATGGTGCATTCATCTAAGTACGATTTATTATAGAAAAAGTCATTCACCTTGCACAGATATGGAATATCTGAAAAGAAAATTGTAATTGAAGATGTTTGTACCTAGACATCTAAAAGAAAGGAGGGGATCTCCAACAACATCCGGTTGAAGGACGAAGCATAACACCCAATGCAAAACACAGAGCATACAAGCACAGAAAGAGACGCAAAAGGGACAAAGAGCACCAAATCAAAAATTAACTTCAAACACAGATGACTACACATAATCGTCCGAGACCAATAGGCAATCGGTGCCTACTTAGGATGACAATCTACCAAGCCAGTAGCAGACGGCGTGGTTATCCGAATTACATGCGCATAACCCTCCCACTTTTCCGATTACCAAGAGGTCTGTGTTTGTAACGACTGCCTTGCCTAGAGTCAATTCTTGTAGACAAATAACATTTATGCTTATATATTATTATTAGTTATTCAAACACAGGATTGCCGATAGTAAAAATATCATCCAGCTACCTAGAAGAGATAAGGAATATCATGAGAGCACCACACTGAGCATCGACGGATCCCTAGCAAGCTAGAGGTGAGAACAGGTGCCCGGGAGGAGTAAGCATCCCATGTTTGGCTAGCAGCACCCGCCATCAATGTTCATTACGAAAATGAAAACAATATCTACAAAACATGCAGGCAATGTCTATATAGAAAGTGCTATGGCGAGCATGTCAGGGAAAATATTTAAAAGTCTTACTGGTCAACCCCTCGCGGCGAAATGTTTTACATGCTCCACACGGCGAAGGGCATATGTGTGACATAAAGGATATAAAGATGATCCTGACGACAATCTCAACAGCACTCACAATAAAGCACCAAATTCAGCATCGAGGGACCTCCAGAAGTACCTTGAAGATTTTGGTTATAATCCTTTTCCATACGTGTTAAAAAGTTAAAAGTCTTCAAATTCAAAAGCATCATTTAAGAACAGAATTTTCAGCATGGATCAGACATGCACGTTTCGGGTACTAAACCCTCGTCGTGCAGTGATCCTCAGTCTAAACCATGTAAATAGATCTGCAGCGATAGGCGCTTAATTAGCACCCATTGCGATCCCTACAACCTGCTCGTACAGATTCTCACCAAATCTTACATAAATGTTGTCCAAGAGGAAGGAAAAGGCACAGGTCACTTCATGTCTATGATTTTTATTCTGTAGCGGGAAAGAAACCATTTGATTCAGATGTACAAATATAAGTTTTCCCCTCGCAACTAAAGCACTATTTAATGAGTTAAAGCAATCAATCATGAGTTTTGTCGTGAGGAAGTGTGGTGAACATACTGTAAACGTGGATATTTTCAACATCAGGACGTTTTGCGTTGGGAGGGAGGATATTCGCGATAAAAATGTCTTTCCTATAGTAATAATGCAGCAGGGATATTTTAGCGTGGAGAAAATTTTCGCAAAATCCCTCGGTTCGCACAAATCATCCTCACGCAAAAAATTCCCCGTTTACAGCAATTGAAAAGTCTTATGAAGAGAAAGTATTGGCTTGAAAGATATGAAAAATAATTGTAGTAAATAAAGTAGGATTATCTCCATCAAAGTCCTTGAAAGTCAATTACCGAAAAGGAATTAAGAACGTTTCATTGCTACTGATGATTTCCTTCTGACAAGATACTGGTTTACATGAATTTGCGAGTAATAGAGAGAGAAAAAAGAAAACAGATTCCACTTTATAAAGATACAGCATAACTGACAGCATATCAACATTTCAACAATCCTGTTCTTGCACAAAGAGATAAACAGAAGTATACGAGCAATGTTTTTTCCTATAATTGGCTATTGCTAGCTAGTAATATCATTAATTCAGTAACAATAAATCTTAAAAAGCGGTTGGAACTGATGGATAATAGTACTATCATAGACATTTGTTCATAAATTTCTACCTGCTTGGGTGAACATGTAGTCTGTTCTATGATTTAATATTTGGTAATTCTTTACATCAATCCAATATCTGACATTTGATTGCAGTTGATCTTGAACGCATCTCGGGTTAGAACTCAGGTATGAAGATCCACATCTATTTCGAGCCTCTTTAAATGTTGATTCATTCATATGTATAGCATTATTTCCTAGAATATTTATACGTCATAATGATATAATAGTAATTTGTTTTACATGTTGGGGACAACATTCAAATGTAGTAGTTTATAGGCCATGTATCATATTGAATGCACCAACTATGTAGCAGAGTTTGAAACTACTTTTTTTTCCGTATGTTTGCAGTATAAAAGATTGTATGTCCTGAATTAGATAGATTGTAAACATATGAACATCTATTATAATCTTTGAATTCAAAAGAGCAAGAATCAAAAGGAGTAATATATATAATTAACTATTTTATTCCACCTACCACATACTCTGCCAGGCAAGGACTCTGTACATTCAATCTCGGCAACCTTTCCTGTTGATCCAGGGCAATACAAATACAAACATCGTTCCTCTGATACTGAATCTGAAATAAATGTATCTGTGACTTGCGCTCTGACAGACTGTGACGACGGGACTCCATGAAGGGCCCTGTCTAGGCCTCTTTAGAGAAGACATGGTCCCCTACCACCTGTCCTCTCTAAATGTCGGTTTGACACCGGTTATAACATACATGCACTCACTACAGTCGGCAAGCCGCGGACTGTATTTGTACGCCCAACCTTTTTAAATAATATATTTACAAATACATCTGCATTGCTTGGGTCCTTGCGTTGTGCTGTCTTGTCATTGCTTGCTATTTTGAGACCTTTGGGTAACAGTAAAAGTTGGAGGGTTGTGTGCACATAAACCGGATAATCACACCAACTAGCGTAACTGATGATCGTCCTAAGTCGGCACGGATTGCCCATGGGTTTCGTATGGTAATTTGTTTGATGTTTTTTTTGCTGATCCTTGTCCGTATTGTGTCTCTTGATGCGTTTGTGTTCTATGTGTTTTTACTTTGGGTATTTTGGTGTGTTGGTGCTGCAGCCGAATCTTTTTGGATATATGTATCCCCTCCTTTCAGAGAAAGAGGGGATATCATTCAAGACTCGGTTTCAGCATTCACGGTAAATTATAGAAACATCATATGTGGAATGCCATAGTAGAGACACCAAAAAGGACGCAAAAGTGACAAGGAACAACAAAGCACATGTCGACGTTAAAACACTAACCACAAAGACTACACATAAAGCTAGAAGACCAATTGGCAATTGGTACTGACTCTGGAAGTTCATATGCCATGTTAGTAGCAACAACGTTGTTATTCGGATTACATGCATACATGTACAACCCACCTACTTTTCCGGGTACTTAGTGGTCCCAAAGAACGCACAATTATAATGTTGACGCAAAGAAAGCAGCACATGCAGGGTATGAGATAAAACGTGAGTTTACACTTTCATCATGTTAAAGGCAAATGTTTTGGAATAGATAAATGTGTTATTCCGCGCTTTATTCGTCTTTATAGATTACTATCTTTAACATTGCTGCAGTTAAGTTAATATTACCTAACCTCTTTGATCTTCTCTGACATTGTAAAGATTAAAATGATTGTTCCTTCCTCCACAATATTGCTTTTCACGGAATATATCACAAGTCATGTCACATAATCTTCTTTCTGTCTCATACATTTCGAATTCATCCATATTGTGAAAGCATATACAGATATCTTCCTGTAATGAAATAGACTGAGCTGAGATTTCTCTGACTTTAAACGTAAAATTCTTGCTTCATTTCGTAATTTTTCAAATTTGTAATACCAATGGGTGTCCGTAATATGCGTGGTTGGTGCTCTGTATTTGCAATCCTTGTCCAAATGGCGGATGCTCTTTGTCAGCAGAGCTGCTTCACTGGTAATTTCGTTTTTGTTTACTTTTTTTTTCACTTTTTACTTCCAAGATTACGTTTTGCATTTCTTAAGGATGGTAATTTTAACTGTTTTTCCGTAATTTATTTTCATACAAAATTTAGTTTATTTTATTATCAAAAATTTTATTTATAAAAGATGCTATACATTATCTTACCATTAGTCCAAATTTTGTAGTATCTCTGCAGTGATCATAGCACGTCCCGACAGATGGTAAAGTCATCGTAGTATTCCGTGTGTCAGCTAGGGTTCGAGGTAATGTGTAGCATCCTAAAACGGAATTGTACTCGTGTGTGTTCTTTCTTTTGATCAAATTACTTATTGTTAGTATTACATAAGACTATTTGAAAAAGATAACCTGCATGAATCTTATAAATCAATCTAGAACCACTTTGTTATGAAGAGAAAAAAAACAAAAACAAAAAGAGAACAAAAAAAAAAAAAAAAAAAAAACCCGGAATTTTCTCTACATTGATGAATTTTAAGAGGAAAACGAAGTGTTTAACACAGAGCAGCCTTCTAGACATACATTTCTACAAGAGATATGTATTTTATTTTCATTCACATGTATCCTCTTTGCAAAGAATAAGTGAATGCAAATTTTGTGTAGGTTTTATCAAGAGGTGTACTTCAAATAACAGTGAACTGTCTTCATTCAATATCTCTATTTCTAAATTGGATCTCCCAACACTATATTGCTTACCGAAACTGCCTAAAGCCGCGTTTACACTATCAAAGTTTTCTTGGTCAAAGTCCGTCAAAGAAAACTTGGTCAAAGTTTTCTTGGACAAAGTCGTCTTTTTATATATACACTATCAAAGTTCTTTGACGACTTGTACAAGAAAACGCGGTAGATGTGCACCAAAACAAAGATGAACCCTGCCAATATTGTAAATATTTCTCATGAAAATATTATGGTTTTGGTTTGTAATTGCTTATTGGAGTTATTACATGGTATGGACATGATTTCAAGGAAATATTTCCTTGATTTCTAATATTATCGCAGATGAAATTCACTGCATCGCATAGTTTGTCTTTGTCTCTACATTCTTTAGTTTTAACACTTTTGAAATGCTTTTACTTCTTCCTTCAATACTTGAATACTACTGGTGTCATTTTGAATCTCTATTCTGATTGGTCGATTCCCGCCAAAGTCCGTCCAAGTTTCAAGAAAAATAGGATGGAGTTCTATTCCGTCAAAGTCCATTTAAGTCTTTTGACGGACTTTGATCAAAGTTTTCTTGGATCGTTTACACTATCAAAGTTTGCGTCAAAAAGTTTGACCAACTTTTCTTGTACAAGAAAAATTCGATAGTGTAAACGGGGCTTAAGTTTCCTTACAAATTTCGATTTATTGCTAATTCTAGTAACTGCTCCACTACAATTTTGTCTAGAAATCTGACGTCAGCAATTACTGCTATTAAAGTAAACGTCTTCATATTGAATAAAGCACACGCACATGTAACTAGATATTGCGAAACGGTTCTAAACAGGAGGATGTATTACTTTATTTTGGTCTATTACGAATTCATGGGATGTGATTGACAAAATGAAATCTGGAAATTTCCAAGACAATACGATTTCTTCATACAACTTCTCTAATATGTACACCACACTTCCTCATGACAAAATTCGATTATCTAATCTCATTTAATGGTGTTTTGATCGAGAGCGGATAACTTACATTTGAACATCTGAATCGAAGGGTTTCTTTTCCTGATATTCTAACTAAAGACAATCCTGCTTTTGAATAAATATTTTTATCCACAAGAATAAACACTTTTAAAACAAGGCAAACGTAACAAATACAGAAACACCATTTTTGGACCTAAATATCAAAATTATAGACGGAAAGATTCATTCAAGTGTATATGACAAAAGGGATGATTTTGGATTCAACATAGTAAATTTCCCCTGGCTTGACTGTGATGTTCCAAGGTTACCGTCATGGTATCACAGCTCATCCGGTACGCTAGAGCATGTACTGATATTTTGGATTTTCACAGTAGAAAATTACAATTACCAAAAAACGTTTAGGTCAAGGTTTTCGCTTTCATAAACTAATTAAGACTTTCTATAAATTTTACAAAAATTACAGTCATAAACTAGTTGAGACATTCTGGGAATTTTACAAAAAATTACAGTCAACTTCTTTTGAAATTCGGATCTATACACACAACAAAGTACATTACTTTGGGTATTACACAGCCTGTCTTTTATGGTGATATGATAAACAAAATAACCATCGAAATTGCGTTAGTATCATCAAACGCCTATTATACCGTGGATATGATCCTTATGTCCCCAGACGGACACTAGGCTTGGTACTTGACAAATCTACAGTCTTGTACAAGCGCATCCTTGAGACTTGTACTCTGACTGACTGTGACGACGGGACTCCATGACGGGCCCTGTCCAAACCTCTTTAGAGAAGACAGGGCCCCGACCATCTGTCCTCTCTGAATGTCAGTCGGACTCCTCAAGTGATTACATACATGAACTCGCTACAGCCGGCAGAGCACGGACTGTATTACGCATGCCCTCTTTTGATATCCATTTGCATATTCATCTGTGTTTCTGGGGCCTCTACGTTTTGCGGTCTTGTTTGTGCGAGGTCATCTTACAGTGAGGAGGTTGTTTTACACCACAATTGTACGTTCTTCGAGACCTCTGGGTAATTGGAGAAGTGAGAGAGTTGTGCGCACGTAATCCAGGATAACCACACCATTTGCTACTTGCGTTACAAATGGCCGTCCAAACTCGCCACCGGTTGCCCATTGGTCTCATCGGTTTATGTGTAGTCTTTTGTGTTTGATGTTTACATGTCATAAGTCTCTTTTCCATCTCATACTATACTCGTCTTTTGTGTTTTTGTATAGGGTGTTTTGGTGTTTTGCTGTTTATGCTGCTGTTGGGGTCTTGTTTGAGATCTCCTCCCTTCTTCAATGAAAATTGTGACGTGACCAAAATCATTGGTAATGTCTTGAAAGCGTATTATCTTCCTATGTATTGACAATTATTTAGAATATAATTTTTGCTTAGGCACATGGACTTTCAAATATATTGTTACATTGATTTTTTGCCAAATAAAAATTTCTCTTTGGCACGAGTGTTAAATTATGTAGTGTAAGAGTTCTAATGTACAATGGATTTGTATGTTTTTCTGTAATCAATAAGTTCAATTACTAACTCTGTTGGCATATTCCAATATACTACAACATTTAATGGTAGCTTATTCTACATGGTCTCTTCTTTTTTTTTTTTTGATTTTTTTTTAATTAGCCATGTTTATAGTTAAATTTCAAAAGAGGTCTTAAGGGATTAAAAATGGAATCATGACCTTCAAAAATGTGTAGTCTGTTTAATTCAAGACACTCAGAAATGTTTAACGATTTACAAAAGGGGGAAAGGGTGCCATTTTGTGTCTGCAACCTTTGGGAAATAGTAAATGTTTTTAAATGATATTTCTCTTCTTAAAACTGGCCTCCCAAACAGGCGACCTTGAAGAATATGGATTTTTATGATCAATCTAAAGCTCATTGTTTTTTTTCCTAACAATGACCATGACCTTTAACCTTATTACACCAAATCAAAAGGCTTCTCCTCCTGATAAAAAAAAATGTATTTCTACTCCAAGATACCTTAATACCAAATCCAGCCTTTGACGATTATTTTGGAGAATGGAAGCTGGCCTGCCAACCCAACCCAGCACCATACCACCTAAATAGTCATCAAAGGCTTGCTTTGGCTGGGTATTTCTGACTAGCAGATCCCCACAAATTTGGTTTGGCTAGATGGAAAGGTTCTTGAGTTATCACTTGGATACCAAAATTTCAAATGAATATTTCCTTAACCAAGGACGTAGACCTTTGACCTTACCCAAAAATCAATAGGCCTACTTCCATATTGATCCCAATATTGAAATGCAACATCACAGTAACGCCAAATTTCATTGTATACGGCCATAAAACGAGAACATACTCGCCGTTAAAAGTAAACGTCACCATTTCGTCCTAAATTTTGGAAACAGAGATAGCATCAGAATGGGAGTAACTTGCTTCTGACCTTATGTTTGCAACCGGAAAGCGCTGATTTCACGTTGAAAACACCCATTAATGTTATGAAATATTTATTTGTCATTATTATTTTCATAGCATGAGACACACGTATAAATTATTCGATCAATTCAAATGAATATATACATCCAAATCGAGATAGATAATAGTGAACAAAAAGTCGTTTGTGCGTTATTCCTTTCCTACATACTGTAATGTTAAACGTCTTTAAATTCAATAGCATCATTTAAAACCTGATAAATTTACAGCATGGACCAGACATGCACGTTTCGGTTACTAAACCCTCGTCAGTGATCCTCAGTCTAAACAATGTAATATGGCCAAAAGGTATGAAACGTATTATGTCCAAAATGTACCAAAAGACGTAGCAGAATGGGTGGGATATGATGCTACAGGACCCACGTTTTAAATTTTCAAGAGATTTTGTAACAGAAAATTTCAAATGCGTTGAAGAGACAGACGATCAACCGAAGTTGATCGAACTTGGCTACATATGCCCTCGGGGACTCTTGGTCCACCGTAAACGCGGATATCTTCGCATGGGATAATTTTCGCAATTTTTAAGATTGTACGAATATCACGAAAATAACTCCTGCGTGAACATTACACGTCAACAAGTATAAAACACTTATTGGAAGGAATACTCTCCATTTCGCCAAAATTACCCCACGCGTTCTGTTGCAATGTCCATTGCGCGAATATTTCCCCCATCGAAAATAGCTACGTTTACAGAATTGTGCTTACCATGGTGAGATATATAAGGTGTAAGACTTGTATAAACGTCACTCCAAAATGTTTGCAGTTGTTGGAAGTACGGTCTTGTACATTCGTTATTCATTTCATCTCGAAAGTCAATCATATGCCCACCATTGAAAGAATGACACTTATTTTGTGCTTCCATCCAGGTATCTGGCTGAATAACGAAGACGAGATACTTTGTATCACCTTAAAGAAAACAGAATATATCTTTGAAAAAGTTCTTGATGACAATCTCGTTCTTTCTTGCGTTGTTTTGGAAATCTGATATCTGTAAATTTATCTGCTTTTAAATGATGTTATTGAATTTGAAGACGTTTAAGATCTGCACAGTTTTTTACATACTTAGTAAAAGAATCAATGGCGCACTTCTTAATTACATACATGTACATGCATTTTATGTTGCGGTGATTGGCTACTCCCATTCGTTTCCTATTGCTAGGATGTTGAAATGTGTACTCTCCCAAGGCACCTGCTCACATTCCAGTTAAAGATTCACTTTTCCTCCCTTGCAACATATTTTAGCTTCTATATATATATATATATTTTTGAATTTTCCCTGGTATCGTATCTAAACTCATTTTCATCTTTGAATTAAATTTTTGGATTCGTCTTTAGCTTTGATTCACTCATTTCCGACATTGATGTTAGAATATTGTATTGACGATTAATTAAATATCCATTTATAACTTGCAATTCTTTCCAAATCTTTATCAAAATCGTATTGCATTTTCTATTTGATTCTTTCCCAATGAGGTTAACTCATACATTTAATCAAGAATACCCCGCACAAACTAGGGAGTAACTCAATGAAAAACAATCGCTACAATATTTTCTGTCTAGAGTTAAACTTCAATGTTAAAAGAGTTCTAAAATGTGTAATATTATTTGTCCACAGAAAAGACGAGGTTCCGACTAATTGTCCTCTCTGAATGTCGGTCGGGTCTCGTGGCCCTACCCCTTTTGATAACAATTCCCTGTTGAATCTGCATTACAAAACAAATACAGTGAACCCTAAAATAATAAATCATTCATCTTTAACATTTTGTATGTTAAATGTCTTTATACTACAGTCATGCAAAATGTCAGTCCAGCCAGGAGAGAGTCAAATCTATAGCACTTAACATTTTTTATTTTATTTTTTTTATTTTTTGTACAATATATCATCATCTTACATACAATAAATACTCTTTGTGGTTGAATATTATGATATATTAGTAATTTTTATATTTTTATAGAAAGAGGAAAGAGGTAGAGAGAAAAGGAAAGAGAAAGAGAGAGAAAGAGAGAGAGAGAGAGAGATTCATTCATACATTTTACAGTGGTATATTTAAAGATAGTTAACTAGTGTATCTTAATTGAACTGTACATCAAATGTAATATTTTATGAACTATGTCAATTTCCAAATTATAGCACTTAACATGTGTGTGGCACGACACGCAATTATTTGTACAGCGCCGTTCAGAAAAAAAGTCTTATCCGGTAAATTTTCATATTCGGTGTTTTGAATGGTTCCTAAAATATCGTCCATTATCTAGAACAAAGATGTGCTCGGCTAAAATATTCAAAACACTTATCAAGAAACAGTATCAAGCGTATGATAATAGAAATCGATTAAGAACAGAATTTTCCAGGAAATAGTTTTTGGTGTTTGAATAAGGATTTAGGTACCACCAAATCATTGCTCAACCACCACGACCTACTTCCTTGTCTTACTGTTTATTTTTTCAATCAATAATGTAATTACGTAATTTGAAGCATCTCACTCCCATATCGGGAGTTCGCTTCTTTTTATATGGTGGTGGGTTTTGTTTGTTTGCTTTGGTTCCTGTTTTATCCTGATTTTGTATGCCTTCGGTTTCCGATTTTCTGAATAATCGATTTGTGCTGTATACAGGGATATTGTCATTATCCATATTTGTCATTTATCCATATATAAACTTCACGTTGTGTGTAAATATCCAACGTGAACTGTGTAAATTATTGATGTTGAATGTAAATATGCGAATCGGCATCTTCCGTCGTCATGACGAGATGTGGGTATTGGATTGTGCGTGCATCTGCTTCACATAAGTGGTCAAAGTCATGGATCCGTCGTAAGTCGTCCGTGGTATGTCTTTCATGAACGTTTCATTTTTATAGATTTTGTGTTTCATTTTGACGTTTTTTATAGGCCATTTTGTGCATTTACGAAGTAAACGAATTCAATGTTGCATATCTCCTTTTTAGTTTTCTTTTGTATTTTTTAAAGCTTTGCTTGTCCATTGAAAATGACTTAAGGATCATGAATTAGACTCTTGCGTTTGATTTTCATTTACTGATTATTACCCAAGTTGTAGCTATGTATGAAGTTTCTTCTCATTAACATTTTGCACTACACACAGATAAACTAAGAAATCTAATATCCAGAAATATGAATAAAGGAAGAGGAAGTTCAATTTTCTCTGTTACTACTTAAATACCAACAACAATAGTGACATTAACATTTTCAAGAGAAGAACAAAAATACATACCTTTTGAAAATGAAATAAACATTAAGAGAAATTTCCAATACATTTTACACAAATCCATAGCACTATATCTTCCTAGTTAAAACGGGTAAATCAAAACAAACAAGGAAGTAATTTAAAGATTTAGATAGTCATGGATCCGTCGTAAGTCGTCCGTGGTATGTCTTTCATGAACGTTTCATTTTTATAGATTTTGTGTTTCATTTTGACGTTTTTTATAGGCCATTTTGTGCATTTACGAAGTAAACGAATTCAATGTTGCGTATCTCCTTTTTAGTTTTCTTTTGTATTTTTTAGAGCTTTGCTTGTCCATTGAAAATGACTTAAGGATCATGAATTAGACTCTTGCGTTTGATTTTCATTTACTGATTATTACCCAAGTTGTAGCTATGTATGAAGTTTCTTCTCATTAACATTTTGCACTACACACAGATAAACTAAGAAATCTAATATCCAGAAATATGAATAAAGGAAGAGGAAGTTCAATTTTCTCTGTTACTACTTAAATACCAACAACAATAGTGACATTAACATTTTCAAGAGAAGAACAAAAATACATACCTTTTGAAAATGAAATAAACATTAAGAGAAATTTCCAATACATTTTACACAAATCCATAGCACTATATCTTCCTAGTTAAAACGGGTAAATCAAAACAAACAAGGAAGTAATTTAAAGATTTAGATAGCACACTGGAGGATAATAAATGCACCTGTATATTCATCGCATACGTTTTACATTGATAAAAAAAAACAAGATTGTAAACTAGTGTAAAACTCATAAAACGTAAAGGTCAATATCTACTTGAGTTCATGCGTATGTGTTTATTAGATGGTATGTTTGTTCTTTATATGATAGTAAATTATAACTTTCTAGTATTTCTTTTACAGTACAGTTCTGCAGTATATTTTACATAAGTGTACCGGTAGTGAAAGGGAGGAGGGGATCTACAACAACACCAGGTTGCAGCACCAACAGCAAAACCCCAAACACCCAGTGCAAAAACACAGAGCAGACACACACAGAAAGAGACGCATGGGAACAAGAAACGTCAACACACAACACAGAAACATCAAACGAAAAGGTTTACACATAAACCAACGAGACCAATGGGCAACCGGTGCCGACTTTGGACGAAAATAGCAGAAAGTTTGGTTATCCTGGATTACGTGCGAATAACCCTTCCACTTTTCCGATAACCCAGAGGTCTCGAAGAACGAACAATTTTGGTGTAAAACAACCTCCGCACTGTCAGATGCCCGCACACAAAGAAGACAGCAAAACGCAGGGACCCAAGCAACACAGATGAATATGTAAATGTATATCAAACGAGGGCGTATGTAATGCAATCCGTGCTCTGTCGGCTGTAGCGAGCTCATGCATGTCATGACCCGAGGAGTCCGACTGACAATTAGAGAGGTCAGGTGCTCGGGGCTCTGTCTTTTCTAAAGAGGTTTGTACAGGGCCCATGGAGTCCTGTCATTACAGTCAGTTGACAATAATATTTGTAAAATTTCCAGAAAGACTTATTTCAAGGAAATTAAAATAACCAAAAAAAAAAAACCAACTGATCTGTAACCTTTTCTCGCGTTGTAACTGACTTATGTATCGGGTGCAAATATGGAGTAATACAAATGTTAAGTCTTCAAATTCATAGCATCATTTAAGAACAGATCCATTTGTAGCATAGATAAGATACGCACCTTTTGGGTACTTAACCCTCGTCAGTGAGTCTCGATCAAACTAGAGGATCACTGACGAGGTTTAAGTACCCCAAAAGTGCATGGCTATCTATGAAATACGAACAAAGGCTGTGAAATTTATGTAAAAAATACAGAATGGCCTGTCCAGATGGTTGGGAAATGATGATACAGGACCCACATTTCAGAAAATTCCAGAAAATATTTTGAATAGAATGATTGAATGCGTTAGAAGAAACGATCAACAGTTGACTCCTGTACCACCAGTAGTGAAGAAAAGGAGGGGATCTCCAACAACACCATGTAGCAGAACCCTCAGCAAAACCCAAAACACCAAATGCAAAAACACAAAGCAGACAAGCACAAAAAGAGACGCATAAGGGAAAGGGACGTCAACGCACAAAACCGAAACATCAAACACAAAGAACTACACATAAACCAACGAGACAAATGGGCAACCGGTGCAATTGTGGTGTAAAACAACCTCATCACTGTCAGATGACCACACACAAACACGACCGCAAAACGCAGGGGCCCTAGCAACACAGACGAATATGTAAATGGATATCAAAAGAGGGCGTACGTTATGAGCTCATGTATGTTATCACCCGAGGAGTCCGCTTGACATTCAGAGAGGACAGGTGGTCGGGACCCTGTCTTCTCTAAAGAGGTTTGGACAGGGCCCGTCATGGAGTCCCGTCGTCACAGTCAGTCAGAGTACAAGTCTCAAGGATGCGCTTGTACAAGACTGTAGATTGGTCAAGTACCAAGCCTAGTGTCCGTCTGGGGACATAAGGATCATATCCACGGTATAATAGGCGTTTGATGATACTAACGCAATTTCGATGGTTATTTTGTTTATCATATCACCATAAAAGACAGGCTGTGTAATACCCAAAGTAATGTACTTTGTTGTGTGTATAGATCCGAATTTCAAAAGAAGTTGACTGTAATTTTTTGTAAAATTCCCAGAATGTCTCAACTAGTTCTTCTCTAAAGAGGTTTGGACATGGCCCGTCATGGAGTCCCGTAGTCACAGTCAGTCAGAGTGCAATATTTACGAATGCGCTGGTACAAGACTGTAGATTGGTCAAGTACCACGCCTAGAGTCCGTCTGGTGACATAAGGATCATATCCACTGTATAAAAGGCGTTTGATGATTATGACGCAATTTCAATAGTGATGTTGTCTATCTTAAATTTTAAATAGACCAAAAGAAGTTAACACCATTCTTGTTCATGACAGTTTCACAGTATTTTGCCACGTGTTCCTTTATAGCCGTGAGTGCTGACGTCAGGTGTACACTGAAACAGATATTATTCAGATGTTTAACTTTCTGATCGACAACATTTTTGTGGTGTTTGGAGGAAAGGTCTTCCAGCAAATTGTCGGAATTCCAATGGGGACCAATTGTGCCCACATTTTCCTTTACTCTTACGAAGCTGAATTCATTCAATCTTTGGTCTCTGAAGGGAAAAGATACTTAGCTTTTGACTTCAGCTGCACTTACAGATACATAGACGATGTGTTGTTCATCAACAATCCATAATTCGCCGATTACCTGAGCAGGATATATCCTTCGGAGCTTGAAGTCAAAGAAACTACAGAGACAAATAATTCAGCATCCTATTTGGACATAATGTTGTCCTACGACACTGATGGTCACATGAGCACCTCACTCTATGACAATGACAAACATGGATAATGACCATATCCCAGTATACAGCACAAAATGGATAATTCAGAAAATCAGAAACCGAAGGCATACAAAACCAGGATAAAACCAAAGCAAACAAACAAAAACCTCCACTATATGAAAAGAAGCGAACTCCCGATATGGGAGTGAGACCAGGTGCCCAGGAAGAGTAAGCATCTCCTGCTTGTATGCAACACCCGCCGCTTCCATTCGGTAGAACTGTCACATCCGGTAACTTCCAATTTGGAAGACATAGAGCACTATGTCCTACTCTCCAGAATGGTGGATGATATTCTGTCATAGACCATTTGAACCATCCAACCAAAGAAGTGTCAAATGTTAAAAAATGTGTCAATAAATATCTTTTATTGTAAAGAAGTACATGTATTTGTGATATATTTAATCCTAAACTATAAAAGCCTACATTTGGAGTCTTTCTGATGTCTATAAACATATGGATATCATGGTATTTATTTTTTTATGGGCTCTAGCTATACATGTAAATATAGATTTATCTCAACAGATTATGTCGGTACCAAAAATCACTGCTCAAACACTGGCATCTCCTTCCTTGTCTTTGAGTCATTTCAATAATACCATCATTACAATTTATAGAAAAAATCCCAAATTTCCATTATTTCTCCATATACTACAATAACATACGAATTGACATCGTCTGTCGCAATGACGAGATGTGGGTACCGGATTCTACGTACATCTGCTTTACACCAGTGGTCAAAACGATCAGTCCGTCGTCTGTCGTCCGTGGTATGTCGTTCATGAACGTACCACATAGAATTTCTAAAACTTGGGTACTTGGGCATCATATCCCATCCACTACAAAAAAAAACAAAACAATGAGTTTTGGTAAAGTAATCATTTTATTCAAAATCGGAAATGGGGAAAATTAAAACAAAAAGAGAATTCTATTACCAAAAACTGAAATCAATGACCGGACAATCTGTTTGAACGGATTCTTTTTGGAATATCGTCCCTAGTTTAGCTCCAGTAGTTTGATGAATAAAACTCTTTTTGTCCATTATATTTCGTTTTATAGTAACATGAAACTTGGGCAAAAATTTCATGTATAAGCAATACGCCCTCTCCTGATCATATACAGAATATAAATACAAAGATTGCAACTTAAAGAGTGGGAATAACCGATAAAACAAGTATATTTATCATTTTAGAGAACAACATAATGAAAAGGAATATATTCTATGAGAGAGAGATTCCGCTTGGTACATCTATCGATGAAATGCGTATCGTTTTGTTTCTCACTGCAAATTTCCGAAAAGCAAGGTTTCTAAATAAAGGGGAGTGAAATCATGTATTTTATCATTAAACATATTTAATATTGCGTTTGTGTGTACTGACTTACTTAACTTTGATAACCAATTTAGTAACCAAATTCTTTGATAATCTTAAAGAAAGGAGGTCTCCAACAACACTCGGTTGAAGCACCGACATCAAAACCCCAAAACACCCATTGTAAGAACACAAAGCAAACATTCACAGAGAGAGAGAGAGAGAGACTTAAAAGGGACAAGGATAATAAAGTCACACGATAGAAACATGAAAAACAAAAGACAAAACATAAATACGGGACCAATTTGCAACCGGTGCCGACTTAGGACGGTCATCTAACACGCAATTAGCAGACGGTTTGTTTATTCAGATTACGTGCGCACAACCTTCCCACTTTTCCGAAGAAGGCACAATTGTGGTGTAAAATAACCTCCTCACTGTAAGATGAACATTCAAACTCAAACTCACAGCATGACACAGGGGTCAAAGAAATACTCAAAGAGAAGACATACAAAATACAGTCCGTACTCTGCTCATGCATGTGATCACCCGAGGAGTCTGATTGACATTCAGAGGAGACAGATGGTCGAGACCCTGTCTTCTCTAATGAGGTTTTGACAGGGTCCGCCGTGCCGTCACAGTCAGTCAAAGTGTAATTCTAAACAATATGCTTGTACAAGGCTCTAGATTGGTCTAGTACCAAGCCAAGTGTCCGTCTGCTGACAGGAGGATCATATCACCGGTATAAAAGGCGGTTGATGATTCTAACACAAATTCTGTTTACCTTTGATCCCCCTTAATTTGCTAATTCTGTCACCGTAAAATGCAGGTTGTGAAATACCCAGACTAATATACTCTGTTGCTTGTATGGGTCTGAATTTCAGAAGAACTTGATCTTTATTTTTCTATTATTTCCAAAGTGTTTTCTTGTTTGTGAAAGCGGGAACCTTGACCTAAAAGTTTCTTCGTCATTTGTAAGTTTTTACTCTGAAAATCCAAAACATCCTTACATGCTCTAGCTCTGAGCTATATGTAGGATCATCTCAGTCAAACCAGGGGAAATTTACTATTTTGAATCATAAATCATCTCGCAGGTGTGTTAAGGCGTCCCATGGAATATTACGTAAAAAATTTGCCGCGAAATAATGTAACGTCATTTGACGTCATAGACTCCGTGTTGTCAAGTACGGTAGAAACACAGTATTTCAATTAATTTTTATGATATTTTGTAAATTCAAAGAATGAAAGTTATCAGTTATAAAAAGTCATGTACTTACTCAATCGCGGACACTCCGTCTATTCAATATACATTTGAGAAGACCCCCAATCAATTGAGTGCACTTTGTGACCCCCTTGCGTTGTTAGGGAACTCTGCGTTACTGAGAAGGAAGGTGCGATCCGACAGTTTACATGGCGGGTGATAAGCGGTAGGTATTTGTTAAAATTACATGAAAACAGAGATGCTGCAAAACGCAAATATCCTAATATACTCAATCATAAATGTAATCAAAGACAAAACTATTTAAAAAGGTACGAAATCATTCTTTTTATGTACCTTGTTTACAGTACTGGAGGAGTACACGTGTGTCATATGATGCATGTGTCGTGTAGGTATATATTGCAGCAATGCTGTGAAAAAAGTATGGTTGTAACGCTATTGTTATAACTTTATTTCCCATATCATCAGTGTCTGCTACGATATATAAATTTAGATACAAGCAAATTCTTGAGGTAAATTTTACGAGGAGAAAAAAAATGGGGAGGGGGTGGGGTGGGGTGGATGTGGGACATGCATCTGTACTGTTTAAGTATGTAACAATGAAACTACTTTGTATTATACAATTTATAACACTTATTTTTTTATTCATTTGTATTTCAGACTGATGAAAATTACATATTTAATCATCTGACATCTCATTAAAAAAACAAAACAGAAATATTTTGGCACTGGATCAGTGTTGGATGCTGCATTAGCCCAGAATAATAATCGAAAGAACTTTTCAATGACCAGGTATATATATTATATTTAATTTTCTTAGAGACTTGAGTGTAAAAATATCTTCCCATATATATATTACATAGTTGAAATTTGATATAAATCTAGATCTATCTATGAATATTGTCAGAACAAATCTATAATTGTTAACATTATTTGTGTCATTTCATTTTCTTTTAAGTTCTAATAATTGACTTGTTAACAGTACACTAAAAACACTAAAAGGTTCTGTAAGAAATTACATTTTAATACAAAAAAAAACCTTATTTATTCACCTAAATTTGAATTTTATTCTAATTTCAGAGATTTGCCTATGGAAGAAAATATAACTTCACCCGAATGCCAGCAAGAAGATGTCACGTCAAGTGTCTGTCAAATGTTAAAAAATGTGTCAATAAAGTTTTTTTATTGTAAAGAAGAACATGTATTTGTGATATATTTAATCCTAAACTATAAAAACCTACATTTGGAGTCTTTCTGATGTCTATAATCATAGGGATATCATGGTGTTTTATTTCATACATGGGCTCTAGCCGCTCTATCAGTGGCGTAGCTTGGGCAAAACTAAGTTAATCCTTTCATTGTACTAGGAAAATGAGTTCAGAAGCTAAGGACATTCGAATGGCAATGAAGGAGGTCAAATTCAAATAAAGATTTACCTCCAGCAGCTCACAAAAAAACCTCCAGAGGGAGGAAAATTTTTACTGAATTGAGAAATTTCAGAGGAAAAGTGGATGCTTTAGCATACATGGTAGCTACGCCACTGTCTACTCAATGATACCTTGTTATACAAGACTGATATGTTACTCTCACAAAGTTACATTTCTAACGCATTATGGTTTTCACAGAGGTATTCAATTCTTGTGATAAAGGATGCCATTCTAAATGAGTTCACGTCTATCATCTGATACATACAGAGCTGCTGAGTTATTTATTTTGGTTTTTTAATTATTTTAAAATTGAATGAAATTGATCATAGCAAATCTTCCGTTTTTAGTATCTGAATAATGTACAGATCTAAATTTAAATAATAAGGAGTTATGAGGTGGGGGGTCAAGCCTGCCCATGCAGGGTGATATAGCCTATTATACATGTATATAATACTGGGTTGATGGTCTAAATATGACCATGGATATCATCTCAAATTGAGGAAAAACAATGACCGAATGATTTTATGCAAAGCTGAAAGATGGAAGCCCCCCCCCCCCCCCTTCCTCTCACGAGTTCGAAAAACGTGATGAGAAAATAAAGAATATTATTGGTAGACAAAGTACAAATTTTGTCGATGATGGCGAGATACAGGTTTCAATTAAGTATACATGTAAATATAGATTTATTACAACAGAGAGGTTTCTCCTTTCGGTGCCCCTGACGTTGAACATTGCACATTTGCATAAATTGTATTATCCGGTTTTTATTTCTGAGAGGAGAGGTAATTCCAGTTACACGTCACTTACATCCATTGTCATGTCATGGTCTGTCATGATTATGCGAGATTGGGACATAATTATAATATTATAGTAGTACTGATCATATCCTTTTCCTGGAATCTGGATGCGTTTTTTTTGTTTGTTAATCTTCACGATAAGCAGTAGATTGAAATATTTCTTCCGGAGGGAAAATTAGATAAGCTTGAACTTTAAAAAAGAGCAGTATTACAGTCCTGCAACCCACTTGTTTGACAAAAAGGTGGATAGGTTTCAATAAACAGTTTCGTATAATCTCTAACCTGATTTGGCCCCGGTCAATTTTTCAATAATAAGAGCTGAGCCTTGATCTTCATACTGTATGCATGAAAATTAAAATAATGGCATATTATGAGGTATCATTAAAAACTGTAAGATATTTGCAAGATTATGGGAAATTTTCATTTTCTGAAACACGTGTTCATAGGCAATGAGCTGGGGCTCATTAAAGGAGTCTACCACAGTAAGGGGCGCCAAAAGGGACATAATGATTTTCAGTGTTTTTGGTGGTCATATTGATTTCTCCTTAACTACACGGTCAATCCCTAATCACTTTTATATTTTATTGATATAGATACACTCTTTCTTTGATATGAATTTTATTCCCCAAATATTTACGGAACAATGTCGTTTCCGCTATAGAAGTTGCCCCGCGGTACCGTCAAATTTTTACTATTTTCCCCTTTGTCGAGCACATTTCTACATCTTATTATAAGTTATAGGTATAATCTTGTGTAAGCATTATAAAGTGTAAGATTTATTCTTTTTAACCATATATATACTTTGATAGGTATGTATTTTATGATAGTATTATATGACGCTGGGTTAAGGGTGCGCGTCAAGGGATGACGTCATGAAAAAAAACTGTTTACTGTAACCTGTAGGCATATGGGAATATGGATACTGATGGAGTATGTAAATTTACAATTAAAGGCCTTGGATACCATTCATGTGTAAACAGTATATTACATATAGGTGGTAGCAATAGTGAAAATAAAGGTCAAAGTGCTGTATTATAGATGCATTATGGGTATTAAAATGGGTATCTGCCTCAACATGTCAAATGGTGAAAAAAAGGCAAAAATGGGCATTTCGGAGTGGGTCGCGGGAATCTCTATGCGGCATACCGATAAATAAGTATGCGCGTTACGACAACTTGCGATATATCAAATTCTTCGGAACGGCATATACTTTCCATATTTTAAGGAAAAAAAATATGACGGGATGATTAAAATGTCTTTTAGGTTTCAATAAACAGTTTCGTATAATCTCTAACCTGATTTGGCCCCGGTCAATTTTTTTAATAATAAGAGCTGAGCCTTGATCTTCATACTGTATGCATGAAAATTAAAATAATGGCATATTATGAGGTATCATTAAAATCTGTAAGATATTTGCAAGATTATGGGAAATTTTCATTTTCTGAAACACGTGTTCATAGGCAATGAGCTGGGGCTCATTAAAGGAGTCTACCACAGTAAGGGGCGCCAAAAGGGACATAATGATTTTCAGTGTTTTTTGTGGTCATATTGATTTCTCCTTAACTACACGGTCAATCCCTAATTCACTTTTATATTTTATTGATATACTATTAGATACACTCTTTCTTTGATATGAATTTTACTCCCCAAATATTTACGGAACAATGTCGTTTCCGCTATAGAAGTTGCCCCGCGGTACCGTCAAATTTTTACTATTTTCCCCTTTGTCGAGCACATTTCTACATCTTATTATAAGTTATAGGTATAATCTTGTGTAAGCATGATAAAGTGTAAGATTTATTCTTTTTAACCATATATATACTTTGATAGGTATGTATTTTATGATAGTATTATATGACGCTGGGTTAAGGGTGCGCGTCAAGGGATGACGTCATGAAAAAAAAACTGTTTACTGTAACCTGTAGGCATAGGGGAATATGGATGCTGATGTAGTATGTAAATTTACAATTAAAGTCCTTGGATACCATACATGTGTAAACAGTATATTACATATACTGTAAAACGAGAATATTTAGCGCTCGATTTATTTTAGCGCCATTAGCGCAAAGGCATGGTTGCGCTAAATTAAGTAGTGCGCTAAAATTTTCAGATGCAACATCAAATTTCAATAAGAAAGTATTCGACATTTTATTCAAGGTGCATTACAACGTGTCCACGGCATGGTCTATCCGGCAACGCTTGTTGTTTTAATAGCTAATTAGATAATTGGATTAACGCTAGCGCTTGGGTAGATAATGATAGTACACACGCCGTGATTAACATGTACAGTACCGGGTAGATCATGATTGTCTACGTGTCGTAATAACCAATCATGAAATATAAATAAGAGTAGGGCGAGATTATTAAAAACCCAAAAAAACTGAAGTTGTTTAATCGGAACAAATTTTCATTCCAACCATCAGATAAAAAATTGTAGTCGTACCTAAATGCAGGAAGATACGTTCATATGTATTATTTCTAACGAGAAGATTTCTCTCTCGCTTATATTTAGATAGCGTAACATTTGTGTGAAAACACAGTACTTTATAACACAAGGTACAAATACGGTAAAAAAGGAGATCTATAAAGAAAAATACAAGCATACGAATATGCAATTCAATTGTCCAAGACACGTGCCGGCATGAAGTCAATACCTCTATGTATATCGCTGTGAACATGTACATTAGATGCGCAGTCTTTTAAAAGGATTTATTTACACAACGTGAATAAAATCGGGATGTTAGCGCCGTTGCCGTAAAATGATTCGTTACGCCAAGTTGAAAAATTGGGACGATATATATTCATCCATGTTACATACAGAACAGCGTTCTTTATCACTTTAACTTGAATTGATAATAAGTTCGCATTACCAACGATTGTCCGAACATGAGACACGACGGATATTTTTTGTCTGACGTTACAAAAAATTACGATTCAACGACGGCAATTTGCTACCGGCGATGTCTGAGAAACAAAGTCCTAAAGTCACTGTGCGCTAATTTTATTGACCAGATGGTGTCAATGCGCTAAATTAAGTTTGCGCCAAAAGGTTTTCATCCCTCATTGCGCTAAAATATGTTTGCGCTAAATATTCTCGTTTTACAGTAGGTGGTAGCAATAGTGAAAATAAAGGTCAAAGTGCTGTATTATAGATGCATTATGGGTATTAAAATGGGTATCTGCCTCAACATCTCAAATGGTGAAAAAAAGGCAAAAATGGGCATTTCGGAGTGGGTCGCGGGAATCTCTATGCGGCATACCGATAAATAAGTATGCGCGTTACGACAACTTGCGATATATCAAATTCTTCGGAACGGCATATACTTTCCATATTTTAAGGAAAAAAAATATGACGGGATGATTAAAATGTCTTTTAGGTTTCAATAAACAGTTTCGTATAATCTCTAACCTGATTTGGCCCCGGTCAATTTTTTTAATAATAAGAGCTGAGCCTTGATCTTCATACTGTATGCATGAAAATTAAAATAATGGCATATTATGAGGTATCATTAAAATCTGTAAGATATTTGCAAGATTATGGGAAATTTTCATTTTCTGAAACACGTGTTCATAGGCAATGAGCTGGGGCTCATTAAAGGAGTCTACCACAGTAAGGGGCGCCAAAAGGGACATAATGATTTTCAGTGTTTTTGGTGGTCATATTGATTTCTCCTTAACTACACGGTCAATCCCTAATTCACTTATATATTTTATTGATATAGATACGCTCTTTCTTTGATATGAATTTTATTACCCAAATATTTACGGAACAATGTCGTTTCCTCTATAGAAGTTGCCCCGCGGTACCGTCAAATTTTTACTATTTTCCCCTTTGTCGAGCACATTTCTACATCTTATTATAAGTTATAGGTATAATCTTGTGTAAGCATGATAAAGTGTAAGATTTATTCTTTTTAACCATATATATACTTTGATAGGTATGTATTTTATGATAGTATTATATGACGCTGGGTTAAGGGTGCGCGTCAAGGGATGACGTCATGAAAAAAAAACTGTTTACTGTAACCATAGGATAGGATGTAGGATGCAGGATGTAGGATAGAAAGTGGATAGAATCTTATCATATCCTATCCTATCCCATCCTATCCTATCCTATCCTATCCTATCCTATCCACCTCAATCCTAACCATTTCTATCCTAGATCCTATCCTATCCTACGTCCTACATCCTGTCCACTTCATTCTTCAATCCAATCTTTCTTTTTTAAATTCTTAATTTTTTAGCAGACAAACATACTCATTTGATTAAATTTGATCCATTGAAATTTCTTTCTTGACTTAATGGGTGATATAAATTTTAGTTCAATTAAAAACAAACTTGGATTATTGTTGTGATATTTTGTTTCGTTCACTACAAATGCAAAACATTATTTAATGATCTAAATAATTTTCATTTAAATAAAATCCAAAAACAGCAAAATTTTCAAATAATGTACTACTTATGCATGAATTTATATCAAGTCATTTAGTTGTAATCATAATCTTGCTTATTGTGATGAGAAGTAGTAAAAGGTGGATAGAATAGGATGTAGGATAGGATAGGATAGGATAGAATAGGATGTAGGATGTAGGATAGGATGTAGGATAGAATTGGATTGGAATGAGGTGGATAGGATAGGATAGGATGGGATAGGATAGGATAGGATGGGATGGGATAGGATAGGATAGGATAGGATAGGATAGAGTGGATAGGAGGTGGATGTAGGATGTAGGATGGTGGATAGGATAGGATAAAATTGTCAAACAAGTGGGTTGCAGTACTGTACATACATGTATAACAGGCTATATCACCCTGCATGGGCAGGCTTGAACCCCCCCCCTCCCGATAAGGATCCTTCCAACCCTTGTTGAATGTAATTAATCGAAGGAATTACGAAATGAATATGCTTCATTTACAACTTGTTAAAAATCGTATATTTGCTATCAGCACCGCCCCCGCCACCTACAAATATATAAGCTAGTAATACACCCCCCTCTCTCTTTCTCCAACTCCCTCTCTCTCGTGAACACCTGCATAAAGTCGAATCTGCACTCGATTATGGACCTGTATTATCACCAGCATAATTTAAAAGTGTAAATAATAAAAAAAAAAAAGTAAAATAAAAAGGTTTCTTGGGTGACGAAAAATAATTTCAGAAGACTTGACACTGCATCTGACCCCTCCTCCAAGCATTCTGACTAGCAGAAAGAAAAAAATTGAAATGAGTGGATAATACAAATGTAACAGAAAGACATGGCTATATAGTGATAAAAGCTATAAATATCGTGATAAAATAATAATACCGTTAAAGATACAGTGTCCCTGAATTTTTTTTTTATTGAAAACGTACTCAGTACAATTTATTTCGAAGGGTAAAGATTGAGTAAAACAGAAGCCATAAAAAGTTTTATTTAAAACATATGCAGTAATGACCATAATATTGTCGAATTTGTAAAATTTAAATCTTCATATACCTCTGATTTAAAAACGCAATATATTGTAGGTGGCGCTAGTGAAAAGAATTAGAGCTGCGCACCCAAAATTAAAAATAACGTTTTGAAACGGTTATATAGTCCAGTCAAAATAGCACAAATATGGCCTCAACTTAAAAAAATTGCAACACAAACTTTCTCAACTGATTTAGTAAGTACAATGTTGTATCTAAAACATATCAAAAGTTTACCAAAATCAACCCCGTGGAAATTCGTGTTTTGGGGGAAAATTCAAAAATATTGATCAAAAATCGATGAAAACTGGAAAGTAATTCTAAAACACATAACTTATCAATGAATGTTAAATTTATTTGATTCTACTGTTATTCTGCATACACCACTGTAATTTAATGACTGTAAGTTGGCAATTGTCATAACATCTTTTTTTGAAAAAATAGTAATTTTCATGATAAAATCACGAAAAATGCATTTCAATTCTCAATTTGTGTTATTTAAACAACCAAGATAGGAAGAATGTCTCACTACGTTCCCGGTGACAACGGCGGTTCAAAACGTAGCAATCCGTGGGATTTTTGTCAGTTTTTATCTTGGTATTCAAGTTCTGTTAGGTCTCGTTACGTTTTTTGCACGGTCTACCAAGGTATCCGTGACGAGCCGTGACCCCTGAATCCTGAAGACCAAACGGCACTGCGTTTCAACCTGCGGCTTGTTACGGACGTTTGTACGTTTCCTCACGACCTGCCACGTTCCGATAAGGTCTGTCACGCTTTGTTACGATTCAATCAAGTTGGCCACAGAACCCACTACGATTAGCCGTGACCGCCGGGAAAAGGAGACACAAAGAGCTGCAAAAAAAGGTTGGCTGGTTATACTTTTTGTGTGACCGTGCGTACCGTGCAAGGCTGTAGTAGAACTTGAAATAATCCGTAACAAGTCGGGACGTACCGTGATTAAACGTGACTAAACGGTTAACATACTCCTTAGCTCGCCGTGAGAAATCGTGGCACACCTGGATAAAACGCACATCTGCCATAACTCAACTTCATTATGATCGCAAGTTGCCGAGTCATACTTTTGTTTCCCGTTCCGCTTCGGACACTATCCCAAGTTTTGTTGTGGTCTGTAACGTACCGTCACGTTTCGTTGCGTACCGTTTTACTGCCGTTTCTAAAGTAGGTCATCTACACCGTGGGGTGCCGTGGCAAAGGTTTTGACAGTATAAACATTTGACCCGTCAGCCCCGGCAATCACGGCTAGTTACCTTTGTCAATCCCGTTCGCCACGGTCACCATGTTTCGTCCACGGTGGCTCAAAACGTGGCCTCCGTGGTTGCTGGGAACATAGTGCAAAAAAAGGGGGCCAATATTAGATTCTCCAATCTTCAAATCAAGATGCTTATACATTTTTTGTACTAGAAATAGTCGAATAATTGTTGTTTGTTAATGATTTTTTATGTGTACAATGTAGTTGTATGATAATTTGACCAAATGACATAAAAAAGCTTACCATGACATGTTTATATTGAGAGGTTACAAGTAGACAATTATCAAAATGATATTAAGGTAGAGCATCCCTCAGGTCTGAATTGATGGTAATTTTTTGCCTGGATACCTTATTTTTTCTCGTCAGAATGTTGTTCAGATTATTACACTTATATGGTTTTTTGAAAAGAAACTTTTATAGTTACATTTTATCACCTGTAAAAAGGGATTTTTCTTACTTTCCTCATAAGGTCCAATGTTAAAGCTCAAACATTCTAAGTTCTCGGTATAATCATGAAACCACGAATTATCTTTTGTTTTTATATCAGGTCTAACATACGCTTTGAATATATGCACATGAAAATATTGTAAAATTTGATGTTTTGGAAATATGAGCATCTGAGACCTGAGGGATGCTCTACCTTAAATGGATTTTTTTTTCAACCATATGCCGGCTTCACACTGTCACGATTTTGATATCCGATTGACAAACGAATATGCAATTTTCAATTTCGTACGAAGTTACGCCCGTATATGGTTACTTGGGGACGATTTTTATCATAAAATATATCCGAATGACATACGTCGGAATGCTTCCGATGTGTTGTTATAAACGAAGCCTATTCGATGGTTTCACGATGTCGTATCTAGAATACGATGCATATGGATCACCAGGATTTTGCCATATTTTAGATGTTGAATTCTTGTTCAATCAGTTGCACAGTATCAATGGTTTCCTCCTCTGCCTTTTGTTATTTCTGTTCTAGAAGAAAACCCAAATGGTTGGCCCCTATAGCATAACATGGTTGGCCAAGATATGTGACATTGGCCCTGTCCATCAATTAATGTTGAATCTTACCATGTTCGACAATTTCTGAAAGTAAGGCATATTAAATTACAGTGTGACTACCAGACGGACAGACAGACGAATGATTCAGTGATCAGTGACCTTTACATAGCAGATGACATTAAAAAAGTTATCAACAATACGAGTATATCGTCTTTAAGGACTTTCATTTATCGACATCATCGGTCGTAACAAGTGGAAGAAGTGATGGTTCAATGTAAGAAAGACTCGGAAAATACATAATCACGAGTAAATATATCTTGCTATAGAAGATACTGGATCTGTAAAAGTTCCTCATCTTACTCGCTTAGATGCATTAAAAGAGGCTAAACTGCCTTAGAACTTTTATCTTATTGTAACATCATCAAAGTACGTAATTTTGCATTGATTGTAGACTTGCAAAATTGGAGGAGACAGATTTTTATCTATTTATTTATTTTATTTATTTATTTATTTTATTTTATTTTATTTTTATTTTATCTTTTTGTTGTTGTTGATAAATTAGGATTATCTTAGAAAATTACTTTAAACTGGCTTTAAATATTATATTACGACGGAACTGAGTAGGAATCGCCAAAGAAACCCCCCCCCCCCCAAAAAAAAACAAAAACAATTATTTTAATGATTATCGGGTTTGCATGTATGTTGGCTTTTTGGGGGTGGGGGGGTGTTTGTTGTTTGTTTGTTTTTGTTTTTGTTTTTGCTTATTTTTTATGTTTTTATTGCTGTATATTGTTTCAGCAAACACCTTTGAAAATTCATTATTCTTGTATCCGATGAGCATGCGTAAAATATCTTACCATCTTACCTCAATACATATATTAGTTTCCCAGTATTCGAAACTAGAAAAAAAAACCGAATGCTAAAAAACGAACCCAAAGGGAAAAAGCAAATTATAAGAAAATGAAACATATCAAACATTATACATTTCGAGTTTCAATTGAAAGCAAAATGAAATATAACAAAATGAAAATTATGTGAAAATAATTTATGCACTTTGATGCAAATCAAAACGCACACACACAAAATTCCATGTTCATTTACTAAATTATTTATGATTTATTGACATTTTTATTTTTGAAAAGTGGTTCATACTCTTTCAAATAAGTAAAAAATAGAAATAATTACGAAAATACGAAAAAGCATCAATAAATCAATTATAATCTATAAAATAAATCACAAGTAATATAATGTTGAATTTATGCACTAAAGGACCTCCATACTTAAAAGAATAATTTACCGTGACCCACCGCATTTCGTGATAAGAAAATTTCTAAAGTGTTAAATTTACTAAGAATAATTCAATTATGTGATTTAAACCGAAATTCTTTTTATTAAATTGAACAGTATGGGAAAGATAGAACGTGGAAACTTTAATTTAACCGGAAATGGTGAAACGTTGATAAAATGTTTTCCATAAATTCATAGAAATCGATCGGGTAAACTTAAAAGAATAATTTACCGTGACCCACCGCATTTCGTGATAAGAAAATTTCTAATGTGTTAAATTTACTAACTTAAAGAATAATTCAATTATTTGATTTAAACCGAAATTCTTTTTATTTAATTGAACAATATGGGAAAGATAGAACGTGGAAACTTTAATTTAACCGGAAATGGTGAAACGTTGATAAAATGTTTTCCATAAATTCATATAAATCGATCGGGTAAACTTAAAAGAATAATTTACCGTGACCCACCGCATTTCGTGATAAGAAAATTTCTAATGTGTTAAATTTACTAACTTAAAGAATAATTCAATTATGTGATTTAAACCGAAATTCTTTTGATTTAATTGAACAATATGGGAAAAATAGAACGTGGAAACTTTAATTTAACCGGAAATGGTGAAACGTTGATAAAATGTTTTCCATAAATTCATATAAATCGATCGGGTAAACTCATCTTTTGTTACAAAAATATATTTACCTCGTTTTAAATAAGCTATGCAGCAATTCATTCCATTTTCTGATTTTTACAATAAGATAGCAAGTTCTTAATATACAATGACCTATTCCGGAACTTACTTTACGTGCAAAGTACGGGAGACCAGTCACGCCCTCTGAAAATTGAACAATTTACGTGACGATTAAAGCAATTTCCACGGGGATATTTTTGGTCAACTTTTATCAGCACATTACCAGTGTCTTATTTTAACAATTGAAACTAACAGACCTTGTGTTGCAATTAGTTTGAAGTAAAATTGTATATTGACTGGACTAATGCGTAAGAATCGCATGAAAATTTGAATTTATACAAATGAGAATGTAAGATTTAATTTGAAAAGAAAGATTTTGCATAATAAAATTTTGTAAAATTAATTAATTTTCAGGGACACCGTACCTTTAATTAAAATGATGCTTTTAAAATCAAATTATGAATTTGTTTGAAAATCAATAGAAACTTGAAATACATTGTCGCAGATAAATATTGCAATATAGGAAAGAAGAGGGGCGTACAAAGGGTTCTTGAATGAAGTGTAGAATGTACTGCATTGGCTATCATTATGACTTCCATTGGATTCGCACATTACTTTAAATTTAAGTCTTCATCAACATAGTATAATAAATATTGACACTCTACACTTCAAATTCTTCAAGAGAAATTAAATTCTTGCCGAATTCACTTGATCATGCCGATTTTGAGACAGAAGAATATGAATTTTCGTTGAAATGTACCTGCACTGAAACGTTTTTGAGAAATTATCTCCCCCTGTCAATCGCGCATCACTTGTACGTTTGAAATTGTTCGCGGGAGGAGAACGTTTGAGGTACTCATAGAAAATAGATTAGCGCAAGTTGTTTCTCAAAATAAATTGTAAGACGTTTGGTGTAAATCGAATCTTCTATGATTTATCTATATAGTTCTTGCTACGACAACTTGATTTTTTTCATATCAAACATATAAAGGGACGTAGTCATTGAAGATGTAACGCAAAAACGAGGGTGCGCCGTAGAATTCCTTAATTTAATCCATAAATACATGGAAATTACGACTTGTCGTAGCAAGATACATGAAATTTGAACATTTCTCTACACAACATAAACCATAAGTTCACTGAGAAATTAGTGGAACAACTTGCGCTGGATGCTTCTTTTTCGTATCGTGTACATGTGCTATAAATAGCAATCACGTGACTTTCAACACACCTGCAGAACTTGCCAGTGACCCTAGACTTTCCTTCTGAAAAATACATAATCATACTTTTGATTAAAGTATATTTTATTGAGAGAAAGAGGTGTCCATTACAAAGGTGCGATAAAGGTGATGGTATTTCCAATGGGACGCCTAAACATACCCGCGCTGTCATCTCTCCATTAACAGTTCTGATACTTAGGTCCAAAAATGTTGTTTCTGTGTTTGTCTTGTATAGAGTTAATTCTTGTGGATAGATAACATTTTATACTTCTCAAAAAACAGTATTATCAATAGTAAATAAGTAAGAATATCATAAGTCATTTTCAATATTGTATAAAATATGATTAAGTAGACACTTATTTGCCTCTTTTTATATTTTGCTCATGAACAATTGAAGACATTTACAAAAAGTTGAGAGATTAATATTATTCCCTGTCTTGACTTCAAGCTCCAAAGGATAGATACTGCTCAGGTAATCCGCGAATTTTGGATTATTGATGGACAACACATCGTCTATGTATCTGTTAGTGAAGTTGAAGTCAGAAGCTAAGTTTCTTTTCCCTTCAGAGACCAAAGATTGAACGAATTCAGCTTCGCACGAGTAAAGGAAAATGTCGGCAAGGAGTGGGGCACAATTGGTTCCCATTGGAATTCCGACAATTTGCTGGAAGACCTTTCCTACAAAGGAGATGCTTACTCTCCCTGGGCACCTGGTCTCACTTCCATATCGGGAGTTCGCTTCTGTTCATGTGATGGATGTTTTTGTTTGTTTGATTTGGTTCCTGTTTTATCCTGATTTTGTGTGCCTTCGGTTTCTGATTTTTTGAATTATTGATTTTGTGCTGTATACAGGGATATGGTCATTATCCATATTTGTCATTAAACAGTAATTTTAAAAAATACTTATATGATGTTTACGTTAAATGTTCAGAATATTACAGTTACGAATTCTGCATAAAATATACAAAATTGTACTAATTAAACGTTTTTGTTAGACACTTTCACAAAATGTTCTCAGTACCCGATCGATGCTTTGGGTGCTAACCAAGACGTCCGCAAGTACCAATAACAACATTATTTCCACTAAGCATTAAAAGTTCCAATTTTTCATATGTTTTGGTTTGGGAAGATAACCATTCTTTCTGGTATATGTTACAGCTATTGAATACATTGCTATAACATAAATGAGGTTATAGAGCTATCTGATTTGAGAGACGGTAAGTACTAAACGTACTTCATGCGACGAACCAAGACATATAAAAAGGGCACAGTGTAAAACATTGGCAAGGCGCATTTTCTATTTCCAAATATCACAGATCACGGAGACTTAATTCAGAAACTTCCTAAATGATGCATGCAACAGTAATATACGGATAAAGTAGTTCTGATAATTACATGCGCCATTTCAAAATAAATATTTTTTACTTCGTATTCTAACGCTTCTTATTATTATCAAAATTTTACAGTTGTAGAAGGGTCAAGTTTAAAATGGTTGACAGTTGACAATGATTGAAGTATTTAATGTACAAATTAAATCTACAGTTGACAATTATGATAGAAATGAAGATCGACAATTAACATATTGATAGCGATTGAAAAAAGACGAAAAAGAAAAAAAGCCAAGGGTAGACAATTGTAGTTTTGAAGGTTGACGGTTTGCAGGACGACAGTCGACAATAATTGCAGTATTGAATGTTGACGGTTGAAATGTCGCGAGTTTACAGTGATTGAGGTACGGTAAATGTTGAAGGTCGACAGCTTACAACGATTGTTGTATTTCAGATGACGATTAAGGTGTCGACAGTTGACAATTTATTGTAAAATTGAAGGTAGACGGTTGACATGTTGACAATAATTGAAGTAGGGTAAAAAAGAAAATAGAAGCTGACGGTCGACAGTATATAATAATTGTAGTATTTTTAAAAAGATCGACGGTTTGCAGTCGACAGTTGACAGTTAATGTAGATTGTAGTATTATGGGTTGAAGGTTGACAGGTATACTGTTGACAATGTTTGAGGTAAGATGAATAAAAAAATATAACAGGTCGATGGTCGACAGTTGACTGTGATTGACTACGAATGTAGTCTTGAACGGTTGATAGATTTACATTTGACAATAATGGTAGATAAGAAGGTCGACAATTAACAAGTTGACAATCGACAGTGATTAGAATAAAGATGAAAAACGAAAAAAGCCAAGAGTCTACAGTTGACAATTATTGTATGTCGACTGCTTGCAGGACAACAGTTGATTGCAGTACTGAAGATTGTTGATTGACTAGCCGCCAGTTTAGAATAGTTGAGGTAAGGTTAAATACAGAAGGTCGACAGTTGACAAAGATTGCAGTATTTGAGGTCGACGCTTGACATGTCAACAGTTGACAATGACACGCTTTTACACACTCATATGCTAATTAAAACCTGCAATGTACTGTATACATGTATGTATATAAGTATTTTGAGCCATCAAATTGACGCTACGATTGACCATCAATATGTAAATATCGGACCTGCTCCAGATGAAGACCTCTAATTTGCCAAATGCCCGTGTGTCTATCTTTTGATAACATACACCAATAAGCCGGTAACGTAGTATTTACGTCATCTATTGAATGTGGATCACGTAATTTAGGACAGAAAGACTTTCCAATGCATATCTTCAATTTACAGATAGAAAATTCATTATTTCCTTTATGCTGCATTGTCAAGATGCAGTGTACATTTTCTGGATAATGCTTGATCTATGTACATGTATTTTTCACAAAAAAGACTTACATATCGTTATTTTGCCTATGCCACACAATGTACGTCTTATTTCGTTGAACGACATTCGTTTGTACGACAGCCGTTGCTCAAATCAGATAGCTCTAATATAACATCGTTTAGATCTTCTAACTTGCTAAGACGGTACAATACCGTACGTATATACGCAATACCTTTTATGTCCGTGATGTATTTCTTACTAAAATACTTGTATCCCTGTGTAACTTCTTTAGAACCATCATTTTTTGTTGATTTCTTGATTGTCTGCTCCACAAAACCGAATGGAAGAAACGGCACATGACTTAAATCGACGGTAGCTATGTCGTGCACTTTCAATTTTTCCGCGGAATTCGCAATCTTTGTTTTCCGTCACTACCGACGGTAGCCTCGTTTTCAAGTCGACATTAATATTCATGAGGATCTTATTGGAGAATTTTTATCATATTGTGTGGTTATATTTCCTGCAATAACTATTATTATTTTTTAAATGTAAATGTCAATTATCTTTGCACTATATTTATGTTCTTTGAATGTAATCATTGCTTTCCTTTCTAGAATGAAATGATAATTAATATTTTCCGACATTTTAAAAGCGAGTTGCGAAACTGAATATGATTTTGTATACACAAAGTAAAATGACAACCGAATGGAAATGTATCAATTAGAATCAAACACTTCCTCAAGGTTTTGATTATTTTAACAAAACTTTCGGCATCGATTGCCCATTGATCTCGTTTGATTATGTGTTGTCTTTTGTGTTTGATGTTTCTATGTGATTTGGCGTTCCTGGTACCATTTGCGTCTATTTCTGTGCGTGTCTGCTTTGTGTTTTTGCAGTAGGTGTTTTAGGTTTTTGCTGTTGGTACCGCAACCGGGTGTTGTTGGAGATCTTTCATTCACTGAATTATGATGAGGATACTGAAAACAATGACATTTATTGGTATTGACCTTAAATTCTTAGTTTCTTTAAGCGGACGAAGTAAGTGGCATCCCAGTTAACACAAAACATTTTCGAAACATTTTCAAAAGGTTTCAAAAAGGTTCTGCTGTAACATTTCTAGCGGAACGTTCTAAGAACATTTAAAAACGTTTTGCGGTAGTAGCAAAATGTTTTTATAACGTTTTAACAACATTTAAAAGTGATGGAAGAATCGAATTATTTGAAGATATTTTGAAAATGTTACAATAACGTTGTTGAAGCATTTAAATAAAATGTAACGATAATACATTTAAACAACAAAACAGCAAAAATGTTTTTAAGATGTTTTAAGAACATTTTGAATTTTATTGAAATAAAAGTTCTGACTCTATTAATTATTAAAAACATGTTTAAAACATTTTAAAAACGTTTTAAGTATTGATAAAATTTTATGGGCTAGTTTCAAATCGTAGTATTAATTGATATTGCTGCATTTATAGCGATCTCTAGTTTGATTTTCAAAAAGACCATCTATAACATTTGACTTTCATAATTGGCATTATATACATTGTTGATAGTTTCAGAAAAATAAAGACAAGATGTAGTTCAGAAAGATTAATCTGGATAACCATGTTAACCTAGGGAAAATATCGAAGTGTATAGCAAACACATTTCTACTACAAACATATAGTTTATGTATAAGATACCTGCATTTGGATGTTTTATAAAAAAGAGTTTGAAACATTGTAGAAATGTTTTTGAAACAGTTTTTATTAAAACGTTTTAAAAACATTGTTAAAATATAAATATAAAACATTGATTTGAAATATATAAAAACAAATCATTGCTAAACGTTTATAAAACATTGATTAAATGTTTATGAATAATTGTTTAAATTATGTTATCCACAAGTTACAAAAAGGTTTTTTTTTAAGCATTATAAAAATGCTTTATGATGATATATACTATTTTAAAAAACGTTTCAATAATGTTTTGGAAACATTTTAAAAGGCTAGTTTAATTATTCTGATATTTTTTTTACACAGAACTAAAAATGCAATACTTATAATGGTTATGTTATAAATCGCTGTTAATTAAAACTTTAAATTTAATACTTGCAATGTAAGTATGGGAAAAAATACACAGAATTTTATAGTAAGCTGTAAGGGATGTTGCATAACGCTTCTAGAGGGGCGGTTTTAGTGTGCAGAGATTGAGATAAGAGGGTAAATTGTTGATCTAGGATATAGGTCAGCATCACGCACAGCAGGATACTGGCCAGTTAACCATGGTAACACGGATTTTAAACCAAAGACAAGAAGTGGGTCACTAATCATTTGCTACGTGCACTGTTCATCCCCAAAGTCATGGATTATATTTGTATTGGAAAAATCTACTTTTATTGTGATATACTCATCATTTTATCATCGAAGCGCGGGACAATATACATGGTAAGTACTCAAATATATTTCAGGAAAAACAGATTTATGTAAATCATTTAAATGTGTATGTATATGTATTCACAGTAAAATACTTTTCTAACTGTTTATGTTCCTTGTAAAATAAGTCAAGTAACTATTATATATTTTCGATATCAAAATACATGTACATTATTGAAATACTTATAATTGTATAATTATTATTGTTCAAATATATATTTTTTTCAAAATGATTACTTCATTTGAATTTTTTTCTTTTTTACAGAAAGAGCGAAGAAATTAGAGAGGAAGCGAAGTGAACCCGCAGACAATGTGTGGATTAATAAAATATTTGATTATAAATAAATGGCTTTATATCATGAATTATTTTTATCCATGTATAACATTTTGAAAACGTTCAAAGAAAATGTTTTTGAAAACGTTTTCATAATGTTTTACACTCTGATGCGAAGAAACATTTTCGAAATTTTTTTCTTGGGGGTGGTATATCGTCACTGACGCTGGAAAACCCAAAATAATTCGAAATGTACCTATAATGTTCCTGAAGAACGTTTTTTGAGAATGTTTTAAAACGTTTCAGAATAATGTTCCCAAAAAATGTTTTATAACGTTTTAAAAACCATCCAAAATAATGTTATCGAAACATTTTTTTAAAACGTTTTCACAACCAAATGGAAACATTTTGAAAACGTTATAGAAATGTTACTGTGTTAACTGGGATATATCTGATTAATCACAGTGAACATTCTTGCATTTTAATCAGAGTACATTCACCTAGAATCATTTCAATACTTCTTCTCTGGTATAATTTTCTTTAGACAACTTATATCAAACAAATAATCGTTAAACTTTTTCAATGTTAAATCTATGACTAATATGATGAATGATTTATCTAAACAGGTTTTGGAATTATATCTTTCCACTCGCAGCATTGATGACAAATATGGATAATGACCATATCCTATTATACAACACAACATCGATAATTCAGAAAATCATTTTCCGAAGGCTTACAAAATCAGGATAAAACATGCAAAGAAGCAAACTCCCAATATGAGAGCGAGACCAGTTGCCCAGGAAAAGTCAGTATCTCCTGCTTGCACGCAACTTCCGTCGCTAAATTCAATTCGGTAAAATTGGCTCATTCATTTTCCAGTTTTATCATTTTGATTAAACTGTGGAAATACATCCTTTAGAGAATGGAGTAAGTACATATCATTACTGAAATAATGACTAGTTCCTTATACGTCCTATTTTTCCAACTTTATTTTCTATAATATTTGTTTGTCAAAATTAAATGCGAAATGGTGATGGAAATTTCCGTCATTTTCGGGAACATCTCAAATACTATCTACATGCCCAAATAGTCACCAAAGGATGAGAAATAGGAATAGATTTATATAATTATTAAACACTTCCTCGTCTTCTATCACTGTGCGCGATAAACAGTTTTTTAATAAAACTATTGGAAACCATGACACCCATACAAGTGTTTATCAGGAATGTTTTAGTGGTACAGGTTATAATGTTTGATTTTATAAAAGGGCAATGTCCGATGAATGAGACCATGTGGATGGCAAGATCTGAAAAACTCAAATGTTGGAATGAATACCCTAGATATTATGAATATCACTGTATGAGGACAGTGAATAAAACCACCATGGAGTTTTGTAGGGTGCCGTTGTATCTAGTAGCACAAGGTAAGTGATATATATTCAAATTAAATGAATAAACATTCAATCATTCTTACCAAAGTACTTTTTTATTAAACATTTGTGGTATGCTGATATTGGTAGTGTCAAAGGAGTTTTATCAGATACATGTTTGATAGAATTATACAAACTATACAGTCATATTAACTAAGGATACAATTAGTAAAGTATGCCCAATTATTTATTGTTATGTTTAATAAATACAGAACACCCTTTTTTGTAGATTTATTTTGCCGTCTTAGGATTTTTTTTTCAATTATTCATTGTCTCCTTAGGTTTGCTTCCTTTAGTCGTAACAGGAAATCTTCATGAACTCTCCCATTTAACTGTTTATATTATCCTAGCAGTATCAACAAGATGTCGATTTTAAAGAATTCGAAGGGACTTTTAGAACATCTGAAATCCACTGACTTTAGTAGAGTCCTTTCGATCAAAGCCTTTGATTTTTCAACACTTTACACGTCAATTCCACATTCTAAATTGAAAGAAGGACTCGCAAAAAATATCAGTAATGCGTTTACAAGCAAGAACGGCAACTGCAAATCAGGGGATTAACGTACTGTGCTGTGTGGTTCCGACAGGTATATGTTGGATATAGTGTTGGTAACGAAGTTATACCGTCGGGACTTATTTTGATATGGGAGTGAGACTAAATCTTTAGTAAAATGTGTAAATCTTTAGTAGTTCTAAACTTTTAGTGAAATATGTTATCACATAACTAGAATCTGTGCTGAGTGCCCTCACAATCAAATGCGTATATCCTAGTATTGAAATAACAAGCGGGTTAGATTTTCAGATGTTCTAGGCAGATTGTTGTTCTGCGGTACGAGATGATCAAGGAGTGTAAATTGTTATTTCAGAGATTTCCTGTTGCTCATAACGGCTATCTTTGCCTCCGAGTTGATCAGTTAATCACTGGTCTTGGGTCGGCTTTTCCATATTTATCTTCGTGTGGAATTCTGTGAATCTCGATAATATCCAGCTTGTCATGATTTACATCAGCTTCCTGTTTAAAATGTATTTCGCAAAACTTGCGCTGTACATAGATTCTCGTCTCTGTTTTCCCTGTGTTTCGTTGGTTTCCTCTACCATCCCCGATTTTATCTTTCCTTTTTTATGTCCTCTTTAATATCCTTGAGAATTTCGTCCTTCAGACTTTTAACCATATCTTTCATGGATTCCTTCACTTTTTGCTCTCTCTCTTTTCGATTAAATATTAATTGTAATGTTTTCATCATCGATTCCTTGATTTCAACGAAATCGGAGCGGAACTGGACCAAATCTTCACTATCTGACCGTTAACTACTTACGCTGTCTCTTTTCAACGGGGATAGTTTGTCATTTTATTTCTGAAGTCTTATTTCATCTGGAACGTCATCTATTTTGAGGCACTCCTTTGTTTTTTTGTTTTTTTTTTCATATTCGACATGCTAGGTATCACTCTATGTAATGTGCGACTGCGAATTTATTTTCTACGGTAATCGCGACAATTTTTTACGGTAAATCTTTCATTTTAGTGAGAAATAGGGTGATAAAATACAGATTCCGACCTTTTCTTAAGTTTATTTTGTAAAATCATTACGTATATTCTTTTATGACTATCAAATGCTTACATATTTGGGAAATTGAGCAATTTTAATCTCGTTTCTTATTACAAAACCGCCAGAAAAATAAATTTCTGGCGATTTTTAGTGTTTATGTCCCGAAAACTCAGTATCAAAATGAAAATACTGATATTATCAGACAAAGATATGTTTTCATGTAAGAAATATACCAGAATAATATATATAAAACTGTATAATTCATCTATAAGTCTTCTTTAGAATAAGTTTATTTGTCCCGTGTTGCGAAACTTTTTTACGGTATAAAACCGTACTAGGCAACACTTTTCTATTGTAATCGCGATAGTTTTGTACGGTATAGGCGACTGTTTTTTAAGGGAAGAAAAATATAAATATTGTATGAAAACATACTAATATCGTTCATAAAACGTGTAAACTTTTTTATTTAGCATTTGAAATACATGGTATACGTATACGAGATATGTGAATAGACAGAGACATGTATGCTTTTAATATATCCAGGTACTGAAGTAGTTTTGTAGTCCGACTTAGCTCCCCGATTAGCCCCGATTTGCCCTGAATTAAAATTTGATGACGTTGGGGAGGTTGCCATTGTAAGATCCTATAACACCGATTCTGTCCCGATCTCAATACGACTTGCCTACGACCCACCACAATCTACCTACGACTTCACGCCGACTTTGCCCCGGTCTACCTTTCCGATTTAGCTACGACCTGCCCCGACTCACCACGACTTGAGTAGACTGTGCCCCGACTTAACTACGACCTAACACGATTGAACAACGACTTCTGCCGACATAACAACGACTTGTGTTGCAAATTGATATTCTTTTATAGTATCAGTCTTTTTGGAACCTTTTTTGGAGCTCCTTTCTCTTTTTAATGGCATGGTGAAATTAAAGTGGACAACTACTAGACATAATGAATTACTTGCTCAAGTCGGGGCTTAGTCGGGGTTAAGCCGGGCAGATCGTAATCTGTCTTCATCAGCAATAGTTACATGTAGGTCGGCGTCAATCGGGAAGGTCCAGGTGACTCGTGGTAAAGTTGGGGCTTAGTCTTGGTGAATCGGGGCTAAGTCGGGGTAAATCGTAGCTCAGTCGCGAAGGTCTGTTCCCGATGAACCTCGACTGAGCTACGATCGATTTACCCTTGCTTAGCTCCGACCTTGCCCCGACCTAAATAAGTCGGGGCTGAGCCCTAAAACGTATTAAGCCCCAGTCACAATGTACCCGACTTGTGAAGTCGGTGGGAATGGGGGCGCTACAGGGCGAGTCGGAGTGGGTCATAGCTAAGTCGGGAAGGTCGGAGAGACACCCCAACAAATGTATACATGTGCGTTATCGCAGCTAAGTCCCGACTTAATCAGGTCGGGGCTAGGTTGAAGCTAGGTCGGGACTAAGTCGCGTAATCGTAGCTCTCAGTCGGGGATAATCTGGACATACCTTCTTCGCGACTGCGCTAGGATGGATAATGACCATATACCTATATACAACACAAAATCGATAATTCAGAAAATCATTCACCCCGACTTAGCCCCAACTTACCAAGACTTTACCACGAGTCACCACCTTCTAACTACGACTGATGGAGGCAGATAAACGATCTGCTCGACTTAGCCTTGACTTGAGCAAAGATTACTGGTACTTTAAAAGAATCGTAAATGAATTTGCAACGCACGTAGCAGTAATGTCGACAGAAGTCGTAGTTCAATCGTAGTAGGTCGGGGATCAGGTCGGACTGTTTGCTTAAGGATCTTCATATTATAAAATATTAAGTAAAAATCACATTTACAGCATCATAGTTGTACATTTCGGGTCATTTCCGCTTTTTTTTGCGAAACCGGGACTTTTGTTTGGTTTAACATTTCCCAAGAATATTAACCTGTACCCAAGCCTTTTACCATTGTGCAATACGTTTTCGTTGATTTCAAATCACCGAGCAGATAATATGAAAACCTTAAATTACTAGTATATCATGCGCTGTATAAAAACGATATAGATAACATGTTCTTTATTGACACTCAAGTCTTTCAAACAAGGGTATGATACAGGAACATGCTTTCTTTTATAATGTATATAGATGGATAATTTCATCTCTTTATGACAATTTGTTTCGTATTATTCTATTTTCAAACTTGGCTTCCATGCAGGTTATCTGTATAACAACACAACTTATCATTATATAATCAAAGAATGAAGTAAAGTCCTCCGTAGGGAAGTTTATATGTAATAAATAACAATAAACTAAGTTCCCCTGTTAATATTTTACACATATGAATTATATGATATATATTATTAGTTATACAGTGTTTTACAGGGGGGATACAGAAATATATTGGGTCGATGAAAAAAGTTGTATTGGGCGAGGCGAAGCCGAGCCCAATACAACTTTTTTCATCGACCCAATATATTTTTGTATCCCCCCCTTTAAAACACTGTATAACGAATTTATTCCACCGATGGCTTTTGGCATGCGTATGTAAGTCGTCAACATATTTTAAAGCATCTCCGTGACGTCAAAAGCGTAAAGCGTCTTTGTAGAAGCAAGATATTAAAATAATATTATGTCAGTAACATAATACAACATAATATTCAGTTCTTCTTGACCAATCAGATTGCGAGAAATTTGCCAGAGGTGGGATAAATATATATATAAATAAATTCATTTTCTCATTTATATGTTTATTGTTATTTATTATATCATTATGTACCTTTGTTTTTTGCCCTTAAATGAGTTAAAGAATCTCAACAGCACTCACAATAGAGCACAAAATTACCCATCGACGGACCCCTAGCAAGTAGTATGATGATGTATATTTTTCACTATTTGTGTGCATAGGGACTTGTAAGAAGTAATTGTCCTTCCAATGAGATCTCCGTCAGATAAATGATATTTCGCTTGAAAAACAAATATCTAGTTACCGTAAAAATAATCGCAGGTTAAATTCTCTCACCATAGAAAACAGTCGCCATACCCGTAAAAAAGTGTCGCCATTACCGTAAAAAGTGTCGCTTAAATGTATGTTATTTGTATTTTTCCGGCAGAAAGCATAACCAAACGACATTCAAACTATTTTGTTTCTTTTATCCTATCAACCCGAACATACACATGACTGAAGCATCTGTTTGTTCGATTTACGTTTAAAAATGCAAATAAGGCATACAGGGGAAAATCTTGCAAAAACACTGCTTACTCATCTTTTATGTTTTGGAGTTATATAGATGTAAATATTATAAACACATATTGATACTTATTCTTTATAAAGGAACTAAAACGGATAGAGTTTTGGGGAGAAAACTGTAGAAACACAGTAAGTTACCCATAATGCATCAAAAACCAGAAGAAAATAGTCGCGGTTACCGTAAAAAATGTTATATCACAGTCGCACGTTACATATAGTTGGTTTTGTCAGGTAAGCGCCTGTAATAATCAGGTGTAATCAGGTGTATATGTATGGATCGAGTGAATACACTGTGGCTACTCAGTGCTAGTCTATACCGTGTGCACGCATATTGATACATTCAGTAACTCGAATTTTATTTATTTACTTCTTTCTCTATATTTTTCACTATAGTCCCATATAGATTTGTGCAAAAATTTGAAGTCAGAAAATCATATTCAACGGTATAAATCCACCGAAAGAGCGGAACCCAGATTTGCGTGCCATAACTACATTCTACTCCGGGGCGGATCATCTTCGATTAATTTGATGCACTGAAAAACCTTGTATCGTGTATACTTTTTGATACTAATTCTCTGTAAGGGCCAAAAATTTCAATAGGACCGTGGCATGGCATATCACAGATTTAAAAGATTTTGGTAAAGAAGACAGATATGGATCACTAAGATAAAATTGGCTTAATGTTTGCAATTTTAGTTGCCGTTGCGATGTCTTATGCTTTTAGAATTTTTTTAACCTTGAAAACGAAGCATTTTAATAAGGCTACTTTCTATGGAAACGGTTATAGCAGTCAACTGTAAATTTCCATTTCAAACTATTGTATGGATGAAAATGCACTCCATCAATCTTTACTCTTCATGATGTAGGTGGTCTAGGAGAGGGTTAAAACAAGCCCAAAAAGGGGCATAATTTTGACCTGAAAGGTGCCTATTTTTGTAGAAACATTTTTTTTTATCAAAAATATATTTGAAACATGTATTAGCTTTACTCACTGTGCCATAATATGGGAATAAAATATGTGGTATCCATCCATAATTTCCCCCGATTTTTGACCGAAGGTACGTACAATCGACCTCAAATTGGTTTGAAATCTTATTCAAGTTCAGACTTGGTAACGAGTTGAAACACCTTCATATGCACGGTAGTATTGAAGACATATAATTCTTCATGTTTCAGTGAAAAGGCTTTTCTTTGTTTGTTTTTATGTGGAAGTATTTTCAGTGTCGTATTTAGACTTTGCGGAAAACAGAGTTATCTCCCAATTTTAGACGGGATCTGACGTAAAACTATTATGAAGTCATGAAAATGGTATGATGAAGCCGATTTTATGCCTTTATTTCCAAGAGTTTAAGGATCGTTACCATTGAATTTGATGACTCACAATCAGTCTACGTCATATACCGTTCCAAACGTGAAGTAACTCTGTATTTCGCAAATAAGGAGTTGTATGTTGGTGTGATAGATATATGTCCAGATATATGTCCAGTATTGTTGCTATATTCAATGAATACAATTTTGATGTATTCATTTATATTTAGATTCTATTTAGTAAGGAAATAAAATAGTCTCATTACTTTCCTATCTAGATGAGCATTTTATCCCAGGAACATAATATGACATAGGAATAACGGAAACACTTTCATGAAGCATGTGATGCGACTTTGCGTGTCAAAACGCGCATACGTCAATATTTTATCAATGTCGATCCTTGCATATAAGAAACAAACTGTAAGTGTAAATATAAGCAGCTGAATATTATTTAATATTATACCTCTTCAAATTCATAGCATCATTATCGATTTTGTGCTGTATACAGGGATATGGTCTTTATCCATATTTGTCATCATTTAAGAACAATGTGATCAACTAGGACAAACCCTATTGTTTGCCTTAGCTGCTATCATTTCATATTATTCAACCGCATCTTTTGTGCTATCGAATGGTTGACTAATTGAATAATTATTGCATTTTAACGCTTGAGTCCATTTCTTTAAAGTTCAAATGGAATAGAAATGGGTCATCCATACCGTAATTTCAAAATACGACATAGCTATGTAGCACTTCCTTTTCGGATAGAAAATATTGACACAATGTCCTGCCATGAAATAGGTATTTTAACACATGCAATCGATAGTTGATCTTTTCCAGATGGTTGTCCAGAGATCAATAGACGTCGTGAACTCACTTTTTCAAAATGTGGTCAGCCATATGGATGTCCTCCTAACAATAATACACTTTATCGTATGTCAGAATTATACAAATGTAAGAATTTTCATCAGATTTTTATCTTAAATCTAAAAAAAAAAAAAAAACAATTATGATTAAAATATTATCAAGATATGTTGAAACATGAAACATGTTTAATTTTCTTTTTATTTCGTCATGGAAAAGCAATGAAGAAATTTATAAGAGATACATAAGAAAGGAAGGGATCTCTAACATCATTCGGTTGCAGCACCCACAGCAAATCTACAAAACAACCCAAGCAAAACACTTGGATGACACGCGCAGCAAGAGGCGAAAAAGGGACATGGAACACAAACACACACAAAAAAAAATTATAAAAAAAAAACAACAACACAGAAACATCGAACAAAAAAGATCACGCATAAATTAACGAGAGCAATTTGCAACCGATGCCAATTTAAGACGACCTTCCGATGCGCCAGAAGGAAATGGTGTGATTATTCGGATTACATGCGCACAAACCTCCCGCTTTTCCGGTTACCAAGAAGTATAGGATCCGTTCCGTCATTTTCCGTCAATATCTTATCCAATCCTCACGTTGTTTTTGTTTGGTTATTTATGTGTATGGGGGAATTTAAACATATTTACTTAACATTATATTTTAATATGATGGTAAGGATCCTTTGCTATCAATGTAGGTTTTTACACAGGATATTAAAGCTTTATGTAATTATCGTTACCTGCGGCCTCGGTGAACAACATATCCTTCGGGTTGCTATACTGCTATATCTACCTCACACAAGGTAATTAATTGTATAATGTTCATTATCGTCATTAAAAAAAAAAGATCTTTGTAAATACACAATTTTAGTATTTCCTTTTAACGATCGCGGCAAGTAGAAATTACGTCAGATAGACAGGTAATAAGAGTTTAACTCAGACAAGCCAAATATAGTGGGGATTCTCGAGTGTTGTACTTGACATTGTCGATAGGCAATCTGAATATAACTTACGAAGTAATCAAGCGATTGCTTTGCAAATGATCGTTTTCAAAGCAATTGCAGGAGTTTGCTTTGCTTATATGCAAGCAGGAGATGCCGACTCTTCCTGGGCACCTGGTCACACTCCCATATTGGAGATTCGCTTCGTTACATGAAGTGGAGGTTTTTGCTGGTTTGCTTTGGTTCCTTTTTATCCTGTTTTTGAATGCCTTCGATACATGCTTTTCTGAATTATCGATTTTGTACTGTGTATCGAGATATGGTCATTGTCCATATTTTTTATATGAAATACATCAAGATAAAGCCATACTTGAATGATGTAATATTCAGAAGCGTTGATCGACAAAAGGTAACATATATATCTATATATCTATATTCCTTTTCTCCAATGCTAATGATGACTTTCTGTCAAATTTTGCCGCATTTTGTTTCAACAGGATCATATTAAATTTCGAGATAAAAATAGAAATTTTGCAATTGGAAGGAGTCATCTCTTAACCGGAAAGAAAAGGGAAGGATCTTCAGCATGACCACCCTGCACTCACCCAGCGAAACAAACCCACAAGAAACTGACACTTACTTAAATGAGACTATTGAATTTGAAGTCATTTAACATAAATGATATCAGACAGAACAACAAACCAAAAAAGACACAACAATATTCACTTGAACATTATACAAGACGATCGAAACAGACGTAGATAAACATCAAACATACCTAACAACAAATAAAAAGAAGGAGACCAGTGTGCACCCGGCGTCGACTTTCCATCTGCTATTAGCAAATAGTGTGGTTATCCGAACTATGTGTACACCACCCTTCCACTTATCCGGGTACACAGAAGTATCTATAGACGCACAATTGTTGTATAAACACAAAACTTCTCTCAGTAAGTTGGCATCACAAACGAGATAGTTAAACGCAGCGGCCCCTCGCAACAGAAATTCTATGTTAATGGATATAAAAAGTAGTTGCTCTTCTGACTGAAGCGAGCTAAATATCAAACACCCGAGAAAACTGACCAATTTTCAGATAGGTAAGATAATCAGGACCCAGTCTTCATTGTCGAGACTTGAGCAAGGCCCGTCATTGAGTATCGTCGTCACGGTTGGTTAGTGTGCAACGTTGGGAAAGACACTGGTACAAAACTATAGATTGGTCCAGTATCATGCCCAGTCTTATTATGACTTTAGGATCATGGGTACCGACATTTTTTTACATTTGTGATTGAAGTTTTATCTGCCTTTGATCCTTCTGATTTTGTTGATTAGGTCATCGTAAAATGAAGGCAATGAAATTTCCAATGATACCTACTCTGATGCTGGAAGTGACATTTTGGTTGGTGCTTGTCCTAGATTGATTGATGTTGGTCGAATAAAAAAAACTCGAAATAATACTGAAAACGAAGGTGTTATCTTAAATAAAAAAGAAAAAAACTTAATGAATCCATTAAGATATCGTTGTCAAACTTTATTTCTTTATTTTTTATATTATTCAGAATTAAGTTAAATTTATTTGATCATTTGATTCATTACAACCACATCTAACAACGGAGTTTTACGAGATAAATTAACTCCATCAATATAATGTCTAACTTCAATTATTTAAAATCATACCCATCCCCTTTTCGATTCCGATCAATCATAAGCTACATGATAGTATTTTGTTAGATAAGGTAATAAGGTATTCGTCAAAAGTCAGTTCTATAACATGATACATACTTTTCGAATATTTTTCAAAAACATTTATATCTGTATGTATATTGCGGTATCAGATTACAATAATAAGGAAATGTTCCAAGTCTATACCTTCATGAAGAAAAATTCAAAAATAACAAATTCTAATGAAACAGACACGTGTTTCGGATATTAAATCCTCATCAGCAAAAGTGCTTTTCATAAGCTACCAAAGTCCATTTCACTAGCGTCCTCTACTTTTATTTTAAGAGTTCAAACTCATGCATTGACTTTATTGAGAACACTATAAGAAGACTGAAAGAAGAGTACAAAATCAGTATTCACAATATATATTGATAAAGTAATATCATATTTGAAGTATTTCTTATTGTGGCATCATATCCATCGCTTTTCACCTCTGCATAACCGATTTAGATCCCCAACGTCGTCCAGCATCCGCTAACTTAGACCGATTTCGGTTTTTTTTTTCGCATTCTAAACAAACCGGATTTTCTTTATTAAAAAGAATTTATTATATAAATAGAATGCCTTAAGATGAGTTGCATGGCAATTATGAGATCTAATTACTTTATTTCTTCATTTTATCACAGATCCGGCTTGCTTAGAGATATCAGATGAGAGCTCAACAAGTATGTAAGTTTTCAGCCCTTTTGAGACATATTCACTTTAGTTCGTATTGTCCACATCAGCAGTACATTAAAAACACCTATACAATATCGGTTTTGTGAATGTGTTTGTTTATTAAGTTTTTACTTACAGAGATGATTTTCTACGTACGGTTTTGTTGTCATGTTATTGTAAGAGGATATATTTTAAGGAACTCAAATGATGGCATTGCTGTTTCTAACATTTTGTGTAGATTCAAAGTACACATGAGTTAAAGAAGATCCTGACGATAATCGCAACAGCACTCACAATAGAGCACAAAATTGACCATCGACGGACCCCTAACAAGCTAGAGATGGGACCAGGTGCCCGGGAGGAGTAAGCACCCCCTGTTGGCTAGCCGCAACCGCCGTCGTTGTTCATGCAAGAACTGAAATCAATATTTAAAAATGCATGCACTGTCTGAGGTAATATGTCTATATAGAAAGAACTATTGCGACCATGTCAGGGAACATAATTCAAAACGCTTACTGTCAAACCCTTCGAGAGGAAGTTTGTTACGACCTCCACACAGGAAATGGCATAAGTGTGACACAAATGAGTTAAAGATGATCCTAACGATAATCGCAACAGCACTCACAATATAGCACAAAATTGACCTCACGTTAACCTGTATTTCTACTTCGATTATTTCGGTTGGATGAAAATTATACATTATAAAGTATGTGATATACAAATACAGATAACAAAGAAAAGAGGGCGGCATTCGTTTATCACAGCGTAACATACATGTACAATGAATGAGTCGTGATGAAACGCTTTCCACTTACACTACACTAAGGGGATTGGCAGAAGTTTACCGGTCAAATTGGATTTTTGAGTGCATCATTCTTGGAATTCTGCCGTTCCGCAGAATTAAGACTCTAACTTTAACCATTGCAATACCTACTTTTTTGTACCTTAACATCTACATTTTCCAACCTTTCTGAGCGTTTTGAACGAGGACCATTTGAACTCAGTGCACCGAACTGCGCAGCTACATTTCTTCAAATTTTATGATTAGTACTATAACCTACATAAAACGTTACTATGATCATATATCTACAAATGTTCGTCCTCCAATTTTGATCATACTTTCTCATACTGTCCGATATAACAATACTACACACAGGAGGGGGGTCTAGTAGCCATATCAACATAGAGAGGAATTCAGAATTCAAAAGCGGATCCACGGAACGTTGCACATTTATAATTTGTCAACAATAATTTACAAGACTACCGCATTTTATCAACATATATCATGTAAATTAATATTAGATGAATCGTACAAAAAAAATGTAAACAGTCATGTTATAGTGAATTACCCTTGGAACTATAAAATCTTATATTTCATCTACCTATTTTGAGGTGGATCGCACATAAAATGGTTACCTGTAAAAGCTGTAGTTCGAAAGGACCATGTATTGTATAAACACAAGATTCATAAGAATATGAGACGTTGTACTAAAAGATTGACGGACAAATGTTTGTAGGAATAGAATCATTGTAAGTTTTAGGTAAGTTAGATTCGGTGCAGCAGTGCAGTTCGGTGAATGAATTAAAATGTTTCTAGTGTTAAAATATAAGTGTAATCTTTGGTCAAACAGGTTTGAAAACGGGGTTATTGAGGTAGAGAATACCTGCGAATAATACAACTAAAAAGTAGGACTGTTGATTTGATTGTAAGGAGAGATTTCCAATACTACAATTTATGCTATTGAATTTCAAGATGTTTAACATTGGCTACACGTTCCCACGGGGACTCCTGGTCCACCAGCAGTGACACTCAGCAAGTGGTAAAAAAAATGTTAAACATCTTGAAATTCAATAGTATCATTGAAGAGCAGATAAATTTGCAGCATGGACCAGACATGTCTGTTTCGGGTTCTTAACCCTCGTCAAATTCTGTAGAAAATTGATATTACGATGGTGTACAAAGTAAAAAAAATCAAAGGAATACGAATATTGGAGATGAATTATTTAGAAACAACATGTTGGTTTAAAAGATAAAGAGGGAATTTTTTTTTATTTTCAGTTCTAAATCAACCATCGATGGCACAACCGAAATGAACATTATAGGATTTTTAGAAGGTGAAAAGATGACTTATTCGTATTTAACAAATGTTCAGCCAAACTTAAATAAGTGAAATTGAACATTGTAATATTCTATAAAAGGTGCATCTGTACCACACAATGTTATAAAATTCGAGGCTTGCCAAGCGATTTAGATTTTTTTCTGACCCCTACGGTAGAACAGATGGATCAGTCAAAGTAAAGATTGTTTTCTTCTGATAATTTAGAACCAATGTTGTAACTGAAAGAAAAAAGAGCAAATTGGAAAATCTATAGACTTGATCCAATTGCCAAAAAAAAATAATATTCGAATTTAGAGGCTCGAAATCTGCTCGTTCTATATGAAGTAACCTGGAATATTTGTCTTTGGTCGTGTATATAATAACCCTAAAAGCTATATTACACTATCGCCGCTAGGTGTTTTGTTTGCGGGTTGAAATCATGAACCCGATTATGTCAATGATTAAATTGTTAAACGTCATCAGATTCAATAGTATCATTATAGAAAAGATAGTTTTGCAGCATGGACCAGACAGGTACGTTTTGTGTACTTAACCCTCGTCAGTGATCCTCAATCTGAAAAAAATGTCATATGGCCAAAGAGTGTGAAAGGTATATCCAACAATGTACTGAAAGACAAATCAGTTTGGGTGGGATATGATGATACAGGGCCCACAGTATAGAATTTTCAAGAAATATTGATATCAGAAATTTCAAGAAATATTGATATCAGCAATTTAATATGCTTTGAGGAAACGATCTACCGAAGTTGATCGATCTTGGCTACATGTGCCAATTGCGTAAAGGGATAAGTTGTTATGATATTTGAATAAAAAAGAAATTCTTTATTTCTTTCAACGAAAATAAAAGGAACCGCTATGTATGTATCTTTTCAGAATATTTTCTAATATGATATAATAATATTCGAACACCATCCATTTTCAGTTGAATCTGAACAAGGCAGCAGTAAGAATTCGAAGGGACATCGAACAGACAAGGCTACCACGCTTAAAACGAATGGTATAAATGATTTGTTCTTCCCTTTCTTATTATTGGAAATAATGACTCTTCAGGTTACTAACATGTCCCTCAACTGGGGAGCAGATATAGTGTTATTCCCTTCGCTACCGTCTGTCACACATCTTGTCCGGGTTATATATCCTGAACCGTTTGCCCGATCACTTTCATATATAGGTATGTTGTTGTTTATGACCTGAAGGTGTCATATCACCTAGACCCAAGGTCATGTGACCAAGGTAGCATAGTACATTCATTATGCAATTATACATACATTCCTGTTCGGGTTATTTATCCTGAACCGTTTACCGGGTCACTTTCATATTTTAGTTTGTTGTTGCTTATGATCTAATTGTTTCACATCACCTCGACCATAGGTCATGTGACCCAGATGAAAGACATTTAGAACATTCTTAATGAAATTGTACGTACCTTCCTGTCAATGCTTTATCTTTTAACCGTTTACCGGATAACGTTAATGTTACATGGTTTCGTTTCTGGGCTATGTCTCTTGAATTGTATACCGGATGATGTTCGTACTTTAGTATGCTGTTGTTAAAGATCGAAGACTTTACTTTTCTCCTTGACCAAAGTTCAAGATCATTTTAGTTCTTTTTAATGAAACTGTGTAAGCTAATTATGTTTAGGCTATATCTATTGATCCGTTTTCACAATTGTTTTCATATTTTTGTAAGTTGTTTCGCAGGAACAAAATTTTCTTATCAAGGTTACATGACATAGGTCACTTCTTACTTTACTATATCTATATGCTTATCATATCCAGTCTGAAAATGTATATGTTATTTATAATCATGTCCAGACTGAAAATGTATATGCTAATCATGACCAGGCTTAAAATGTATATGATAATTATAATCATGTCCAAGCTGAAAATGTATATGCTAATTATAATCAGATCCAGGCTGAAAATGTATATGCTTATCATGTCCAGGCTGTAAATGTATATAGAGAATAAGTGTCTTTATTTGTGTTTTGTTACGGGTATGCAACACACAGCAAATGTATTTATCGTACATGTAATGCTTACTCCTCCCGGGCACCTGGTCCCATCTCTAGCTTGCTAGGGGTCCGTCGATGCTTAATTATGTGCTCTATTGTGAGTGCTGTTGAGATTATCGTCAGGATCTTCTTTAACTCATTTGGACCTTTCACGTACTCAACAGAAAATGATTTTTATAAAAACAAAGATGCCACCGGGGGCATTCGTGATATGGTCATTATCCATATTTGTCATTCAAAACACAGGCTTGATCATTTTCTGCAATTACTTTTTCTAGGTAAAATAGTGACGTTAAACTTCATCGAATCGCAGGTTCAATTTGCAGGTTATAACAGCCGTCGCGGCATGTTTCTTTAGATCTTATGCATTATGACGTGACGTCACGAGTGTTTATACACGAATTGCAGCACGGTCCTTTCAATAGTAACATGACAAATATGGATAATGACCATATCCCTGTTTATATCACAAAATCGATATCCCAGAAAATCAGAAACCGAAGGCATACAAAATCAGGATAAAACAGGAACCAAAGCAAACAAACAAAAACCTCCACCATATGAAAAGAAGCGAACTCCCGATATGAGAGTGAGACCAGGTGCCCAGGAAGAGTAAGCATCTCCTGCTTGCATGCAACACCTGTCACCTTGACTTCTTAGGGAACATCTTAGGGAATTACATTTCCGGTGTATATATATGATAAAAATAAGTATGTCCATGATGAAAATGTATATTGTTTAGATTTGAGGATCACTGACGAGGGTTTAGTACCCAAAACGTGCATGTCTGGTCCATGCTGCCAATTTATTTACTCTTAAATCATGCTATTTTTGGTTTTTTCAACGCATTCTAAAATTTGTGTTATCTAAATTTTTTGAAATTTCAAAAAAGCGGGTCTTGTAGCATCTAATACCACCCATACTGCTACGTCTTTCGGTTCGCTTTTTCGACATTTTCACACTTTTTTGGCACATTATATAGTTTAGATTTGAGGATCACTGACGAGGGTTTAGTACTCGAAACGTGCATGTCTGGTCAATGCTGCCTATTATTCTATTTTTAAATGATGCTATTCAATTTGAATACGTTAAGCATGCTAACCATGTCCAGGCTGAAAATGTATATGATAATAATAATCATGTCCAGGATGAAAATGTATATGATAATACTAATCATGTCCAGGCTGAAAATGTATATGATAATTACAATCATGTCCAGGCTGAAAATGTATATGATAATGATAATTATGTCTAGGATGAAAATGTTTAAGATAATAACAATCATGTCCAGGCTGAAAATGTTTATGATAATAATAATTATGTCTAGGATGAAAATGTATATGCTTATCATGTCCAAGCTGGAAATATATATGCTAATCCATCGATGTTCTATTGTGAGTGTTGTTGAGATAATCGTCAAGATCTTCTTCACCCCATTCATGTCCATGTTGAAAATGTTTAATATGCTAAAAATGTCAATGGTATACATGTATCTTTTGAATTGTGTAACTAATCACTAATTAAGTTTGTTGCTAATTGATCATGGTCCATAGGTTTCAGATCTAAGGTCATGTGACCAAGGTCAAGGTCACCCAGTATGCTTATTATGAAATTTTGTTCATGTTCGGGCTATACCTCTATCAAGTTATATATGTAATGACTTTCATGTTTTTGGCATATGGTATTGTTCAATGACTCAAAGGTTTCATATCATCTTGCCGCCCAAGGTCAAAGTAACTTAGAGGGATGGGGATACGTTTTATTTCTGAAAAACATTTTTTTTTCAATTATATTCAATTATACCTAATTTGAAACAGAAAACCCGGATATGATAATTTCTTCCTTTCTAAATGTTTAGTATATGTTTGTCTTCCATTATCCTTGTATTTCGTGTTTTGTATTTCCTGTCCCCTTTGCGTTTCCTGTTACAGTTTCTTAATACTCTGTATAGGGATGTTTCGGTGTCTGCGATTGGTGCTGCAACCGAGTCTTTGATATCCTCCTTCATTTATCAATACTCAGAACATTTCCCTTAACCAACATGTACTATTAAATTATTTCAAATCAATGAATCTCCTTTAGAAGACTTTTGTGAAGTTTTCATCAGGGTGTATAAGTAGAAATCTGCAACAAGAGGTGCATAATAGAACGGCTGATTGTGATGGTATTGGCTTCGTATTGAACGATTTGAATTTTATCAGACAGGTTGCATTTTTTTTCAAAATAATCTACTTTTGCCACCGCTGTTGAAGGACCCCAATACTATTTTCAAAGAACTGCATATCTGGACTGGTCAGAAAGACATCAACTGCAAGTATGACGTCATCATCGGACTGAAAATGGCTGCCAGTAATATATGTAGCTGCTTTCAGTTTTGGGCATAAAATATGATAGTCTGATGGAGCAAGATCAGGTGAACAAGATGAATGTTCAATCAAATTAAAGCCACAATCAACAATGGCAGTGACAGACTTGTGAACAGGAACATTGTCCTGACGGACTAACACACCTTTAACCAGCGAGCTTTCCGCTGCGCTTAAGTTCAATATTTTCCCGTAACTGTGTCAGACGCGAAGCATAGTATGTGGCACTGTTTGTTTGTTGATTTGTTTTTTGGAGATAACCTATCAGCAGAATACCTCCTTAATCCCAGAAAACCGAGCCCCACAACATATTAATAAGCCCTCGTAACTACCCATTGAGTCCCTACAACTTGGTCGTATAAATTTGCAACAAATCTAACATATGCCTGTGCATGATTTGTATGATTTGTGAACTATATTTGAAATGACCCCTTTGATTCAGATGTGCAAATATGCATTTTTCGTGTCTCCGCTATAATTCTTACCATTGATTATGACGTAACGATTGCGTAAGGTAAACGTTAGGTGTTAAGGGGCTAGACAGAAAAAGCAAAATAAATGTACAGGTTAGAGCTGATTTAAAATATTACATTTGTGGGTCTCTGCCTCTACTAATAATTTCTTTTAACATAACATGTATGTAAAAACTATAACAAATATTTTGGGTTCTGTATAATTTATATGGACCTGTTTATATGGTTCTCTTGAGATTGTTGTCACGATCCTCTCCATCTCCTATTGTTAGATTTCTTTTAAAAATTCAGCCATACTGATCTGGCGTTAAGCGCAACTGTAACAGTATCCTGAAATGATATTAATTTGATTTGAATACATTTATGAGATTCTCTTTTTAGCGTAGATAATTCTTTACTCAATATTATTCCTATTTTTTCCAGTCGCAGCAGTAATTTTGGTGTCATGCATCGCCATTCTGATAGTTTCTGACGCCTACCTTTGTTTGATAAGGTATTTATATTTATGCTGTTCCAATTTTACACTATCCATCCATGAAATTTGATTAACTCATTGTTAGAACTTCTTTGATATGGGAGGAGGTTTTTGTTTGTTTGCTTTAGTTCCTGTTTTATACTGATTTTAAATGCCTTCGGTTTCTGATTTCTGAATTATCGACTTTGTGCTATATACAGGAATATGGTCATTATCCATATTTGTCATCATGAAACCATCCACATAACGGAGGTTTTTAGTGAGAAAGGAGTGGATCTCCAACAACACACGGTTGCAGGACCCACTGCAAAACCATAAAACACCTACTACAAAAAAAAAGCCGGCACTCACGGAAAGAGACACATAAGGGACAAGGAACATAAACTATCATAATAGAAACATTAAACACAAATAACCACACATAAAACAACGAGACCAAAGGACAACCGGTGCCGACTGTGGACGGACATCTACCATACAGATACATGTAGCAGACGGTCTGGTTATGTGGATTTCGTGCACACAAACCTCCCAATTTTCCGATTACCCAGAGGTCTTGAAGAACGCACAATTTTTGTGTAAAATAACCTCATCACTGTAAGATGAATATACAAACTAGAACATGACGCAGGTGCCCAAGAAACGCACAGATGGATACAATGTACAAAAATGTATGTACAGAAAACACACGCAATAGAGTCCGTGATCTCCCGGCTGTAGCGAGCTCATGCATGTGATCATCCGAGGAGTCTTACTGAGATTCAGAGTCTTCTAAAAAATTATTTAGTCATGGAGACCTCTCGTCACAATCAGTCAAAGAGCAATTCTTAAGAATGCACTGCTTCAAGGCTATAAGTTGGGCCAGTGCCAATCCAAGTGCCCTTCTGGTGACAGAAAGACCATATCCATGGTATAAAAGGCGTTTGATAGTTCTACCACAATTTCGAAAGTGTACAAAGATGATCTCAAATTAGTTTTTATTACCATACGGTATTGATGAAACAGTTAATTAAGTTTGTTAAAGCGAAACAAGTAAGCCGAACTCTAAACATTACATTAAAGATTTATGAATTTCGGAAAAAAACACAAGAATCGTGTCACGTGAAAAGACACTGGACAACAGATGGAAAGAATTACAGGAACTCAAAAGAAACACAAAAATGAAGCATCTCCAGTGCAAATGCGGAAGGCATGAAATAAGGGTTATTTCTAGTTTTAACAAGGTAATAACGAACATCCGAACGGTTAAGTTTCTGTTTCAACTAAATAGTGATGTGTTTATTACATGCGAACTATTCTAATTGAAAAATTGTCGTATATTCGTGAACAGAAACGAAATGCTAATGCATATTTCATCATTTTGAAATGACATAAAGCAAACGAACGTTTTCTTTAAAAAATCATTTTAATGGTTTTCAATAAAGATGAGCGATGCGTTTTTCATTGGTTTGATATATCAAAGGGTTTGTTTATCCAACAATGCATGAACGGTGAAATGATGCACATAACATCCAATGAAAAAAAAACATGGCTCAACATAACTAAGATGCTACGGAAATAAAGAAGTGTATATGATAACAATATTTCATTCATAGACAGTGTCACTTAACTAATATGGTTCATTCATTCTTTCTAGATTTAGGAAAACCAAAAAAGATGTCCGCAATAAACACTTTGAGTACCGTAGAGAAATCAACACGTTGCACCAGAGAATCCAGTTGCTAGAACATCATGTGTTTCCAGAACCGTCTTCTAGCGACAGACATCCAGAGTTATATTAAAGCATGATTCGACATTAACGTGAAGGGGAAACTGGATGAAATCATGTATGACTATCACACTTATTATACTCAAATAATTAAACGAACATACTGTATGTATGGGTTCGGTGGCATTTTGAAGTTTTTACATGAATAAGAAGTGAGCAGAGAAACATCAAATATGTCCAACAAATGCATGAATTAGCTGATGCACCTTTCCTCTGAAATCACTGCACAGAATCTCAGGAAACCTGACTGGAAGCAAATGTGTATATTCTGTCATTTTTAATTGCTCCACACCGCAGCAAGAAATAAGTATTTATAAGTATGATACGACAGTGTTTTAGCTCTTTACCTTCATGAAGAAAATTTAAAACAAATGTTAATTCATCAGACATAATGTTTACTAAACAAAACAAGGTAATTTCAAGGAACTTTTGGAGAATGACATATCAGGTTACTTTTCTATGTTTGACCTTGATTCTAATTGTTTAAGAGTTTTCATGATATATATCCCTTTTATTGCTTCATAACTGTTCAAAGGTAAAATATTCACCGGGGTCGAGCCACTGGCTACTCACAATCTAACACCCTAAACTGGACGAATTATACCCCCCTGCTGGACGTTTTTTTATAAATGGTACCATTTATGATGCAATGTGAATAGCCTACCATTTATAGTATGCAACAAATCTACTTTCAAATCTTCTTGACAAAGTCAAGGTCAAGGTCAAAAGTCATGATACCAAACTGTATTTATCTTTGTGGTGAATATTTGAAAGTAATATGATAGACCTACCATTTATAGTATGAAAGAAATCTGCTTTCAAAACATCTAAACAAAAAATGCTGTATAGGATGGAGGTCAAGGTCACAGGGTCACAGGGTCAAAATTCATTGTATTAAAGTGTAGTACTCTTTATGGTGAATGTGTGTATGAAATATGAAAAGCCTACCATTAATAGTATAAAAGAAATCTGCTTTCAAAACTTCTTAATCGGACACGACAGACAGACAGACAGACAGACAGGTCGATTCCTTCCTATATACCCCCCTAAACTTCGATTGCAGGGGGGGGGGGTATAATGATCAAGATCGTATCGAAATTTGTGTTATATTTTGCGAACTGTCTTCATTGCCATTGGTCTCTTTCGTTTATGTGTGATCATTTGTGTTTGATGTTTCCATGTAATTTGGTGTTCCTTGTACCATTTGCGTCTTTTTCTTTGCGTGTCTGCATTTGGTGTTTTGGGGTCTTGCTGTGGGTACTGCTACCAGGTGTTGTTACAGATTCCTTTATTGTTAATCACCTGTCTAAAAGCCCTATTTGAACGATTTTTCTCTTAAACAATCATATTGAAGGGATACAAATTTACTAGGGAATAATATTGTACTATATATTCTATGGGATATCGCTGGTGCGTTTTCGTTTTCAGACATTCAGCGTTTAAAATACAAAGCAAAAACGGACATTCAAGTTGCGAAATTTCACGGAGCGGCCGCTTAATATTTATACCGTATATCAGTTTATTTTAGCGTCTTGTAAATTTCGCGAAAATGACCCTAAAAAGGTGTGTCTTTTCTTCGCTGAGTCTGATTTTTGCTTATCTATTAACAAGATCAAGGGTGAAGAAAGGAGGGGATCTCCAACAACACCTAGTTGCAGCACCTACAGCAACCTCCCAAAACACCCACTGTAAAAAACACAGAACAGATACCCACAGAAAGAGACGCAAAAGGGACAAGGAACACAACAAAGACACGCACAGAAAGAGACACAGTAGTACAAGGAATGTCAAATCACATAAAAACATAAAACACAAATGACTACACATAAACCAACGAGACCAATGGGTAAGGTGTGTAGGTATTGAGGAATTACAGATTAAACTGATGTGGTCTTAGCATATTTTCTTCTGAGGGAATCAAGGAAGTAGAAATTAACTCGATGTTGATTCATTACAGCTCAATCAGTTCAGTTTCAATTCGATGTAAGGAATGAAACAATAAACGTAGATTCTATATATCAGATTTTGACGAACCCTTATTCAATCCTTGGTTTAAGCTTACACACGGGTATACGAGAGTTGTCAGAAAAGTTCGAGGTTTGAGTTTCGGTTGGTCGTTTCTTCAAACGAATTTGAAAATTTCTGTTTACAATATTTTCTCAAATTTCTGAGGCATCATATCCCAGCCATTTTGCATTCTCATCTATACTACTAAAGGAACGAATTAGCCGATTCTCCGTCGAAACGAAGAGGACAGAGATAAATGGTGTGATATGAAGATAAAGCATATGATATGAAAATGTGAAATGAACAATTGTTTAGAAGAAATTATTTCTAATCAGCGTGTAATCATTAATTATGTCTCACCGTTCTCCTGAATCAAATCTGAGAAAATCTAAAATTCAAAACCGGTGACGGACACTAATCATTAACTTCATAGTTTCCTCTAATTTATACTCCCTTTCTAATCTCCGACATTTTAAGTATCATAGATCTAGTAAGAAGAGGGGGATGATTAAATTTAAAACTCCATTTTCGTTTTCTGAAATCTATGACCTACAATTAAAAAAAACGTTCGATTTGAAGGTTTCATTGCTCACTTGGTAAAGCGGCGGACATCTAAACATCCAATCTGAAAAGTCAAGGTTCGAATTCCATCGAGGGCGGACGCTCTGACAGTAAATTTATGTGTTATATCTTCTTACTCCAATCTGTTTTCTGGCTCTATTTCTTTAATACTCAATGCATTCTAAATTAGCAATTGATGCTACTTTCTGACGACGCTTTCCATTGACTCAGTGTCAGACTTGGATGTGGACAATTTCCAAATATCATTTTTTGTATACTTAAAATGTGTGGCCCCTCCCGCAGATGGGGGTCCGGGGGAGGGGGGGGGACTTCACCGGAAAATTGTGAAATACTGCATTTTTGATATATTTTACAATCTTATTTGCTATGAAGATTGATGTAAAAAGGTGCATATAAATTTACAATATACACTTTTCCCGAAAAATTAATGGTGTTTTATGATTAAGAAGGTTCACTTTTGATATTTAATCTAATTTCCAAATATCTTTTTTTCACTTTTGTATACTTAAAATGTGTAGCCCCTCCCGCAAGTGGGGATCCGGGGGAGGGGGTGGGCTTCCCCGGAAAATTGTTAAATGCCGCATGTATTTGATATATTTTACAATCTTATTTGCTATGAAGATTGACGTAAAAGTTGCATATAAATCTACAATATACATTTTACCCGAAAAATTAATGATGTTTTATGATTAAGAAGTCTCACTTTTGATATTTAATTTATTTCATCCTGGATTTCTCAAAAGTGTAAGAAGCGTTACGAATATTTCAAGTAATACAAAATATAAACACTGTTAAATCTGACAATTGTCTTATAATCTTGACAATTTTTATGAGATTCCAAGTGGCGAAGCCCCAGAAGAAAAAAAAAGTTTAAAGAAGAGGATTTTTAAAACAAACTTACCAACCTTTGGAAACTTTAGATAGGACGGGAGGGTGTCGGATACGCCTCTTTTAAATCTACGGATGATATTAGAGCAGTTGCATTTAGTTTACTTTACTACTACTTTTACCTCACCTCTACGCTTCAGTGGTCACTGCGGTTAGGGGTTACATAATCTTGGTCTCGAGTATTGACGACTACAGTTAACTTTTAAAGCTGACCTACCCTGACGTTTTGCGGGTACATTTCATATCTTAGACATAAAACTTACGGGTACATTTTATGTAAATTTCCCCTTTTCGGACGAAGAAACATTAATCATTGTAATTTTTGCTACATAAATAAATGATCTTTCCGTCTGCATGTCCGTCCGTCTGATGATTATACTTTCACATTTGAATGGTAAAAAAGTGACAGGTCAGCTTTAAAAGGTAACTGTAGTTGGTGTGTATTGAACAATGTAAAGCCATGGTTGTGAAATATTCTGTTTAACGTGTGCGGACTGGTACCTTTCGAGACAAAATACCAGATAAAAAGCATACACTCACAATTAATTCGAGATTGCCAAAGGTATCCTGTCATACTGAAAAAAAAGTTCCACTACGGCTTTATTACTCGAAATGAAAAACGGCTCAAATGGATCTATTTAAACCAAGACTTAGCTATAATAGCTCACATTCCCGTCTCCCCTGACTTGTACAGTGGATATGTGCCTTAAATAAAATTTCAGAATAATACACGTCATTGACAACAATACAAGAATTGTATGTTTGTGTGTTTTCGCCTAACTGGAGGGTGTCTTTTTTTAAAAGACCAGGATGGAAAACGAATTTTAAATACCACGGCCTAATCCCTAACCACAGTGACCACTGAAGCGTAGAGGTGAGGTAAAAGTAGAAGTAAAGTAAGAAGTAAAATAAATGTAACTGCTCTATTAGTAGACAGTTTTTAGGTTTAGGATCTATCAGGAAAATTTACGTGTAGGCTTGAGTCTTTTAGCCTATATGGAATCTGTATACGCCTCTGAGTTGACAATTTTTTTCTGCGCATGCACGGGTCCTTTTCTAGTTTGATATATGAAAGCAATCTTAGAGGTAAGAATGAAAGGTGGTACATGTACTCCCGAACGGTGCAATCGTTATGTTACCAAAACGTACAAGTCTACAAGGCGTATTTGCACATTCCGCGCCGCCATTGGCCACAAATTCACTTCAAATGCTTCCGTTATAATTTACAAATGTTAGAGGCTTGTCATGATCACTTCTCGGGTTTTTTTTTCAATTATTGTCGTTTGTAATTTTATTTAGTCACTACAAATTACTAGTGTACGTATCTCCGCTGTTTTTTATCATCAGAGGTTTTTTTTTATTAACTTTTCGAAAATCGTCTGCACCATTTGTAAACTACTAAACTTGTAAACTTAAGAAGGGATTCATTCACTTTTCAAGTATTTTTAGTGTCTTTATTTTTATGTCTTTCTGAATTCATCCATATGATTATCCATTACGTCTTTCTCCCTCCGTACACTCGACGTCACTTTTCTAAGGCATTAGATGTATAATGAGTGTTCATCCATTCATTGAGTTTGGATGACTTTTGTCTAAACTTATTAACTAGTTCAATATATCAATGCATGTTTCTTTAAAAGATATCGGCCCTCAGAGTTTTCATTAAAGCTGAACTAAGTCTTTAAAAACCCCCATGACGTAGTAATTTTTTTTAGGGAACGGAAATTGTTAGAAGTGAAACTAACAATCTCCGTCCCCTAGCTAAAAATACACTTGGTCATGTGTTGATTTGAACTTTCCCCCTGATGACGTTTTGCATACTAATGTATCGTGACCCAAAATCCACTACCTCGAGTACTCGAGCGGTATATAAAGAAGCCTGGACGTGTGGACATTGTCATTTGTATGAGATGTCGTCTACCTGTAAAGATGAGTTCAGAAATTAGTAAATTGCATAGAAAATCATACATTAAAATATTTAATTTTCAAATAAAAATAAAATTATTTTCTCATATATAGTTATAATGAATGATATCTGCCCCGGGTACGTGATAGAGGGAGGGGAATTCGGTGGACGGGAGTTGGGGGGGGCTTCGGTACATGTTTCACATATACAGCACCTCCAAAAGAAATTATGGCATATGCATAATAATATATACAAGTACTATGTTTAAAAATCAAAATTAAGGTACAGATTGGAAAAGTTAGGGGGGGGGGGAGATTTGCTACAAGTAAATCATCATGAAATGTAGTAAATAACAAATGATTATTCACAAAGATAACATGATCACAAACTTATCACAATGCATATGCATGTAGGGAACTCATGTTTCAAAATTTGGACAGATCAAGAGGGTTTGGGGTTCGGGGGGGGGTGATCGAATGGTAGCCCAAAATCAAAGCGTTGAAATAAAATATATGAAGCGAAATATTATTTGCTTGTAATTTACATAATAGATCCGGACGAAAAAAGATCTGGGAAAAAGAAGCGTTGTGAGGTTTCGAGTTCGCGGGTGGGGGTGGGGGGGGAGGTGCGCGTTACAGGGAGGAAGTAATGCATTCTCCAAATGTAATTCAAAATTACACTTTTTTACGTACTGAAATGCTTCTTAGCTATGTCTGCCTATAAAATATTCATTTTCAGTATTGCTGTATCTTACACAATTACATAAATACACTTAGTGACCCACATAATATATTTACATTGTACCTGTTTACTAAACGTCTAAAATACAAAAATTTCCTAACTTCAAAATTTATTTTTAACAAGTCCATCGTCTCAATCTTCTAAAATTATATCAGAATAAAAAACTGCACATTGCATGGTTTTACTTACATGTTGATAAAGCAAATACAATCCTATATTACAAATGATCGGTACACATGTTACCATTTTACACGCATGTGAAAAAACTGCGTGTTCGATTAGAGCTTTAGTAATACTTGTCTTGTAAATTATACATGTAAGTAAGATCACGATTTCGTTATCCTAATGTTCTATGTTTGGAACAAAATCAGGAGTGAAACATCTAAATCAAAATGGATCATATTTTGATGAATTAAAGCGATCTATACATTTCCAGGGGGGGGATGTTTCCAAGTCGTCGCTGTCAGTGTAGGGGTGGGGTGTCCCCATATGGGCATATATATGGTTATTAGTAAAATTCAACTTGAGAACGGGAAAAAAAACAAGCAATTTTGGACAAATCACAAGAATGAGGGGGAGGGCCCCCATAGTTTGTGGGATATGAAAGTATTTTCTGAAAGTATAAAGGCCCTACTCAAGAATGAATTTGATTTACGTGTACACTTTACCAACTCAGGTATTTCGTGGAAATTTTGGGTTAGAAATAACAAATTTTATAAAAATGCTGAAAATTGGAAATGCTTTATTTTATTCAATTTTTTGGAGTCTTTACATACTTTGGACAATTACTCATATCAAAAGTAGTTAATGAATGTTTTCAGTCATCACATTTCAATTTTGCAAATTGAATCAAATTTAGCGATTCCAGCTCTTGGGTATCTTGAAGAAATCGGATCTATATGGGGAACCCATATCCCCCCCCCCCCAAAAAAAATACAAAATTCCAAAGATAAGTGCAAATATCAAACTTTAACTTTCAAATTACGTTAGTCTACCATAGTTTACACATATCTAAAGCTTCTGATGTGAATTTGTCCAAAAGACGTTTTTCCTTTTTCAGCGATTTTTGATAAAAATGAATAGTTTTTACCTCCATTTTTTTTTCTTGTAACAACGAGATTTTTTTTTCCTAACTTCGAAATTTGTTTCTCGTAACTACGATTTTTTTTTCTCGTAACTACCACAATTTTTCTCGCAACTACGAGTTATGACATGGTACGAAATGGCTTTTGTAAGAAATACACGCTTCTGGACTAGAATATTTTATACATATTGGGAGTATTTTATTTTTACTTAGAACCAACAACCTCTTTTATCGTAAAGCGATAAAAATCCCCTACCGGTATAAATCTGAGACCAATACTGAACTCAATGCATGTGCAGACAAGTACCAGTTCGGTATCTGTAATAGTATCAATAAAGAAAAGACAAGAAATCTGAAACTGTAATGAAAATAACAAAGTCAAAGGGTAATAACTCTATTAAAACTAGGTCAGCTTCAGCAAATATTGAACATGATCTATCACAAACCAAAAACACAGTTCAACATTTGCGATACATGTAACAGTAAAAAAAAGTCTGAATTCTTAAATCTAGGAAAAACTTGAATTTTACTAAGTCCAAGAACAAGAACTCTTGTACAAATAGGTCAATTGAAACTAATTTGAACTTCCTCTGAAGTACACCGACATATATATTCACATACTAGTACCAAAAAGTAGTACAATAGATTCAATAATGAAGAAAAAAAGTCCAGAAAAGTTAAAATATTATGAATGTTATATGTACTCTTCGACGTGTAAAAAGGAATCAAGAATAAAACTCTATCTTTATAAATCTAAGATATACTCACATATCAAAACTTATTTCAATATATACAATAAAAGCTTCGTAAAATTCGAAAAACTAAGGCACGGTCCATTTGATATTCGGGGGGGGGGGGGGGGGGGGGGGCTTTGGGTTTTTTTCGAAAAAAATAATTTTGCTCTGAATTTTGATGGAAAAATTAATTTGCTTATGGTGTGTCAGAAAAAAAAATAATCTTGTTTTCACAAGTAGTCTAAATTTGAAGAATTACCTTAAAATTTCGCTAAAAATTCCTGAAAATTTTCCGGCTCGCTTCGTTCGTCACAGTTTTCAATTTATTATAAATGGACCATGCCTACAGACAGACATGCCTCGCTGAGAACGAGACGTTCAGTAGTTTTGGGGAACTCATGCATTCGAAAATCATTTATAAAAGGGAAAAAAAGGAATAGCTTTTCAAAAATGAAACCATGTGAATGCATGTATAAAAGCTTCGATGAGTTTCAAATGAAATTAATTTTAAATTCCAATTCCTATACTTTTAATGTGGATTTAAAAAAAAATCACAGAAATTCAAAGTAATTTTACTCTATCTTCCAACATTTCTTCTCCAGAGTAGTGCATATGATGATCGTTCATGGATGATTTAGACCAAACAAAACCCCTCCAACTCGCCACTTTTAATTGGCCGGATTGCAAAGCAAATCCGGTCTATAGATTGACATTGTCCGTCTGTCTGTCTGTCTGTCTGCCTGTCTGCCTGTCCGTCTGTCGTCAACATTTTGGTTAAAGTTTCTGGTTGCAGCAAAATCTGAGGAACATTACGCAGTAGAAACTTTATATCATACATGAAGGCTGCCCATTACAAGACCTTTCAATTTATGCCTTGACATTTGACCTAGTGACCTTGACCTGGAGCTTTGACCTAGTCATGGTTATGGTATCGGGAAAGTGTGTAGACTGTAAGGCAACTATGTTCCCCATTCCCTCAACATAAATTTTGGACCCGGCCCTGAAAAGAAAGGGCTATACAGAATTTGATTGGGGGGGGGGGGGGGGGGGGGGGGTAGTTATTGAAATTGGGAATATTGGGAGGAAACGGATCCAAGACATGGCCCAGGTAGAGCTGTTCGAAGAAAAATAGTTTCAACACAAAGGAAACCTATAAACTATTGATAAATAGGATTGTCAAGAATTCTATAAATTGTTTCTTTCCCATTTCCGATGCGAATTCCATCTGTTGCATCCCAAGGTCTCCACGTTCACGCCCCAACCCCCCCCCCCCCCCCCTTTAACACATCAATACAAATAATCATACAATCGATCATAAATATAAGTTCCAATGGATAATGAAGCTTATTCAAATATTCGGTAACTAGTATACATGTATATTTTAATTGATATGAATTTATAAAAGCCCATTTTCATTATGCGAATAGTCTAATCGAACACGCGATTTTCACATGTGTCTACACAATGAGGTCATGTTTGTTGTAGAAAATTGTATACCGACCATTGGCCTGTATTGGATTGTATTTTCTAAAAAAAAACATGTAAGTAAAACACTATAATTATCATGCAGTTTTGTATTCTCGAAATTTAGCTGATTAATTACATTTTCTAAAAGAAATTTTGAAATGAGGAAAATGCAGAGAAATAGCTATGTACTTGCCTTTCACAGTATACAGGTATATGTAACATAATCGTATGTAATGAAAATAGAATATTATAGAAGAATTTAACTATCGTATTTTAGTATGTTAATGTATGTACTTTTATTGTGCTTTTTTGCATGACAATGTTTCGATATAACATCCCCCTCCCTCCCCCCCCCCCCCATCCACACACACACACCGGCTTTCCTCTCCCAACTACTCTTCCGTCTAATAAATTGCATGCCATTCTTTGATGTAAACTTTTAGCAGTAAACACTGATCAATATACTATTTCACTTCAGATAATATAAATTTTCAATAACTTAACCGCCCCCCCCCCCCCCCTTCCGGCCCAACATGTCTTGGTTGATCAGAAACATTGGGCTCCCTCTTCATCTACATGTATATTTGATCTCCTTTGCTTGTGATAAATCATTTCAATTTACTTTCATGTCTGTTGGTTTGAATGATACTTGAATCCAACAACATCCCACCCCACCACTATTTCACATATGTACCAAATTTTGATCAATGTAAACCGTAGCATATAATTTTTTGACATTGTAAATACATGTAACTATGGATATTTTGAATTCATCTTTTTGGTTCGCAATATTTCATATAAAACATATGAAAAAACCTACCCACCCGGTCCCGTCCCCATCCCGTTCTAAAACAACCCCCTTCAACCCATCCCCTTCCACAAATTCCCAAGATTACGTACCCGTCTTTTTATTATTTCAGTAAAACTGAAGATTTCATGATTACTTTATCCATTTTCTATTTCAATGTATGGTTTTCTTTGATATTTTCTAATTTCTGAACTCATCTTCACAGGTAGACGACATCTCATACAAATGACAATGTCCAAGCGTCCAGGCTTCTTTATATACCGCTCTAGTACTCGAGGTAGTTGATTTTGGGTCACGATACATTAGTATGCAAAACGTCATCAGGGGGAAAGTTCAAATCAACACATGACTATTTTTAGCTAGGGGACGGAGATTGTTAGTTTCTCTTCTAACAATTTCCGTTCCCTAAACAAATTTACTACGTCATGGGGTTTTTTTAAAGACTTAGTTCAGCTTTAAGATTTATAGAGAAACTAAAATTTTAGCAATATTTTTTCCAAGAAAATGATTGGGGTTCAAAGATAAATGAAAAAAGGCCAAAAGTTAGAGTTTATCAAATTTCACCGACAAATCTCCAATTTCCCGATTAAATACTTCCGGATTATTTTTTAAAGTATAATCTATCAAGGGGAGTTAACTCCTATCTAAAATACCCTTTCGATACCTACAATGATGCTACATCAAAAGCAAAAGATAAATATGACATAATTTTTACACAATTTCAGTGTTTTGAAGATGATTACAGCCACGATTGAAAGTTTAATATTCGCTTTAAATTCTAAACAATTCTAAGCTTTTTGAATGCTTAGCTTTCAAAATTTCGTCATCTACAAAATTTTGAATACTCGAGAGATGACGAAATTTCGACAGCGAATTCTCGTTAACTAATTTTCGTCAGCGATTCCGTAGCTTTCAAAATTTTCGTTAGCGATTAGCTTTCAAAAAAATTGATAGCGACAGTTAACGAAATTTCGTCAGTGATAAGCTTTCAAAAATTTTTAACAAGCTCTCAAAATTTTTGAAAGCTTCTCATAAGCTATTTTGAGTCGGGAAAACCAAGATGACCGAAATCAAAGCAATCGTCGTCATAATTTGCTTAATTAATAGTAGTAATAATTATGTTATTCAGATTATATTATAAAACAATATATATTCTTGGATTAGATGAAATATTGTATTCTGTTTTATTATAATTATAAGGTTAAAGATCCCTTCTTTCCGAGATCGGACTAGATTTGACAAATTACTTAAGTCTTGATATATTCTGTAATATCTATCATAAAACTGAATGCATTTTGAAAGAAAGGAGGTAACGATGCCCAAAAGGCACGATAATGAAATATCTGCTTCAATGGTTTCCATGGCAACGCAGTATCTTCAAAGTCTTTAAATGAGCACAAAAGGACTGATCTTGTTGCCATGGCAACCAGAACTCCAATTGAATAGAAACCTTAATTTTTACAATTCAGACATGATATATACCCATTATCATAACAACCCATGACATGCCGTGGAGCCAGAATTTTGGTAGTTCCAGAGAATTGGTCTTAATTTGTGTTTTGTCACAGGTATGCAACGCATAGAAAGTGCATTCATTGCATGACATGCACTAACACGCATAACATGTTTGATAGATGCACTTGCTGTGTGTTTCCTGACACAAAACACAAATTAAGACACCTATTCTCTACTAATGTACAGTACCGAAAACTATTTGGTTAAACTATTTGCACATATTAAAAAAAGTAATGAAGAATTGTTTCTAAAGAAAAAACTTTTTTCAGTAGACACTTTATCTCTACCGAATAACTTATTTCTCTTACATATAAAATCTGCTATCGATGTGATCATCGTATTAATACATATACGCCATTTTAAAATGATTTCCGTATATTTTAAGGACATCCAACATGTTAAATACCTGTACAAATTGTCACAAAATCATTATAAATCATTATAAATAGGAATGTGTTTATTATCATCAAGCACTTCCTTGTATACGAAGCTTTAATTCATTTTGTACGATAAACAGTATTAAAATGATGTCATAGTAAATCATGACATGCATGCAATTGTTTATCAGTAATATTCTAGGGATACAGGTGATATTGTTTGATTTGATAAGTGGACAATGTCCACTAAATGAGACCATGTGGATGGCAAGATCTAAAGAATTCAATTGTTCTGATTGGAGAGAGTGGTATCACTGCATGAGGACAATTTACAATACAACCATAGAATTTTGCGGAATACCATATATTCTAGAAACAGGAGGTAAGTGACATACAGTAATCATTCCATAAGTCTAACCATAGTAGATAAAACCCTTCCAGTCTGCTGAAATCGGTTCAAAGTAATTTTAGTACGTTCATGCTCATCACCTGAGGAGTCTAACCAACAATCAAGAGGATGGAAATGAAGTACTCGTATACAGGTTCTGAAAATGAAATGTTTTATTTGATATCTTCCTTCCTGCAATTCGCATTTAATCGTTTCTCTATGTGTTTGTCCATTTAATTTGTTTTTGTAGTACCCTGGGTTTTTTAGAGAGGTTTGGAATTTGACATCTTATCCTGAAATTGTATCTATATTAAATGAGGTTAACATATAAGAACAATCCTTCCAACACTCTTTTGTTCATAGATTTTATTTAATCTACTGAAGCGACCCTATTAGAAATTTCTATTCGTAAACCTTTGTAAAGTACATGAATATACATAGAATAAAAAAGAAAACCAGAGGGCAGCAACTAAAATAAATATATCCATTGGTTATGTCTGAAAATCACTTTGAAAACCACCGATGAGGATTTACTGTCCGAAGTACGTGTCTTGTGCAAAAAAAAAAAAAAACATTGTGCGTGAACTGTTTGTAATTGAGAAATGAGAACGAACACTTCTGTTTTCTATGTATTTATCATATTTAATGCAGAAACTATCAATCAGTGAATTAAAGCCAAACACATCATTAAGCTGATACAAGATTACACGAGAGCCACAGGGGGCAAAACACTCACTTGATACCAATACACGCTCTAATTGGCATCATGATATTGAATACTGATAGTGCCACTACCAGGATCTTATCCCACAACCTTTCTAAAAAGATTTTTGCCGGATGCAGAAAGTTTTTTTTTTCAGACAACCTTTATAAGTACAAATAAGAAGAAATAGTCACATTTCCAAACAATAACTTTTTTACTGATTTGAAAAGACGGATAATGTGATCCAAAGTCATATGCCCAGCTAGTATAGTTCAATTTTTCAACATCAAAAATAAAATCATTCTGTAAAATTCCACATTTATGTGTAGCAGAAAAAGAATAAAACAATGAATTGATTTCATAAATTAAGTTTATTTAAAATTGAACATCAAATCGTTCAATATTGATAGCTAGCATGCCAGAAAATAATTAAGCCCGTGTTTGTGAAACACGAATGCTCCCGGTGGCATCTTTGTTTGTATAAAAACCATTTTGTGTTAAGTATGTGAGAGGTCAGGGTCAGCGTAATGTTGGTATCAATGGAAAGATCTTGTCACAAGGAATAAATATGTAACATATGAAAACCCTATCACTAACCATTCAATAGTTATGCCCAATGTTAAAGTTTTTGAAAAGTATGTAAAAGGTCAAGGTCACGAGGTCAAAAATTTTGGTAACAATGGAAAAGCATTGTCACAAGGAATACACATGTGAAACATCTTATATTCAAAAGTTATGCCCAATATTAAAGTTGTTTGGATCTTTGAATCCTGAATCTTTTATTCCGGGGACATCAAAAACAAAGATTTTTTCGGTTTTGCCTTTATTTACATTACACTGAAATCTATGAATGCTTTTGAATAATATTGATTTCATCTTAATACATGTAAAGTACAGTCATAATCGTGTTAATCAATATTTATTCAAGTTGTGCAGTTAGTTGTGCAGAAATTGGGCCAATGTGTTTTCCAAAAAGCAGTGTACGGTGTTTCAAACCTCATGACCCAGTGAAGCCACTTGAACAAATTATTTTCGGTAAATATGCTGAAATGCGTCGCTTCTTGCCTATGCATATTTCAACAGGCGAGAAGGAGCGTCGCATTTTAGCATCACTGTTCACAAACTCAATCAAGTGGTTTCGCTTGGTCTCGCAGTTTGATGCACCGTATTCTGGTTCATGCTGCTTTTAGGGAAACAAATTAAAAGGCCCATGATATTGTTAAGCTTGTCCAACCAGCAGACCTATGACATCGTTATTTACTGTTAACCAATTGTTTTACCTCGTCGTAGGTCTGTTACACGAACAAGTTGTTAGCAGACAGAGTTCATGAAAAGTATCGGTTGCATCGGATTTGCCGATAAAAAATTATTTGATCCGATAAAAACTCATGTTGTATCTATTATTTGGACATTTGGACAGATAAAAAATTCCCAAATGTCTTACAACAGGAACCTGTCGTTTTATGAGAGAAAATGTTTTATAAATCACAACCTTAAGCCTATATGTTCATCTTACAAATATTATACATACAAGATGTCGAACACTGTGGCTTAAGGTTGTGAATGATAATTGATTTTCTCTATTAAAATAATAGCTTCCTGTGGTACAACATTTTATTGGAAGATGTCAAGATCTCTGAACTGAATTATCTATTTTCAAGAATTTCAGATATTAAATGTCCTATGCATTCTCAAAATCAAGAGGAAGAGATTACTCTTTAGACGTTTATTCAAGAGATCAGTCCGTATACTTCATGAACACATGATCAAGAAAGTCAATGACAGAGGAAATTGAGCAAAGTTTATAAATGATAACAAGTAAAAAAAATCACTGACGAGGGTTTAGTACCCGAAACGTGCATGTCTGGTCCACGTTGTAAATTTATCAGGTCTTAAGATGATACTATTGAATTTGAAGACGTTTAACATTTGAACTACTTGGTGAGTGTCACTCATGGTGGACCAAGAGTCCCCGTGGGCACATGTAGCCAAGTTCGATCAACTTCGGTTGATCGTCTGTCTCTTTAACGCATTTGAAATTGTCTGTGACAAAATTTCTTGAAATTTCAAAAAAGTGGGTCCTGTAGCATCATATCCAACTCATTCTGCTACGTATTTTGGTACATTTCTGGACATAATAATTTTCATACTGTTTGGCCATTTTACATTGTTTAGACTGAGGATCAATGACAAGGGTTTAGTACCCGAAACGTGTATGTCTGGTCCACGTTGTAAATTTATCAGGTCTTGAATGATGCTATTGAATTTGAAGACGTTTAACATGCAAGTGTTCCAAAAAAGAAGGGAGGAGATCTCCAACAAGACCCCGTTGCAGCATCAACAGTAAAACACCAAAACACCCGATGCAAAAACACAAAAGACGAGTACAACAAATGACGAAAAAGAGACACACGACATGTAAACATCAAACACAAAAGACTACGAATAAACCGACGAGACCAATGGGTAACCGGTGCCGACTTTGGACGGCCATTTGTCACGCAAGTAGCAAATGGTGTGGTTATCCTGGATTAAGTGCGCACAACCTTCTCACTTCTCCAGTTACCCAGAGGTCTCGAAGAACGTACAATTGTGTTGTAAATCAACCTCCTCACTGTAAGATGACTTCACACAAACAAGACCGCGAAACGTAGATGCCCCAGAAACATAGATGAATATGTAAATGGATGCAAAAGGAGGGCATGAGTAATACAGTCCGTGTTTTGCCGGCTGTAACGAGCTCATGTATGTAATCACCCGAGGAGTCCGACTGACATTCAGAGAGGACAGGTGGTCGGGGCCCTGTCTTCTCTAAAGAGGTTTGGACAGGGCCCGTCATGGAGTCCCGTCGTCACAGTCAGTTGGAGTGCAAGTCTCAAGGATGCGCTTGTTCAAGACTGTAAATTGGTCAAGTACCAAGCCTAGTGTCCGTCTGGTGACATTAGGACCAAGTACATGAATGATAACTAGTATGAAAGTGTTCCAAGTATAATGCTCTATTCCGTTTGCACGGTAGATTCTATTTATAATCTCTTGAAATGTATCGCAATAATACAGGGAAGTGGAGGAATTGAACCAATTAAATCTGTAACACAAAATATAAAGTATAGAAACTTTGTTTACAGGTGTAACTTTTCGCGGGGATTCCCCTCTGTTTTGACTGGTGAACAGTCCTGAATAACAGGTGTCACACCATTGGTTAGAAATATTGAAAATATGTTTTTAGCATACTGAATCAATAAAATATGACCTGTAGTCGTTATAAATTTAACTTCGAACTTGATCTTGTCTTTTATGAAATCTACGGATCGATTTGAAAATATGTAAAATTCGGAATATTTTCGTTGAGGACGGAGAATTCCTGTAAAGAGTGCAATTTGCGAAAAAAGGACAAGCATGATCCCCTCCCCTTTCTTTTCATTTTTATGCGCTCCAAAGATTCGTAAGCGAAAAAGACCAATTTTACAGACGTCCAGGCATTTCATGTCAGTCAAAACTTTATATTTCATGTAGTTATCCCTACTAATGGGGCGTGGATGTATTGAACCAATTAAATCTGTAGCACAAGATATATGGCGACTTTACAATAGATACAGAAATAAAACAGAGAAAATAATCATCAAATAGGGAAATTGTTATGAAATATTCATCTATTGAAAAAATCAACATCCTAAAATGACAAATATGGATAATGACCATATCCCTGTATACAGCACAAAATCGATAATTCAGAAACCGAAGGCATACAAAATCAGGATAAAACAGGAACCAAAGCAAACAAAACAAAATCTTCCACCATATGAAAAGAAGCGAACTCCCGAAATGGGAGTGAGACCAGGTGCCCAGGAAGAGTAATCATCTTCTGCTTGCATGAAACATCTGCCGCTTCAATTCGGTAGAACTGTCACCTCCAGTTACTTCCGTTTCGGAAGACATAGAGTACAATCTTTTGTTGGATGGTTCAAATGGTCTATGACAGAATATAATCCACCATTCTGGAGAGTGGGGCATCATAGTGTATGACGAGTTCCCCATATCGACCGTAGAATTTCCTCAGTGACGATGTTAGTCGATCAAAATCATATCCCTGACCGAGAAGCTTATCTCAAAGACGCCTAGCTCTCAGAAAAAAATTCCGTATATTTGGTACTTGCTCTGGCATAGCGTATCAACTGAGATATGAACACGCCATGAGCAGGCGATGAAGGGATGTTGCTTCTCAGAAAAGGAAAGTTTGTAATGGTAAAATTGAAGTCGTCACTTTTGTCATAGAGTGAAGTGTTCATGTGACCATCAGTGTCGGAGGACAACATGATGTCCAAATAGGATGCTGAATTATTTGTCTATGTGGTTTCTTTGACTTCAAGCACCGAAAGATAGATACTGCTCAGGTAATCCGCGAATTTTGGATTATTGATGGACAACACATCGTCTATGTATCTGGAAGTGAAGTTGAAGTCAGTAGCTAAGTATCTTTTCCCTTCAGAGACCAAAGATTGAATGAATTCAGCTTCGTAGTAATTCAGCTTCGTACGAGGAAAAAGTCGGCAAGGAGTGGGAAACAATTGGTCCCCATTGTAATTCCGACAATTTGCTGGAAGACCTTTCCTCCAAACACCACAAAAATGTTGTCGATCAGAAAGTTAAACATCTGAATAATATCTGTTTTAGTTAACTTATTTTCAGAATCGGACTTTTCTTTGACCAAGAAGGTTTTGTCATAGTTAACAATAATAAATTTGTATCTGCGATTACCGTTCTTACTTGTAAACGCATTACCTGTCGAAAAATCAAAGGCTTTGGTCGAATGGGCTCTATTAAATGAGTGGATTTCAGATGTTCTAGAAGTTCCTTCGAATTCTTTTAAATCCACATCTGGTTGATACCAATGCGAGTATATACTGTCGAACAAAATTTTTTCAGCCCAGATTTGATTTCAGATAAAACTTTGGAGTGAGATCGATAGAGATTTGGTAGAACATTTTGAGGAACCAGCGATGAAACGTTGTTTGTACGGATTCTTTTGCATTTTATGTATGCAGTATAAATGAGTTAAAGAAAATCCTGACGATAATCTCAACAGCACTCACAATAGAGCACCAAATTGAGCATCGACGGACCCCTAGCAAGCTAGAGGTGGGACCAGGTGCCCGGGAGGATTAAGCATCCACTGTTGGCTAGCCGCACCCGGCGTCGATTTTCATGCACGTAAATGAAATCTATATGAAAAACATACACTCTCTGACGTTATGTCTATATAGAAAGTGCTCTGGCGACCATGTCAGGGAAAATTATTCAAAACACTTACTGTCAAACCCCTCGCGAGGAACATTTTACGAGCTCCACGCGGCAAAGGGCATAAGTGTGACACAAATGAGTTAAAGAATATTCTGACGATAATTTCAACAGCACTCACAATAGAGCACCAAATTGAGCATCGACGGACCCCTAGCAATGTTAAACGACTTCAAACTGAATAGCATCATTTAAGAACAGATAAATAGCTAGAGGTTGGACAAGGTGTCCGGGAGGAGTAAGCATCCCCTGTTGGCTAGCCGAACCCGCTGTCGATGTTCATGCACGTAAATGAAAACTATATGAAAAACATACACTGTCTGAGGTAAGTCTATATAGAAAGTGCTATGGTGACCATGTCAGGGAAAATTATTCAAAATACTTACTGTCAAACCCCTCGCGAGGAACTTTTTTACGAGTTCCACAGGGCAAAGGGCATAAGTATGGCACAAATTAGTTTAAGAAAATCCTGACGATAATCTAAACAGCAATCACAATGGAGCACCAAATTGAGCATCGATGGGCCGCTAGCAAGCTAGAGGTGGGACCGGGTGCCCGGGAGGATTAAGCATCCCCTGTTGGCTAGCCGCACCCGCCGTCGATTTTCATGCACGTAAATGAAATCTATATGAAAAACATACACTCTCTGACGTTAGGTCAAACCCCTCGCGGGGAACTTTTTTACGATCTCCACACGGCAAAGGGCATAAGTGTGACACAAATGAGTTAAAGAAAAGTATGGTAAATCTAAATCTTAATCTAAAGTATAAGTATGGTAATCTAAATCTACATTGTAGTGTTTCGCGAAGAGAAAGGAAGCAAGAGCTGATTTGTGGTTATCGATTATGACAAATATGGATAATGACCATATCCCTGTATACAGCACAAAATCGATAATTCAAAAATCAGAAACCGAAGGCATACAAAATCAGGACAAAACAGGAACCAAAGCAAACAAACAAAAACCTCCACCATATGAAAAGAAGCGAACTCCCGATATGGGAGTGAGACCAGGTGCCCAGGAAGAGTAAGCATCTCCTGCTTGCATGCAACACCCGTCGCTTCAATTCGGTAGAACTGTCACATCCGGTTACTTCCATTTTGGAAGATATAGAGTACAATCTTTGGTTGGATGGTTCAAATGGTCTATGACAGAATATCATCCACCATTCTTGAGAGTGGAACATCATAGTGTATGACGAGTTCCCCATATCGACCGTAGAACTTCCTCAGTGACGATGTTAGTCGGTCACAAACATATCCCTGACTGAGAAGCTTATCTGAAAGACGCCTAGCTCTCAGAACAAAATCCGTATATTTGGTACTTGCTCTGGCATAGCGTATCAACTGAGATATGAACACGCCATAAGCAGGCGATGAAGGGATGTTGCTACTCAGAAAAGGAAAGTTTGTAATGCTGAAATTGAAGTCGTCATGTTTGTCATAGAGTGAGGTGTTCATGTGACCATCAGTGTCGTAGGACAGTGTCGTGTGACCATCAGTGTCGTATTTCAGAGGAAGAAAGGTTTATTGGGGTGTAAGTGGGATTTCTGGGTGTCGAATTTAAACCAAACTCTTTAACTAGACTGTCGAAATAGTACTTTTTGCAAGTAAATGTGTTATTATTTGAGACTCTATCCGCTGGTTTGATGACATAATGTTATTGGAGGTGGGTTAGCTCTGTGATAACATCAGGGTCTTTAAATACAGACTCCAAAATAATTTCAGAGTATATTTAATAGCGTACGTGGCCAAGTTATTTCGATGTAAGAAAATAAGAACACAAAGCTAAACTAGCTTGTCTCTTTTAAAAAAGATCATTTTAAATCTAAAAGTTGATATTTTGACAAAATTCTTTCACAGTTTCATTTCTTATGATGAATATAAAAAGAAAAAGAAAAAAGAAAAAACTTAAATAGGGAAAAATGTTAGGGTCCCGCCGGGGTTTGAACCCACACCCCAATTGGTCCATTGGGCATGGAAAACATACATTATTACTATGTACAATCTTAAAAACACCCGAAACCGGGTGCCAAGTTTGCTATATAGAGAGACATTTCTGAATGAAAGTGTCTTATTGATTATCATCAGTCCATTCTTTATATCATAAACTTACCATATAATCTTGAAATAATTTTCGTTCATGCTATTTAAATATGTGTTACTAACGTTCTATATATGAGGATTCAACGCTGTGAGCGTTGTGTTTACTACATATGACGTAACAGCCCGGATATGAATTTTATTCCCGACTGACCTTTGACACGGTACGGCGTGAAATTGTGCAATAGGACTATTGAATCAATCACATCTGTAACACAAGATATATTGCGACTTTGTTTACCATAGATACAGAAGTAAAACAGAGAAAATATTCATTAAATAGAGAAATTGAAATGAAATATGCATGTATGGAAAAAGTAAACATCTTAAAATCAAATTCAGAATATATTTCATAGCATATGTGGCCAAGTTAATTCGACGTACAAAAATAAGTACACAAAGGCAAACTAGCTTGTCTCTATTAAAAAATCATTAAAAATCTAAAAGTTGATATTCTGACAAAATTCTTTCACAGTTTCATTTGTAACGATAAATATCAAAAGAAAAAGAGAAAACAAAACTGAAAAAGGGAAAAATGTTGGGGTCCTGCCGGGGTTTGAAACCACACCCCAATGGGTCCATTGGGCATGGAAAACATACATTATACCTTTGTACAATCTTAAAAACGCTCCTTAAAAATCCAAAAGTTGATATGTTGATCAAATTATTTCACTTGTAGGGAACCATGAGTACCTCAATCCTACCAAATTTTCGGTTTCTGATTTTCTGAATTATCGATTTTGTGCTGTAAACAGGGATATGGTCATTATCCATATTTGTCATACATATCAAGGCATTAAGTAAGTTAAATATGATAAATATACAGTAAATGAGTGTGTAAAATCATACTTATTGAGTTATTAAAAGAAACACTGCAAGAATGTACATTTCTGACTTAGTCCGAAAAGACATCAAAAACACGTCAAAATTTGACTTCGAAGTGGAACCAACACTTCTTAAAACATCTCTCTAGATCATCCTGATGCTTTCGGTTTGTCGATACATGCTTCCGTTCTGAAGAAGTTTGTCAAAGGATGGTAACCCCGTGACCTACTTTTGCCAGTGATGGCGCCACCTATCGAACGAAAAACAACAACACTTGTAGGGGAGCATTAGTACTTTATACCTACCAAGTTTCATCAAAATACCTTCAATGGTTATTGAGAAGAAGTCGAAAATGTTTAAAGCTAACGGACGGACACACGACAGACGACGCGCTATGACAATAGCTCACTTGAGCCGTTGGTTCGGATGAGCTAAAAACTGAAAAACGAGAAAAAATTGTTCGGGTCCAGCAGTGGTTTGAACCCAATCCCAATTGGTCCGTTGGGCATAGAAAACATACATTTTACATATGTACGATCTTTAAAACATTTCTTAAAAATCCAAAAGATGATATATTGACAAAATGCTTTCACTTGTAGGAAACCATGAGTACCTCATACCTACCAAATTTCATGAGAATGTGAAGAGTGGTTTTAGAAAAGAAGCAGATTATATATGAAAATCAACCCCCTTCCTTTTTACACAATAAAAAAATCATAAAAAATCAAAAAATTAAAATGTTAGCATAAAATACATATCAAAGCATTAAGTAAGTTAACGGAATATCACACGCGTTTCAGTAGTCTCGCTTCGACGAGAATTTAAAAGAAATCTCCTCGCTGAAGATTTCCGATTTTCGAAACATTAAAAGTCATGATGCTCTGGCCTTGTAATTATCGCTCAATGAGAAAGTCGATCCAGTAGCTCAAAGATAGAGCTCTCGTCCACCATACGGGAGGACCTTGGTTCGAGTCATAATCAGAAGGGCATTTTTTTCTTTGCAAAGTAATGGTGAGCAGCAATAGTCGAATTATTGCTAGAATTGAATTTATTTGTTTGAAGTGTTTCAATTTCATTGTGTTCTCTAACTTGGCTTTGTTGTAATGTCTTCTACGTAGGACTCTAAAACAAAGAAGGGGATCTCCAACAACACCAGGTAGTAGCACCCACAGCATAACCCCAAAACACCCAATGCAAAAACACAAAGCAGAAAAGCACAAAAAAGAGACGTCAAGGACAAGGAACGTCAACGCACAACACAGAAACATCAAACACAAAGAACTTCACATACACCAACGAGACCATTGGGCAACCGGTGCCGACTTAGGACGGCCATCTGCCACGGAAATAGCAGAAGGTATGGTTATCCTGGATTACGTGCGCACAACCCTTCCATTTTTCCGATTACCCAGAGGTCTCGAAGAACGTACAATTGTGGTGTAAAACAACCTCCTCACTGTCAGATGACCACACACAAACAAGACCGCAAAACGCAGGGGCCCAAGCAACACAAATGAATATGTAAATGGATATAAAAAGCGAGCCAACGTAATACAATCGGTGCTCTGCCGTCGCGAGCTCATGTATGTTATCACCTGAGGAGTCCGACTGACAGGATAGGTGGTCGGGGCCCTGTCTTCTCTAAAGAGGTTTGGACAGGGCCCGTCATGGAGTCCCGTCGTCACATGTACAGTCAGTCAGAGTGCAAGTTTTAAGAAAGCGCTTGTACAAGACTGTATATTGGTCAAGTACCACGCCTAGTGTCCGTCTGGTGACATTAGGATCATACCCACGGTATAAAACGCATTTGATGATTCTGACGCATTTTCGATAATGATGTTGTCTATCTTTGATCCTTCTTATCTTGTTTATAATGTCACCATAAAATGCAGGTTGTGAAATACCCAAAGTAATATACTCTGTTGCCTGTATTGGTCCGAATTTCAGAAGAAGTTGACAATAATTTTTGTAAAATTTCCAGAAAGTCTTTATTAGTTTGTGAAAGCGAAAACTTTGTCCTAAAAGTTTCTTGGTAATTTGTAAATTTCTACTATGAAAATCCAAAACATCAGTACATGCTCTAGCATACCGGATGAGCTGTGAAATATGGATACCATAGGACGGTAATCTAGGAACATCACAGTCAAGCCAGGGGAAATTTACTATGTTAAATCCAAAATCATCTCTTTTGTCATACACACTTGTATGGATCTCTCCATTAAGAATTTTGATATTTAGGTCCAAAAATGGTGTTTCTGTGTTTGGATTAATTCCTTTTCATACGTGTATAAAAATAAATCTGCAACAAGAGGCGCACGATTAGTTTCCATTGGGAATCCCTACAACCTGCTTGTAGAGTTTCTCACCAAATCTTACATAAATATTGTCCAAAAGGAACGACAAGGCAATACACAGGTCACCACATGCCCATGTCCATATTTTGTATGATTTGTAATCTGTAGCGGAAGAAAACCCTTCGATTCAGAAGTACAAATATAAGTTTTCTCCTCTCGATCAAAACACCATTTAATGAGTTTGGACAGTCGATCATTTATTTTGTCGTGAGGAAGCTTGGTGTACATATTAGAAAAGAAGATATCGTATTTGCTTCAAAATTTCTTGATTTCATTTTGTCGATCACATCCCCTGAATTTTTAATAGACCAAAAGAAGTTTACGTCATTCCTGTTCATGACACGTTTCCTCCATTTTCTAATTCTCCTTTCTTCCATTATCGCATTATGGCATTTTTAAGGTCGCCTTGTATTAAACTAACCCCCTTGAGATTTTCCTCTGTCACTACAGTCACTTTACCATCATCGACATTCAACAGTATTTTATTTTTTCCTCACCAAGAGTACTCTTATCACCTCTCAAAGGAGTAGGGTCACGAAGTCGGTTTATGGCGTGGTAATTTCGATCAAAAGGAAACATGACATCTTGCATCAATGGTATATTAATTTCATTTGGGAAGATTTCTTCTTTCGAAAAACGCACGAAAAAGCGATAAACGGATATCAAAAACAAAGAGGTAAATGTTAAAACCCGGCACGGTTCCCGAAATTTCCATAATTTTGCAAAAAAATATGACGAATGTCTTTGATTTTTACATAGAGTGACAACTTCGTCGGCAAGTCTGTTTACTGAAATGCCTTCAGTGGTTTAAAAGAAAGCTATTTGCAAATTATATAAAATTTAACATTTTACATCGCATCATTAGCATAATTTACAAGCGTACTGCAGGGAAAATGGCGTTAAATGACGTCATAAGTGACGTCACGTTGTACATGCATCATCGTAGCGATTGGTTATTATTTTTAATGAATTCTTCAAAGTTTTGATTTACTTATGTTCTTAAATCCTTTGACTGTTATCAAATGATGAATGCGTTTACAATGGTAACATAAGTAATATAAATACTTGAGAATATCTCTTTGTTATCCACAATTCCCATATACATATGAAATACAAAAATGCTATCATTTTATAGAGATGTTGATTTCAGTTTTCCACAACGTCAGCTATATGCGCTGATCTAGAGGTCGGGAGGGGAGCCCCTATCCCGTTTGAAAGTGTCTTCTCTTCAATGATTGGAACCCATCCTCGCAAGCATCCATGTACATGAAAATGTATGAGCATACCATGAATAAAGAGGTTACTACTATACGAGTTTTGATTGTACGGGTATCAATGCTAAAAATCGAAATATTCGTTATTTCTGATTTAAGTGTGAGCTGAACGGAAATATATCTTTATTGTGTTTTTAAATAAAATTACAGAAGAAAAGCTTTTCTTTAATGGCGACCCATGGATTCTAGATGTCATTTGTGACCTTACAGTGGTGATATTGACCTTGTTAATGTTGGTTTTGGTGTTTTGTTTGTTTGCTTGGGGTTTTTTTGTGTTGTCATTTTCAGTGTGATTGACGTTCCGCAACAAATCATGATATACATGTACTGTTTGGACACAATATGATGAAAGTCCCAAGTTTTTTTCCTCGCAGTGAATAAAGAAAATATATGAATTCTCGAAATGTGGATAAACATATTGCGAATAATATTTAGTCACAGGCATGCAAAAGTGTAGAGGCGGATAAAATGGGGACGCACCTCCTCTAACATTCTCGAAAAAGTATTGATTTTTCCATTCTGAATTATTCTTCTATCAGAAATTTTACGATTCTGTCCCAAAGGAAAGTCATCTAGCCCAAAAATAGGATTTCATTTGTTTTGGTTCCCCCTCTACGGTGAAATCATAGATCCACTCCTGAAATACATGGAAATTTAAAAATCAAAGAGGATCAAAGATGTGATCTTGAAATCGGCTTTGTCTTGTTTTTGGGGAGGGGGGGGGGGGCATGGCTTTCAAACGGCCGAAGGGTCATCGGCAAACTTGACGGCTGTCAAAGGGTTACTGATTTTCAAGAGATGCAATATCTGCAATATATGGGGACAGGAACAACTTAATCTTTGATGATACATGGTAAAATTCAAATAAAACAGAAAGTAAATCATTTCCCCACAGGATCGCCCATGAAATGGAGGACTAACGATAAATTCGTTTTCATTAATTTCTCCGGGTACATGTACTTTTATAAAACATTGAATCATATTATCTAAAACCTGTTTGAAATGGTCAGACTAAATGAATGAACAAGGGTCCAAAGAAATAAAAAGTGTATGTCTCTTTCCTTTTTATGATTAATAAAGACGGATCCTGCAGGGCAACTTGTACATGTATCAATTTAAAGTTCAAAATAGTATTTGTAATTTATCACATGATACATCCGTAATGTTGTTTCATAAAGCCATTTCATAAACATATGATATGATAATACGTTACATATCGCTCTGCTTGAATGCGATTGGTCAAATTTGGAACCTAATCACATAAACCTTGACAAATGTGACCTTTCAAATATCGGTCAACTGTTAAATTCAGACCCAGAGTCAATATCAATAATTAAAATTGTTGTTGTTGAATTAATTCTTGCATTAAAATACTATTCAAAATTGAAATACCTTTCTCTTACGCACAGAATATCTATACGATGGGGACACTACTTCTCATGGCGTAGCAGACGACTTCTAGATCACGGCGTGATTCGCCTCTGTAGTTCTCGGAAACGTTGATTTCACGTTAGAAATACACATTTTTAGGCAATATCATGTGATAAAAAGAATCTCAAATGAATTTTCATTTCATACGATGTATTATGAAACTCGTTGTACGTTTTATATCCCCTCGCCAAGGCTCGGGGATATAAAACTCACAAACTTGAGATCCTATATATATTATATATAGATCATGAGTCGTCAACGTTCTATTTCATATCCAAATAAAACGGTGACACAGCTAAAGACGCGGTATGGGAAGTTTTTGTCACTAACTGGTTCATGGTCACTAGGTCAAATATCATGGGCCGGTTATTAATTGAAATGTCTAGTCAGAGGCAACCTGTGTGATATTGTGTTCTACTGTGTATATAGTTGGTACGGTTCCCTAAACATTAATTAATTTTACAAAATGTTACGATGCAAAATCTTTCTTTTCATATGAACGTTTACATTCTCATTCGTATAAATTCTACTTTTCAGGCAAATCTAACGCATACATTCGGAGTTATAGCCGTTTGAAAACGTCATTTTGAATTTGGGGTGCGCAGCTCTACATCTATTTTATTTCTCTGGCGCTACCTACAATGTATTGCGTTTTTACAATAGAGGTATATGGAGATTTGATTATACAAATTCGGCAATGTTGTGGTCGTTACTGAATATTTTCGAATAAAACTTTTTATGGCGAATTTGACGATTTTCACTGTGTGCATGTTTCTTTTCTCTAGGAATTTCTTCATGTCTGTACATAGTTATGGATTTTGTAAAATGATGGAAGGTAAATAGACAAAAAACATGGAATTTCGTTATTCATTTTACATTTTTTAAAATATGAATTCAAATTTTGTTGCACTGTTTGAAAAATTCATACGTTGTACTGTAGTAATAATATTTATATGTAAAACTTAACTTGAGGATTAAGCCCCCGTATTTAAATCACTGTGGATGATGCATATAGATCTACAGAACAATGGCCATACTCAGACAATATGACCTCTGTGGAAACTGAAAACCAATTACTGTGTATCAGTGGCGGATATAGTAAGTGTCCAAAGAACCGTTCCCTTTCAACGAAATCTAAAACGTCTTCAAATTCAATAGCATCATTTAAGACCTGATAAATTGTCAGCATGGACGAGACATGCACGTTTTGGGTACTAAACCCTCGTCAGTGATCCTTAGTCTAAACAATGTAATATGGCCAAAACATATGAAAATTATTATGTCCAAAAATGTACCAAAAGACGTAGCAGAATGGGTGGGATATGATGCTACAGGACCGGGTCCCACGTTTTAGAAATTTCAAGAAATTTTGTAACAGAAAATTTCAAATGCGTGGAAGAGACAGACGATCAACCGAAATTGATCGAACTTGGCTACATGTACCCTCGGGGACTCTTGGTCTATGATATATTCGCCACTGTAAACAACAAGCTTTTGATGAAAAACTTTTACTATTTCTGATTGTTTTGGTCCTTTTTAGCACCCAATAGATCAGTGCGCAGAATATTGATTATTGAAAGGTTTGGTTTTTTTTTTCATCGTGTGATTTTAGGGTAAATTAATACTCATTTTCTCATATCCCAGGATTATAAATATTGAAAAGTGATATTTTTAACATGTCAGTCTAGAAATGTTATAAAGGAGGAAATTGCACTTATATAACTGTTTTGAATGAATAATTAAAATGCGTCTGGCAGCTTGAAAACTATAGTCTTAAACATAATAACATGAAAATACGGCGTTACAACGTCATGGCTAAAGTGACGTTATCTGCTTTCTATACCCTTTTAAGGTGAAAATGGCTTTTTCCGTAAAAGTTAATACTGGTTTTCAATAATACAGGTATTCGTATGTGAAATAAGACAGTATGAATAAATTTTGCCACCAGGTCGATTTTGGCCCTTCCCGGCTCTACTCCTTTAGACCCCACAGTCGTATTTTACGCACTACTCCATCCGCAGGCTCTACATTCAACAATAGACACAGAGGGTTCTCAATTATTTCAAAGTGCAATAGTAGAAGATGATCTTTGTGTCACCTCATCAACTGCGACTCCACAATAACATCTAGTGTAAATGGGCAGAAATTCAAAATCGAGGTAGACCAAGATATCGATTGATCGTCTCAAGATCTTATTTACGTTATGACCTTGAAATGCCAGGGGATGTGGCGCACAATATATAGGTGAGACAAGCCAAACTTTAAAATCTCGTTTTAGGAACCATTCTTATAAGATCAGAACCTCACGTCAACAAAAACACAGAAACTTTCTTTATAATCACTTTGTTAAATATAATCATTCTATTTCGGATATCACCATTACCCCAGTTCAGACTCTCCCGAAATGTAAAAATGAAAGTAAATCGAAATTAAAAAACGTCGACTTCAAGCTGAACTTGTCTGGATCACCAAACTTCAGACTGCGTACCCTCTTGGTTTAAACGATCAAATCTATGGACAAGGAAACATTTCCTCAGCCTCTACCAATATCAACATCTTGTCAATTCACCCAAACACTGAAAGGAAATACAGGTCGCACGGGAAAAGACGAAACAGACAAAAAAGAAAACGATCCAGAATCTACCGCTCTCTCAACGATTTACTTACTATAGCACGCAATGGCGGCAGGCATGAGCTATTACATGCTCTGTCGTCAATACCAGTTATGCACTTGAAATCTATCTTGGATGAAGCAGAGATTGCATTCTTAAGAAACACTGACTGATTCAGACTTGATATCATTGTCTCATTCGCACCGAATAAACTTTATCCTATTGTGAAAAACACCTCGGCTAAAAGACGATTCACAGAAATCCCGTTTATAACAAAGGTTTTGATCTTCTAAACATCTCTAATATTTTTCGGAATCATCGCGTACAAGGAACCATTCCTCAATATTTTGAAAATTTAGAGCCACCTCCTATTTGCCATCAGTACAAGAAACCTATTCGAAACTTTGATTTTAACTATAATAAGTTTACATCGGATCCTGACATACTTGAATCGTGTTCTGCTTCTTGAGAATGTGCAACTTCTAAATATCTCTACAAACCAGCTGGCCATGTTGTTACAGGTGATTTTTCAATTATCCAAGACAGACAGCTCCGTGGTCTTCTTAGATAGATTTTGTCAAATGCCGTGAGGTGCTTACAGAAGCCCTAGATAATTATACGAAAAGATGGTGTAAATCAGAAGGAGTCGCACCGCATTCTCTGAATGATTGGAAAAATCTTATTTTAGATATAACGGATATTCGAATAGATAACTTCCATAAAAACCCTCATCTTTTTCAAAATCCATGTTCCAAATCAGAAAGATATTTCAAATCCAAACTAAGTAAATTACATGAAAAATATGTCTTTGCACCAGTTGATAAAGCAGTCAACAACACCATTGTCATTTGAAAACGTTCCTACATATCAACTTTGGTTTCGGAACTTTCGTCTACTAATACATATATCAAAAGCAATGAAAGTGCATCTAACATTTTCAGCAAGCATAACAGTGAACTGTCTTCATTCAATATCTCTATTTCTAAATTGGATCTCCCAACACTACATGGTATACCGAAACTGCACAAGTCTCCTTACAAATTTCGATTTATTGCTAATTCTAGTAATTGCTATATGACAATTTTGTCCAGAAATCTGACGTCAGCACTTACTGCATAACTAGATATTGTGAAACGGTTCTAAACAGGAACGTTGTAAATTTACTTTGGTCTATTAAGAATTCAGGGGATGTGATTGACAAATTTGAAATCTGGAAATTTCCAAGCCAATACGATTTCTTCATACGACTTCTCTAATATGTACACCACACTTCCTCATGACAAAATTAATTATCGATTATCTAATCTCATTAAATGGTGTTTCCATCGAGAGCGAAAAATTTACATTTATACATCTGAATCGAAGGGTTTCTTTTCCTCGACAGACTACAAATCGTACGAAGCATGGACATGTAGTGACCTGTGTAATGCCTTGTCCTTCCTCTTGGACAATATTTAGGTTAGATTTGGTGAGGATCTATACAAGCAAGTTGTAGGAATTACTATGCGTACTAACTGTGCGCCTCTTGTTGCAGATTTATTTTCATACACTTATGAAAAAGAATTTATCCAAATCAAAAGCAAAGAAAATTTGATGATCTGAAATGTTTCAATAATACTTCTAGGTATCTGGATGATATTCTAACCATTGACAATCCTGCTTTTGAATTATATAAGAATGAAATTTATCGACAAAAATTAACGCTTAACAAGACCTTTTAAATACACAAACACCATTTTCGGACATAAATATCAAAATTTTAAACGGAAAGATTCATAAAAGTGTTAATGACAAAATGGATGAATTTGCTTCAACATAGTAAATTTACCCTGGCTTGACGGTGATGTTCCAAGATTACCGTCTTACGGCATTTACATATCACAGGTCATCCGGTACGCCAGAGCATGTACAGATATTTTTGATTTTCACAATAGAAATTTACAAATTACCAAAAAAGTTTTAGGTCAAGGTTTCCGCTTTCATAAACTCGTTCAGACTTTCTGGAAATTTTACAAAAATTACAGTCAATTTCTTTTAAAATTCGGAGCTATACACGCAACAGAGTACATAACTTTGGGCATTACACAACCTGTCTTTTATGGTGATATGAGAAACAAAATAAGAAGGAGCAAAGGTAGGCAGCATATATATTACCATCGAAAACCAATCTACAGTCTTGTACAAGATCATCCTTGAGACTTGCACTCTGACTGACTGTGACGACGGGAATCAATGACGGGCCCTGTCCAAACCTCTTTAGAGCAGACAGGGCCCCGACCTCCTGTCCTCTCTGAATGTCAGTCGGATTCCTCAGGTGATTACATACATGAGCTCGCTACAGCCGGCAGAGCACGGATTGTATTACGCATGCCTTCTTTTTATATCAATTTACATATTAATCTGTGTTTCTGGGGCCTCTACGTTTCGCGGTCTTCTTTGTGTGATGTCATCTTACAGGGAGGAGGTTGTTTTACACCACAATTGTACGTTCTTCGAGACCTCTGGGTAATTGGAGAAGTGTAAGGGTTGTGCGCACGTAATCCAGGATAACCACACCATTTGCTACTTGCGTGACAAATGGCTGTCCAAAGTCGGCACCGGTTGCCCATTGGTCTCGTCGGTTAATTTGTAGTCTTTTGTGTTTGATGTTTACATGTCGTGTGTCTCTTTTGTGTTTTTGCATCGGGTGTTTTGGTGTTTTGTTGTTGATGCTGCGACAGGGTCTCGTTGGATATCTCCTCCCTTTTTTTATTTGGAGATTTGGTTATGACTTTGTAACCTTCATACTTATGTCATATCTATTTAGAAATAATTATATCTATCAGGTTTTTGAGAAGTATTTGATTCTAGAGGAATTTTATCTTTCACAATATTCATATGAATGTATCCATATGCATATATTCATATCCTCACACAATACTTTCATATTACATATTGTATTCATTATAATTGCTAGAATGCTGCTGTGATATTTTACAAGGTTGGAAAATCATTATGCCAGTCAGGTGTTTGTTAAGTGTTTGAATGAATAGAAACTTGTAAATACATCTTGCCCATAATACCATTACACATGTACAGAGTCATACTATCGCATTATTACACAAAATCTGTATTTTGTTATATATATAAATTTAAATAAACGTATTGTATTGTGCGCACGTAATCCAGGATAACCACACCATTTGCTACTTGCGTGACAAATGGCTGTCTAAAGTCGGCACCGGTTGCCCATTGGTCTCGTCGGTTAATTTGTAGTCTTTTGTGTTTGATGTTTACATGTCGTGTGTCTCTTTTGTGTTTTTTGCATCGGGTGTTTTGGTGTTTTGTTGTTGATGCTGCGACAGGGTCTCGTTGGATATCTCCTCCCTTTTTTTATTTGGAGATTTGGTTATGACTTTGTAACCTTCATACTTATGTCATATCTATTTAGAAATAATTATATCTATCAGGTTTTTGAGAAGTATTTGATTCTAGAGGAATTTTATCTTTCACAATATTCATATGAATGTATCCATATGCATATATTCATATCCTCACACAATACTTTCATATTACATATTGTATTCATTATGATTGCTAGAATGCTGCTGTGATATTTTACAAGGTTGGAAAATCATTATGCCAGTCAGGTGTTTGTTAAGTGTTTGAATGAATAGAAACTTGTAAATACATCTTGCCCATAATACCATTACACATGTACAGAGTCATACTATCGCATTATTACACAAAATCTGTATTTTGTTATATATATAAATTTAAATAAACGTATTGTATTGTGCGCACGTAATCCAGGATAACCACACCATTTGCTACTTGCGTGACAGATGGCCGTCCAAAGTCGGCACCGGTTACCCATTGGTCTCGTCGGTTTATGTGTAGTCTTTTGTGTTTGATGTTTACATGTCGTGTGTCTCTTTTCCGTCTCGTGCTGTACTCGTCTTTTGTGCTTTTGCATCGGGTGTTTTGGTGTTTTACTGTTGATGCTGCAACGGGGTCTTGTTGGAGATCTCCTCCCTTTTTTTACAATTAAATAAATAATGCAAAAATATGCATTTCTGACCTAGTCCGAAAAGACGTCAAAAACGCTTCAAAAATTTGACTTCGAAGTGTAACCAAAAATAACAACACCTCTTAAGACATCTCTCTAGATCATCCTCATGCTTTCGGTTTGTCGATAGATGTTTCCGTTCTGAAGAAGAAGTTTGTCAAAGGAGGGTACCCCCGTGACCTACTTATGCCTCTGATGGCGCCACCTATTGAGGGATTCGGAAAAAAAACAACAACACGACGCGCTATGACAATAGCTCACTTGAGCCATTGACTCAGGTGAGCTAATAACTGAAAAAGGGAAAAATATTAGTAAGGTTCCCGACCTGGTTTGAACCCACTCCCCTTCGGTCCATCGGGCATGGAATGTACCTATGTACAATCTTGAAAACATTCCGTAAAAATCCAAAAATGAATATCTTGACAAAATTCTTTGACTTGAATGGAACCATGAGTATCTCATACCTACTAAATTTCGTGACAATCTGAAGGGTAGTTACAAAAAAGAAGCAGAAAATGTATGAAAATCATCCCCCCTTCCTTTTTACATAAAAATAATCACAAAAAAATTAAAATTTTAGCATTAAAAACATATCAAGGTATTTAGTACGTTAAATATGATAAATACACAGTATATGAGTGTGTAAAATCATACACTTATCAAGTTATTGAAAAAAATAGTGCAAAATGTGTTTTTCTGACATAGTCCGAAAGACGTCAAAAACGCGTCAGAAATTTGACTTCGAAGTGGAACAAAAAATAACAACACCTCTTAAGACATCTCTCTAGATCATCCTTATGCTTTCGGTTTGTCGATACATGCTCCCCCTCTGAAGAAATTTGTCAAAGGAGGGTACCCCCGTAACCTACTTTTGCCTGTGGTGGCGCCACCTATTAAAAGATCCGGACGAAAAACAACAACACAGGTAGGGAACCATTAGTACTTTATACCTACCAAGTTTCATCAAAATCACTTCAGTGGTTCTTGAGAAGAAGTCAGAAATGTGAAAAGTTTACGGACGGACGGACGACGCGCTATGACAATAGCTTACTGGAGCCGTCGGCTCAGGTGAGCTAAAAGCTCAATCGAAAGGCATAGGAATTTCTGACAAAAATACAAGGCGGAACATTCTCACGCGAAAGAAAAATTGAACAATCATTCGGAGACATTGACCCAGCAGCACAGAAACACGAAGGACAACTTATCTTATGAGCTAACTTCACTGCAATTATAGAGCGCATTGTAGGTGGCGCTTTTTAAACGTATCGTATAAATTATGTTAATATACATGAATTTATTAAAATAACATTAACAATTCGAACACTCTCTTCATTAATATGCATCGCATATTGATTGGTTAGGCTCAATCTCGGGCATAATTGTCACCGCTCCACCCGCCATGATAACTTCAGACAACGAAGACGATCGCTTATTACAGGACAATCAGAATCCACCTAAGTCTACGCCAAATCCTGATATTGGGGTCGCCGACGCTGTAAGTTTACTCAAATCTATGCTGGACAATCAGTTCGCTTCTCTTTCTCAGCAAGTTATCTCGGAACAAAAGTCTAACGCCCAAAGTTTGAACAAAAAACTGAAGGAAAGCACGTCTATCAAGCTTAAAGGGGAAGGGAATAAAGTCCAATTTCTTTTCAACGAGGAGATTCTCGAGGATCTGGACAACCTATCGGACTCTCTGAAGGGCGACAAAGCTTCTATTAAGAGTATTCGCGATATTAAGGCGAAATTAACGAAAAGAAACAAGTTGATTCGGATAGCTGACGCTAGTCCAGGCGGGTGGAGGACCGTTAACGAATACGAGTGTAATGATTACGCGTCAGACTCAGACGATGACCGTAAAATCCGCAGCGCAGAAAACAGAGCTTTACGAGCCAAAAGGGGGAGAGGCAACAACAGGCCAGTTCCATACAAGGTCCCGTCGGCAGCCGCCGGTTCCGCTGCACAGCTTACCAATGCTTATCATTCTACCACTACTAGCAGCAATTTTCGTCCCCAACACACATATTCCGGCTTCAGGAGGACACCCCAACCGACAGACGTCTGCTTTCGCTGTTTCCAGACAGGACATTGGAAAAGCAGGTGCCCCCTTAATCAACAGACAGGCGCCTCCCAGGCCAATAAATGAGAATGATAAGTATGTAGTTAGAAATGAGACATTTTGTGAGCACTTGGACAAAAATCAGTAAAATGCCTATCTTTCTAATATTGAAAAGTTATCAGAAAAAGAAACAGATAGAGTGAAGAAAAGTTTGTTTAATCATTTTTCATACTGGGAACACATTGAAGCATACGATTCAGTTCTCTCTATCATTAAAAATGGTTATTCATTGAATTTTGAAAAGTCTCCTCCGTCCATGCATTTCAGAAATAATTTATCAGCAAGAAAAAATCACGATTTCGTATCCGAATCTGTACAAGAACTTATTGATTCAGGCAGAGTCGTAAAATTGCCCTTCAAACCATACGTTGTGAATCCTTTAAGTGTAGCAGAAAATAGAAATAAGAAACGTTTGATCTTGGACCTTAGTGTTCTCAATAAGTATCTGAAAAAAAGAAAAAGTCAAATTCGAAGACTGGAAAATAGCAACTAAATATTTTTCTGCAAATTGTTTCATGACAAAATTCGATCTTCAGTCAGGCTATCACCATATAGATATTCATCCTACTTTTCAGACATATTTAGGATTTTCTTGGAACGGTAATTTTTATTGTTACACTGTCTTACCGTTTGGCTTGTCTTCAAGTCCCTACGTATTTACTAAATGTCTCAGACCTCTAGTAAAGTGTTGGCGAAAAAACGAGATTAAGATCGTTCTTTATCTTGACGATGGATTTATTATTTCAGATTCAGAGATATCTTGTTCAGAGAAAAGCTTATTTGTAAAAGATTCTTTACTCTCAGCTGGTTTTTTCATTAATTTCAAAAAATCTGTTTTCAGTCCAGTTCAGGAGTTAGAATGGTTAGGTATTATTTGGCGATCATCAGACTACAGTATCTACATCCCAGAACGACGCATATTGGACGCCAAAGATACTTTATATAGAACTCTCTCTCTTTTACCTAATATTACTGCCAGACAATTAGCTTGTTTCACAGGCAAGATCATTTCTATGTCCCCAGTGATGGGTAATGTCACAAGGTTGATGACCAGACAGTGCTACAAAGCTATAGAATCCAGAAGTGGTTGGGATCGAAGAATACCATGTGAATGTATAGAGTCGATTATTCCAGAACTAGAATTCTGGTCCAATAACTTGGAGAAATATAATAACAAAAGATTGAAATCTCATTTTCAGAAAAATGTAGTGGTGTACTCTGACGCTAGTTCTGTCGCTGGTGCAGCTTATTCTGTAGAATTGAACGATTCTATTTTTCACATGTCTTGGTCCGATGAAGAAAGGCATTTTAGTTCCACTTGGCGAGAATTAAAGGCTATTGAGCAAGCTTTGTTTTCTTTTTCAGGCAGATTAAAAGGAAAGTCCTTAAAATGGTTCACTGATAGCCAAAATTGTGTCAGAATAGTAGAATGCGGTAGTACAAAGTCAGATTTGCAAAAACTTGCCTTTAATATTTTTTCTACTTGTCTCTCACATGGAATAAATTTAGATATAGAATGGATTCCTAGATCTCTCAATGCAAAGGCAGATTACATTAGTAAGATTGTAGACTATGAAGATTGGAGGACGACTTCAGAGTTTTTCGATTTTATGAATTCTCTTTGGGGTCCTTTTACAGTGGACAGATTTGCTAGTCACTTAAATTCTAAACTCCCCAGATTCAATTCTATATTTTGGAGTCCGGGCACAGAGAGAGTAGATTGTTTTAGTTTATCTTGGATAGGGGAAAACAATTGGCTAGTCCCTCCGATTTCTCTAGTGGGGAAAAGTATACTTTATACAACAGATTGCAAAGCAAAGGGAACCCTCATTATTCCAAAATGGCCATCATCTTATTTTTGGCCCTTTTTATTTGGAAATAGTTCAGTAAATTCATCTATTTCTGATATTCTCGAGTTCAAAAATCCTGCAAACATTTTCGAACAGGGTACGAATTTGAATTCTAGTTTTGGTACTTCTATATTTTCGTCGTCAGTGCTGGCTGTTCGTTTTAATGCATAAAATTAAAACTGCAACAAAGCTATTTTCATTGTTTTATTTGATGTGGCCCTGATGTGCGTAGATTGCACATTGCAGATGGATGTGTATTTGATCATAATTACTATTGAATTTGGTTCCTGGTGTGCGTAGATTGCACATTGCAGACGGACGTGAATATTTATCTTGCTATTAGGTCCTGGTGTGCGTGGATTGCACATTGCAGATGTATATACATGTATACGGCCCTGGTGTGCGTAGATTGCACATTGCAGAAGATGGTATATATTTATAGAAGCTACTTGTATATAGTGTTTATTTTGTTTTCGCATAGGTATCGTTCACCTTGATATGGATTATTTATTTAATATGTATTGTGATTTGTAGATACGTGAGATGTCGATTTTAGGGATATTATAGAACGAGCTTCCCGTGTCCTTTAATCGAACTTAGAAATGTTATGCGCATTTATAAGGTCATCTTTTAATATAAATGTTTTGTATATCCAATTTTGTAGTATCTCTGTTGTATTTCGTACCGGGAGGTGGGCCTGCACGGACCAACAACTTATGGATCCACGTCTGGAACAACTATACAGCGAGTTACCTAACTACTGCCTCAAGGCTAAAGCACAAAACACCAGAAGAAAATACAGGTACGCCTACGAACATTTTTCTAAGTGGTGTACTTCCTTTAATCCAGTTCTTCTTTCTCTACCAGCATCAGAGAAGACCGTATCTATGTATTTAGCGCACCTTGCCCAAACTTACAATTCTGAATCGAAATTGCAAGAGGCTACATACGCAATTTCATGGTTTCACAACATGGCCGGATTGACTGATCCGTGTGATTCTTTTCTTGTAAAGCAAGTGAAGGAAGGTGCAATACGTGATGTAGCCAAACCTACGTCAAAAAAGCTTCCTATATCAGCTGATCATTTGAATAGCTTAGTTAGATTACTTGCTAATGATGATTCATCGTTGTATGATTTAAGAACTGTCACAATGTGTTTAGTCGGTTTTGCGGGATTTCTTCGTTTTTTCAGAAATCTCTAATATTAAGAGAAATGATATCACATTCTTTAAAAATCATGTTTGTATTTTTCTGCCACAGAGTAAAACTGATAAACACAAGAGAGGTTCATCAGTAAATATTTCTAAGTCTCATTCTTTGACTTGTCCAGTCACTATACTTCAGAGGTATCTAGAAAAAGCAGATATTGGTGAATTCTCGGACGAATTTATTTTTAGACAATTATCTTTTTTCAAAAAGGAAAACAAATTTAAGCTGAGGTGAAAGAATAAACCTATATCTTACACTAGAGCTCGAGAAGTTATGTTGTCTGCTTTTGAAAAAATCGGCTTGGAAAAATGTAAATTCGGGGTGCATAGTTTGAGGTCGGGTGGTGCGACAGCAGCTGCTGCTGCAGGTATCAGGGACAGGCTATTCAAAAAGCATGGTAGATGGCGCTCTGAAACTGCCAAAGACGGATATGTACATGAATCTTTAGAGGAACAATTATCAGTTTCAAAACAATTAGGACTTTAATTTTCTGTAATTTTTTCGTTTAATTCTCTTCTTTATCACTCGAAAGCCATTTCAGCGCTTCATACCTCCATATATTGTGTTTGTTTTTATTGTAAATGATTTATATTCGTTTGAGCGAAGCGAATTAGAATATAAATGAATTTATTAAAATAACATTAACAATTCGAACACTCTCTTCATTAATATGCATCGCATATTGATTGGTTAGGGAATAAGATATACCTGAGTGGTTTTACGCATGGTTAGATCATATATAACAAGGTGTAAGTATAGTACTCTCCATTCGAAGGTTCAATCTCGGGCATAATTGTCGCCCACCCCATAATTTCCATTTTCTATATTAATGATATATATACATGTTCTTTATATATGTGTTACTGATATATCTTTTTTATTTTGTAGTTTGCTGCGCAAAGATTACGCGAAATGACATTTGTAATTATGTGAATAAATGCCCGCCATTTGAGCGCTTCATACCTCCATATATTGTGTTTGTTTTTATTGTAAATGATTTATATTCGTTTGAGCGAAGCGAATTAGAATATAAAAATGAATCACGCTACATATGTATCTTATGCAAGTATAGTGTCTAAGTAGGTAATGCTAAAATCGAAACCCATGAAGGCATTCCAACTTCTGTCTTATTGTCACCAAAACTTTTACTAATTGACTGCGGATGGATAAAAATATATGTAAGTTGCGCCACCCTGAATAAATTAGATTAAAAAAAGATGTACACCCAATTGGTAACTGGAATTGATTCCAAATCCTGCCAAACATGATATTTTGTGGAATATGCCGTTACAAAATAAAGACACAAAAATACGACAATAAAAGAAATTATTTATGTATATATTCTTCAACTTGTATAATTACACGTCTTAAAATTCGAGAAATAAGAGTATGATCTATAGTAGTAATTACATGTATGCGGTGCCACACAAATTGAATTTTACAGCGCTAGCTACAATACACTTCGATTTCACAATACGAAATCTATAGAGATTATGGAAAGAAGCAGAAGTGGTTTGATATGAGATCAGGTGTCCGAGGAAAGTAAGAGAAAAAAGAAAAGAGTGGGTCGAATCCGGTTGCAGCACCCACAGCTAAGAAAAAACAAAAAGAAACCCTGATATGAAAACATAGAGTTAATCATCTTATTGTATGCATGGGACATCCTATCACAAGGAATGCACATGTGAAATAGGAAAGCTCTTTTACCGTTTTACCTTTCTTCCTTTAAAAAGTTTTGATCAAGGTTTATATTTCTTAAAAGTAGATAAAACCTCAATGTCAAGATAACAATGTTACAAATTTTGGTATCCACGGAAAGGTATTGTCACATAGAATACATGTCAAGTGAATACACACATGGAAGCCATTTCACTAAATATTCAAAAGTTATGGACAATCAAGGTTGACGTTTTTTATGACTGACGAACAGACAGACGGACAGATGGTCGAACGGACGAAACGGTTTTAATTTCCCCGTGCTTTCGCGAAAGCGGTGGACAACAAGCAAAGCAAGAGACGATTAAGAGACATACGACATAGAAACTAGAAACACGAAAGACTAAACATAAACCAATGATGTCGACTTGGGACGCCCATCTGCTACGCAAGTAGCAAATGTTGTGCTTATCTGGATTACGTCAGTCCAACCCTCCCACTTTTCCGGTAACACAAGGGTATCGAAGAACCAACCTTTAGACGAGAATAACCTACGCACCGTAAGTTGAGCAAATGAACAAGATAGCAAAACTCGGAGTTCGACCGACATTTAGAGTCAATAGGTGGTCGGAGACATGTCTTCCCTAAAAAGGCCTGTCACGGAGACGCGTCGTCATAGTCAGTTAAAGTACAAGTGTTTGGAATGTGTTGATACAACACTGAGGATTGGTCAAACACGCTGTATTGATAACAAGACGAAAAGCTGGTTGTTTGAACATTTCTACGATTTTGCAGAATCGATATGAATGAATTCAAATGGCTAAGTCCAAACCTTTTAAATAATCTTAGCTGCTTTTTTTCGTAATTCCTTGAACCACATCACAGTATTTAGGCAATGATTCGTCAATTACTGATATCTTGCATCTAATTTTGAAAAGTTTATTGGAACACACTACCATTTCTTCTCCCTGACATGGACTGTTCACGTATCTCATGATCGAGAGAGAGAGAGAGAGAATGTATCTGTCATTAGTACTTGAAAAGGGTCTTTGAAAATTTAAACAAATTTTTGGTTCATTAAAACTTCGGAAGTTCATAAAATGTACAATATTTATCATTTACTTAGAACAGATTTGAATAGCCGACGATCTTGTCAGGGGAAAGTCAAAATATACACAAAAGAGAACCATCTTACTGACACCCTTGAGGTCATAATTAAATTTTTATACATTATTTTATTATATTCATGTGTGTGTGACCCAATTTTTCATATATATTATTTTGCTATTACGGAAACGTGTCATTTCAACCAAAAGTGTCATTTCAATCAAACGTGTCATTTCAACCAAAACGTGTCATTTCAACCAAAAGTATATTTTATTTTCTTATATTTATTTTCTTATATGGATAAACTTATATTCATATTTTCTAATATTTATATATATCTATATATATATTCTTATATTTATTGAAAAAATAACAAACGCCGAATTATTATTAAGTACTTTAATTCGGCGTTTGTTATTTTTTCAATATATTGAGAGTTTTAATTCGGCGTTTGTAATTGAGAGTTTTAGTTCGGCGTTTGTTATTTTTTCAATACAGTGAGAGTTTTAATTCGGCGTTTGTTATTTTTTCAATATATTGAAACTTGTGAAGAGACTTATTGACTGTTTATTCTTATCTTTATATATTTCTTATATTTATATAAATTTCTTATATTTCTTATATTTATATATATTTCTTATATTTATATATATTTCTTATATTTATATATATTTCTTATATTTATATATTTATATATATTCCTTATATTTATATATTTATATATTTCTAATATTTATATATTTTTTCTTATATTTATATATTATTTTCTTATATTTATGTGTTTGTGACCCAATTTTTCATATATATTATTTTGCTTTTTCGGAAACGTGTCATTTCAACCAAAATTGTCATTTCAACCAAAAGTTTCATTTCAACCAAAACGTGTCATTTCAACCAAAAGTATCATCGAATTGAAAGGAGGTTAACATCTTAGCACCATCCCTACAATGAAATTTTGAACATTGATTTCATTTTGATATACTAATGAATCGACCTAGCTCTCAGAATAAATTCTGTATAACTATTTGGTACTTGCTCTGGCATAGCGTATCACATGAGATATAAACACCCCATAAGCATCAATTTTTTGTACACATAAGGAGCAAAGACGTCTCTATCAGTGAATGCTTTACACATTTAAAACGTAATGCGGGGGGAGAGGGAATTTTAGTTGATTATGTTGTAAACTGGTGAGCTGTAGCGAGCTACGGAAAATTATGAATATGGAAAAAATATTCTCAATAGCTAAATGACAAATATGGATAATGACCATATCCCTGTTTACAGCACAAAATCGATAATTCAGAAAATCAGAAACCGAGGCATACGAAATCAGGATAAAACAGGAACAAAAGCAAACAAACAAAAACCTCCATCATATGAAAAGAAGCGAACTTCCGATATGAGAGTGAGACCAGGTGCCCAGGAAGAGTAAGCATCTCCTGCTTGCATGCAACACCCGTCGCTTCAATTCGGTAGAACTGTCACATTCGGTAACTTCCATTTCGGAAGACATAGAGTACAATCTTGGGATGGATGGTTCAAATGGTCTACGACAGAATATCACCCGTCATTCTGGAGAGTGGGACATCATAGTGTATGACGAGTTCCCCATATCGACCGTAGAACTTCCTCAGTGACGATGTTAGTCGGTCACAAGCATATCCCTGACCGGGAAGCTTATCTGAAAGACGCCTAGCTCTCAGAACAAAATCCGTATTATTTAGTACTTGCTCTGGCATAGGGTATCAAGATATGAACACGCCATAAGCAGGCGATGAAGGAATGTTGCAACTCAGAAAAGGAAAGTTTGTAATGCTGAAATTGAAGTCGTCACGTTTGTCATAGAGTGAGGTTTTCATGTGACCATCAGTGTCGTAGGACAACATTATGTCCAAATAGGATGCTGAATTATTTGTCTCTGTAGTTTCTTTGACTTCAAGCTCTGAAGGATAGATACTGCTCAGGAAATCCGCGAATTTTGGATTATTGATGGACAACACATCGTCTATGTATCTGTAAGTGAAGTTGAAGTCAGAAGCAAAGTATCTTTCCCCTTCAGAGACAAGAGATTGAATGAATTCAGCTTCGTAGGAGTAAAGAAAAATGTCGGCAAGGAGTGGGGCACAATTGGTCCCCATTGGAATTCCGACAATTTGCTGGAAGACCTTTCCTCCAAACACCACAAAAATGTTGTCGATCAAAAAGTTTAACATCTGAATAATATCTGTTTCAGTGTACTTATTTTCAGAATCGGACTTTTCTTTTACAAAGTAGGTTTATGTCTCAAAATTACAGGGCAAAATTCTTCCATTAAAATTTGGGGCTTCATTCCGAAATATAGAAATTCATGCTATCATGTTTCCATGTGAATAGCTAAACGATGAATGGGTATTCTGTTATCATACTAATTTTGCGAAGTATAAAAATATAAACATTTCACTTCTCATGGTGCAAAGTAAAGATATAACTGAACACGAATATGGGATCAATTTGAATGTAATTGTTCTTCCAGGAAACTGCTAGAATTTTGAAAAATGTTGCATTTTTCATATTTCAGTAATATGTAGTCATTTTCGGAATGGAGCCCCAAATTTTAATGGAAGTATTTTGCCTTGTAATTTTGAGACATAAAGTGTCTTCTTCGCGACAATAGTGTTTCGGTCAAGTTTTGGTCAATAGTCAACAAGAAATGGTTATAATAAAAAAATAAAAAATGGGGAAAATTCTAAATCATCACTTTTTTGCAAACTCTCGGTGGTTTCCTTGAGGGTATATTTTTAACAAATAACAGACAGATTCCGATAGAGATATATTTTACCTACCAGGACAGATTATAATAATTCTGATTGACTGGAATGTATAGATTTAACCCATTGTGATTCTAAACTATTTATTTGCAGTATAAAACATTACCTTTTAGTTGTCAGTTACAAAATCAGGGGATGGATGTGAGGTATATATCTCTTAGACATAGTTTAGTCTATGGACACCGAAGATGATAGAGAGGCATTTAAAAGATATCGCTTCATATTCTATTTAATCAATGATGGCAATGATATAGCCATATAGGTATCCTTTTTCAAAATAATAAGAAAGGAACAATGCAGTGATGTGATTTTTAACTTTTTCAGATGGTTGTCCGGTGTACATCTATATCAGGAATGGTTGGATTTTCAGTTTTTCAAAATGTGACCAGCCATCCGGTTGTCCTCCTAACACTTCTACAGAGTATTTTTCGATGCAATTGTACAAATGTAAGAATGTTTTATTTACCAAATTAATTTCTGGAATCCAAGATATGAAATGAAAATCATTCGAATATTTTTTGATATACAAGTAATAAAAAAAATGTTTTTGGTCATTTATATGTATCAGATCATTACTGAAAAGTCAGTAAGGAATGCATTGTATATAAAGTAAACATTTTTCTTTTTGTGATCTAGCTTCATTGTTGCGACCATCCCATGTCGCTTTTGTAATGATATTCCCGTGTATGGGTGGGCTTGAATAACGTTAACTTGTCTTATACAGGTCTGGTCGATTACTCTATATGGTGTTTAAATCCGGAAAATACCGAGTACTATTTTGGGAAATTCTCCGAGTTTTTTACGGGTGAAACTGAGTTTTTTTTTTTTACCAATGAGCGCTTCAGTATTTGACACACCTCCAAAATTTGTAAAGGTATTGTTTTGAATTGCTCTAGGATAAATCTGAACAGGTTAAATCTAATTCCTTTAACAATTCTGTATTAATTGATATATTTCAAAAAAATCTACCGAGGGATTTCATCATACAGTACTCAATAAAATTGTAACAGCAACATTATACACATGTATCAATCCTGATAAGTAACCTGCTAATATCGTGCTTTTAGGAGTAAGAAAATAAAACTAAAGAGTTTTGTACGTCTAATAATGAAAATAGAGTGATCCCTCCTTAAAAACTTCTGGATCCGCCTATGAGTTAACAGAAGATACCTTTCGTTCAGATTTATTTGACCCAAAGGCTGACGGTTTGGACCAACTCCCTGGGAAAAATTTCCCACGGGAATAAATATATCCATATAGTATCCTCCCGCATGTCTATCCAAGACAAAAAAGGCAGATAATTATATTAAATCTTGAAATAAAGTATATGATTATATTTAAAGTAAATAAAATATTATCGACGGTACTTTCGCATTCGAATAAGACTTAAATCAGTGCTGAACTGCAATTATTCGTGCATGAATGTGCCTCTTGACAACTCATCATGTTATACCTGGAAGTTACACTGTTCTCATGTGTTGAATCACAAACAGTCAACGGTAGATTTCAAGAACATATATCTAAGAATAAGGGCTTACTGATAAACCAAGAAAAAATACTTATACTTTTATCCCAGAGCATTTTAAAACAATACTTCCAAAAGTAAACATAAACACGTGTTATCTAATTACAATATCCGTAGAGGTAGGAAATATTCAAGCGCTCATTTGTCGAAAAACGCTAGTTCACTCGAGAAAACTCGGAGAGTTTCCTAAAATGGTACTCGGTATTCTCCGGCTTTAAATACCATATAGAGTAATCTACCAGACCTGTTATATCTAGATATATGATGACGGAGTTATCATGTTATCATGTTCAGATTTAAAGGCCCGGTCACACTGCGCTTTACGGCTTGATCACGGCCAAAACACGATAAAAAAGTCATCCGTGAAGCAGACGTTGTTGTGCGCTTTTAAGACGCGCTACAGACGATTTGTAGACATGCTAGGACGCGGTAAAAAATCTGAACGGCGTTGGACGCGGAAAGAAGTTTTGAACTGCTCAAAATTTTATACCGCGGACAACCACGGACAGTGTACGTGGCAAAGACGTGCAACGGACGCGAAACACACGTGATAATCCGTGTTCCGGCAGTGATTAAGACTTTGAGAAGACGCGGTAAGACGCGAAAGCTTGAGCGGTCTATCACGGTCAGAGCACGGCCATTGCAGGGGTGTTCCGCGTTGGTATCACGGGTAAAAACGTGTGTATAATGTCCTGTCGCGAACGCGTTTAGTTTTAGACGTGGTTGGACGTTGTTAGCCGTGCTTAGGCATAGTTTCAGCAGTGGAACAGCCGCTGGCGGTCTTACCCCGTACAAAGCAGAGTCATTGCAAAAATTACCACGTACGACCACTTCCAGCAGATTTTTGAACGTGATATGGACGTGGAGTGCGGTGTGACCGGGGCTTTACAAAGGAGTTTGATTTTCTCTTTCAATCATGTAGCACAATTGAATTCGTGTTTCACTGGAGCTGTGTTTTTTCTCCGATTGTTTGTTGTGGTAGCTTGGATCTGATTCCGGGCTGCGTGTTTGACTTCATTCACTGATCCATTATGTTGGAGAATTCCATGATAACTAATTGTTTGTTGGTGTGATTGATGTGTTGATGTAAATGTTTGCCAATTTTCAGTTTCTATGTTGATGATGGATATGAATGATAGAAACATTCCCCATTCTGACATATTCTTTTGGTCTTTTTAGGTTATTTTACACCACAATTGTGCGTTCTTCGAGACTCTGGGTAATCGGAAAATGGGCGGAATGTGCGCACGTTATCTGGATAACCACACCGTCAGCAACTTGCATGGCAGATTAACGGCCTAAGTTGGAATCGTTTTCCCATTGGTCTACATGATGTTTCTGTGGCGTGAATTAGTGTCCCTTGTCCCTTTTGTGTATCTTTCTGTGCGTGTCTGCTCTATGATTTTCCTTTGGGTGTGTTGTTTTTGTTTTGTTGTGGGTGCTGAAATCTAGTGTTGTTGGAGTTCCCCTCATTTGTTTTGTATTTGTAGAATCAAGTCGCAACAGCGTATTTCGTTTTGACTAAAAAACTTAGATTAGATGATCTATACATATATTGTTGTCCCTAGTGCTCCAATATTGTAAATAGATTGTACTTAAAACTCTGCAAATAAAACATCCACAGACGGCTGGTACGGCTAGCCAAACTGTGGATGCCTACTCCTCCCGGACACCTGGTCCAAACTTTAGCTTGCTAGTGGTCTGTCGATGTTTAATGATCTATTTTGAGTGCTGATGAAATATTCGTCAGGATCTTCTTTATAATTAAGATATAGATGTGGATATTCATGTCGTACTCCTACGTTTTTGGTTTCTTAATTTGAAATATCAATGAAAATCATGATCTCACATTTATTTATACACTAAATTAAACTTTATTTTCTTTCCCTTTCTTTAATTTCAGACCCGGCCTGTTTATTACTGCCAGAAACATCGACAAGGTATGTTACTTTACAGCTCCATCGGACAATTATTATCTACTTCATCGGTACATTACTAACATCTTAATTGGAATTTCCGTTTAGTGAACACATTTCTCATTGTATTCATAACTCATGCGAAAGTGTATCATGTCTCTCATTAAAATATGAAGATTTAAAACTCAAATACTAGAAGTAGCCCTAGTAGTTTTGAGTGAATGTACATACAAAAGTATTTTCACAGTGATAATGTTTTGTTTATGTAGATAAAAAAGTTAACTAAGAAGAAAAAGAGCAAATTGGGAACGAAAATTTAGGTGTTTCGACACTTACATTGTCTATTCAATGCACTGATTTCATATTTATTGATGTCAGCTGAAGACCTATGAACAGTGGGCAAAATAATTATGAACTTGCGCGCTAGTTCATTTTTGCGCCCGCCCGGGGCTGGAGGTACAGTAAAACTAATAGTGTCATCGCGTAGAGGATACCTGAGTTAGTCAGAATCCACATCTCATTTACCTGTAGCGCACCTGGTACCTGAGATATTCACCTTAATTACAAAAAAATCCTGCGGGAAATAAAAAAATCCTGCGGGAATTATCAAAATCCTGCGGGAATTATCAAAATCCTGCGGGAAATTGATGAATTCCTGCGGGAATTTTCAAAATCCCGCAGGAAAAATTGATTGAAATAATCCTGCGGGAAAAATAAAATTCCTGCAGGAAAAATAAAATTCCTGCGGGAAAATTTTTTCGAAGTAAAATCCTGCGGGAGAAAAAAAATCCTGCAGGAAAAATTTGAACTTAAAATATTCCTGCGGGAAATATTATATGAACATTTTTTCCCGCAGGAAATTATGCTTTGTTAAAAATTCCTGCAGGAAATTTATTTAGAAAAATTCCTGCAGGAATTTTTTGGAGAAAAATTACTCCTGCAGGTTTTTTTTTATAAAGAAGTAAAATCTTATAGTACACTTACAAAAAAAAAAATACTACTACAAATAATGAATGAATGAATGAATGAACCTTTAAGTAAGTCCATTTGATTTCCAACCATGATTAGGCTGCAATAATATGCCTAGCCCACGATATGATATGTATTATGATATTTACACATGATACGATTAATATCACGATCCTGAATTTAAAATACAGATATAAAAGCATAATTTCTGTACTTTGCCCAATATTTTATTAAAAGTTCAGCGACAACAATTTATTAAGATCATATCATCATTTCTTGAATGTTTTGATATCTATCAGGTATTTATATCATGGGTCATAGCAACTTTCCCTACTCAAAATATAGGAATATAGGTATATTGTGTGTGAAAATATAGAACATATATAGAAAATTTTTGAGTAAAATTGGAAAATCTTAGAATTTTTCAATTTTTAGTGATTTTTGAAGTCTTCCATGCATGTAAAATCACTTGTACACGGGGTCAAAATTTGACAATAAATAGATGATATTCACATTAATGTGGTAGACTTGAATTCCACATTTCATGACCCGACATCACAATGGTTGACGTTATTTCTTACTATGATGTTGAAACATATCTATGATGTCATAAAGTAAAATAATGTCAAAAATATTATAGATACGTTTCAACATCACAGTAATAACGTCAAATAGTGTGATATTGGGTTTTGGGGTGTCTAAAATGTACCGTAAGTCTATATGCAGCGGTAATATGAAAATGGTCTATTTATTGTCAAATTTTGCCTGATGTACATGTACAAGTGATGTAACATATACGAAAGACTTCAACAATCACTCAAAATTGAAAAATAATTGTATTTGCACTTACATGTAGCCCCTCTCCCAATTTGAAAAATAGTTTACATGTACAGTATAGCCCCTCCCCCACCTCCAAGATACAATAATCGCTTTATCTTAGATAAACATGCAAAGTACTGAAGTTGGTTGCTTACAATTAGATTGAAAGTGAATTAAGAAAATGGAATAAAATAAAACATGTTTGTTAAGCTTTTAACGCAAGGCATGTATGACTTGGTAGTCAGAGGCAATTCGAGTTACATCTCAAACATTACCCACTTGATACTGAAACGAAGGCATCACCCACCAATCATATCATTAGTTCTATAAAACTCCTGTAAATATGATTGTGAGTACTCAATTTACCCTGTTTTCATCGTTTCTTCGATTTTTCTGTCTTTGGTCAGTTTGGACATGTTGGGGAATGCTCGGGGGTTCCCTGGACTAAATATAGATTCACTTGTTTTGAGTTGTTTCTTGTTCATAATAAAAATGTTCGCCTTAAAGAGTAGTTTGCAGGGTATTTTCACAGCGAGATATGGGTGCTGATCCAGAAACTGAACTGTTGCAATGGCGGATCCAGCGCCCCCTTTGCCGGGGGGAATTTTGCCGATTTTTATAATGAAAATTGACCAAAATATAGGGTTGTTTGAAAATATTTGGATCAGTGCCGCCCCCTCGGGGGCGGACATCCTCTCTCCGCACCCCCTAATTCCGTAACTCTGTTGGGGGTTTGGGATGACATGCTAAACACGAAGGTCCGAGGGGGATGCGAGAGACCGGTATATGGAGGGGAATCCCCGTGAAAAAAAGCAAATTGCTGGCACCTCAGTTGAGCTTAATTCTGCCTCTGCCCCCCCCCCCCCCCCCCCCCCTCGGGCAGAATCCGCCACAAAGTACTCAAATGTATATAGATACATGCCCTATAAAATTCCAAAAGTCCAAGCTGGGCAAACCCGTACAAAATATCTTAAGAAAATCTCAGTGGCGGATCTAGCGCCCCCTTTACCGGGGGTCAACGGGCACATTTTGCCGATTTTGACTGAAAATGGGCCAAAATATACCTGTTTTGGAAACTTTTGAGTCAGTGCCGGGGGTGGGCGCCTCCTCCGCAACCCCCCCCCCGAATCCGCCACTTATTCTTATACAAAGGGTATATATATATATCACTTTTTAGACGCGTGACTCTATAGACCTGATTCGACTAGTGTTGGTGTAATAGGGTCATTTTTATTATGTACTTTCTTTATAATAGTTTTGTCATTTCCATTCTTAAAATTACATATTTCCATGTCCCCAGCTAGGTGTCCTCTGGTAGGGAGTTTAGCGGCGGGGGAACCCCGGCGACAAAACAAAATTTTGAATAGCATATCATCCAGCTCTTGGAAATTGCGGAGTTTCCGGGGTTTTTATTTTTTTTTTTTCAAAATCATAAGCTGGATCTCCCCGAATATTCAAGGGTTCAGCCAATTTGGCTGAACCCTTGGTCAAATTTAATTCTTGATCAATCCGTCCATTTCCTAAGAGAACTTGCATTGACATTGACATGTAGAAGAGAAAATGATAACTTCTAGATTCATTTCAAATATGCCCCAGAAGCCACTAATATAATTTACTTCGTGTTTTTTTTTTTTTTTTCATTTTATTAATTTTCACGGAGGAGGCACCCCAACCACCGAAGCCTCGCAAAGCATCCCTCGAAAAGAGTTTGAGCCCTCGGCAGTTGAGGTTCTGGATTCTCTCCTGTACAGGGACGAGTAATTACATATACTTTTTTTTATAAATTTTTTTACGAAAATTCAGACTCCTCGTAGTATACATGTAATGGACTCTTTTTGTACGATCTCATCTATGAAATTGATTTTCTTTCTTTCTGTTATAATATACATGTGTGTATTTTGGTGTGCACATCATGTGAACGTACATTAGATGGGCGCACAGGGATTCATCGCGCTTCTCGATTGCTTGATGTACGTACTATTGGTTACGTGTATGTTGTATAGCCCATAGTACATCAAGCAACTGGGAAGCGCGATAAATCCCTGTGGATGGGCGGTATTGACCAGACGATCACACCCTTGTAGGATAGTTCCTATTATTTCTTAGCTTGATTTTTTTTTTTTTAATAATTGGTGGGAAATGCACATAAGGTTTATCTTGAATTGTCTCCCCATCAATGTTTACTTGATAGATGAAATAAAATTCTGAATATATCTTAAAGTGTGTAAGACATGTATAGTATATGTGTGGAAGAATACGTGTGAAAATGGGTCCTCAGAACAGGAAATTCGAATAATTCCGGTCCGGAACCAGGTGCACGACTTTGTAAAATTATTTTAAAAGTTGCGTATTTTTAATCTTTCGGCAATTTTTCTCTGTGATTCAAATAAAATTTCTAATAACTTGAAAGTAGTGTCAATGTATTTGAGCTGGTGCGATTTGAGAATTTTTCTCCTATTTTTGGTAAGAAAGTGTTTGAAAAAATAACTGGGATCTGGATCCTAAAAATATGTAGGTCAAGGGGTTCCAAGGATGACAGATTTTATCTATAAGGAATCATGAAAAATTGTGAAGTTACGGTATTTAAGTATACACTCTGAAATATATACTTGAAATAATCGTACACAGACGCTCTGCGTGCACATTTCATTGATATTTCAGCCTGACGCCGAATTCAGTATTCAAGAGTTAGCGTTCACGAATAAATATACTTTGTATCATAAAATTGTATAAGGAAACGATGTAGTGTTGTTATTATTTCATGAAAGAATGCAGAGACTTGCACAGAATAAGATTTGATGACCATGGGTTTGACATACCTATTTGACGTATACATATTACACGATCATTCAATCTAAGGCGCCGAGCAACCCCCCCCCCCCCCCCACCTTTCTATAATGGCGCCGAAACCCCCTCCCCCAACCTCCTCGCTCCTCGCCCCATTAATTTCCATTTAATTTAAATCAGATTTATACAAAGTTTTGTGTTTATAACCATATATGACAAGAAAAGTATAAACTGATGATGAAGTTAAGCATATATCGAAATGCCCCCCCCCCCCAAGATTATTAATATTAAAATTTTTTTTTTTTCTTTTTTTTTTTTTTTGTATTCCTTGTTATGAAAACGAAACTTTTATGTAGAACATAATTTGCATTTGATGTTTATCTTATTTTAATGTGAAAAACTATAAATTCGGAGTCTAATGTACAGTTTTAGGCTTCATTCTTAGCTTATACCGAACATACAGGAAAAGCGCAGGAATTGTAAAATAAGGGGGGGGGGTGCGTTTTTGTCTTACCACGAGTCGTTGTATCGATATATGCGTACTTTTTCACTTTATAGAGTTGTTTAATGGTCACTGACACCGAACAAGGAAAAATTTACAACACTAGCCTAGAATTATCTTTTTTTCTGGTTGATTTTACACGATTATTTGGAGTCTGAATTACCCCTCTCTGGCCTCCTGAAAAAAGCAATACAAATTCTAAAAATGCAGTTTGAAGTTTTTACATTTAAAATATCATTATATCAAAGTTGAAAGAAAACACATGCTTTATTTTGTGTAAATATCTTTCTTTTGAGGAGAACAGGACAGTCTTGAAAATAACGGACATGAAAATGTAATTATAAATAGCGCCAATCGGGCTTCGTTTTGGCTGAATTATTTCAAAACGAATGAGCATATTTTGATGCAACTTTATACATAGCATACGGACATATTGAAATATATGACAGTACCACGATTTGTTCAAGGTAAAAGAGGGGGATAGTAGAACGTCAATGGCATGTATTCTATACAAAAGCTTTCAGTGAATTGTTATCCTCAAGGCGACATGGACCGTTCGATTTTTTTTGTACATCCGCAAAATGAATACCCAAAAAAAAGGAGAGAGAGAGAGAGAGAGAGAGAGAGAGAGAGAGAGAGAGAGAGAGAGAGAGAGCATGTATTTTGTTATATATATATATATATAAAATTATATACATGTATATAGATCTTTCCCGTGTAGACTTCATGATTTTTTTTACATAAATATCTTTCCCGTATATAGACTCTATGATTTTTTTTATTCATTATTCAAACATTTTATCCAAAATCCCGTCTGACTATGTGTTTAATTATCAAACATCACCCCCCTCCTACCCCCTAGATGTCTTTCACTGTCCTACAACATTCCTCCCACTCGTGTTATCGGCGGGTCTGACCAAAGCGATGGGTGACACCCCTGCGCCCTGTGGCATGTATACACAGGGGTAGGTATATATTGCGCAATGAAGTACGCCTCCGGGTAAATTCAAGGAACGTATATATTACGTAACCACCAAGTGTCAACCCCTTGATGACAATATACAGTACACATATTCTACTCTCTTTCTCTCGCCGTCGATAGATTTTTGTCTTGAATCATGTTTTCATTGTTGATAAAATCTCCTTTTTTATTAATATCGGTATATCATTTTTTATCTTTTAATAAAAGTGATCATGATGTGTTTGCATTCCAAAATTCTAGTTCTATCTGCTGTCATTCAGTTCTCCGTGTCTTGCTTATCCAACAGAAAAGGCACCTCCCTTGAAGTCGTGGTTCGGGCTTTTGGATCTGCCTCTTCAACTTAACAATATTATCTGATTCTCTCTGGAAATGTCGTATACATGTACATGCCCTTATTTTCAGAAATTCTAGAAACAACGAAAGGTGAAATTTATCGAAGACTGAAAATAAAATTTTCTTGTGAGGTTGTGGGAGTTTTCCTTCGAGCTCCCTGAAACTACCACTTATTCAAAACAATTATATTTCAAGAATGATTGGTTTATTAAGGTCGTTGGAAACCATGGGAAAATATATGTACATGTATGTCAATATCATGGTTGGATCTAGAGATTTTTCCGAGAGAGGGGGTTCCAGCCATTTAAAAATAAAAGAAGGGGGGGGGGGGTGGTCCAGTATATGACTTTGAAAGAAAAATATAATACAGTAAAACATAAAAATTAGAAAGGATGGCAAATACCAAGAGGATGTAATTACCTGGAACAACCCCCCCCCCCCCCCCCCCAATGTGTTGAGTCATTCAAGAAGAATTTAACATAAATACTTTCTATATTTATATATTTTTTAAAACAATTTTCTGACCATTATGAGTTGGACCACCTCCCCTGTTTTTTTTTCCCGGTGACCTGTGCTTGTACGTCTTCTGTTCACGTGTATCGTTTGTTTCTGGTGAAAAATACGACTGTCAGCGTACATGTATAAGAATAATTACTTGTATTATAAAAGTAATTACTTGTATTATAAAAGTGAATAATAAAACTAAAGTCATAATCGAAAAAAAAAAACAAACTAGAACGCCGTGAAATACGCATTGATGGGATTTTGGAGATTTTCTTTTTTTTCTGTACTTTTTGGTGGTGGGGGGGGTGTTCTTCTGGGAAGGGGGAGGGGATGTCGAGCACCGAAAAAATCACCGCCAACAGGAAGATTTTACCATGTGTACATTGTATTATTTAAAAAATGTAAATGTCTATCCTTTTCACCAACATTTGATAAAGCTATATTCCGTACAGTAGCGAAGGAAGCCATATTTATGATATAAAAGTTTAACAGCGAAGCAGTACTATTAATTTAGAAGTGTCCGGAGTCCATTAAATAGATATATAGATATGATTATTGATACCATATTAATCTGTCTAGGTGACACACGCCCTAATCAACCCGGCCGTTTTCATTGTTTTTTTCGCCTTTTCTCTTTGAATTCTTCTTTAAGTGGCCAATCCAGCGTCCCCTTTGTAAAGTAGCGAAGTTTGTCGATTTTAACTGACCAAGTTGGTATTTATATAAGAACCTCGAGTAGACCAGACTACCCCAGTGGTGGATTAAGTCGGGGGGGGGGGGGGGGGGGGAGGGGGGCACAGGGTCCCCACCCGGCAGTGCCCAAAGAAGGGACACTTATGACATTCTTTCGGAAGCATCAAATTAATAGTACTTCTATGAAATTAGTCAGAAAATGCCCGATAAATATACCCCAGAAACCACAGATTTGAATAAATTTTCCAAAATTTTCTCGGGGATAGATAACAAAGTCGGCACAGGGGCACGCCCCCCCCCCCGGCAGTGCCCAAAGAAGGGACACTTATGACATGCTTTTGGAAGCATCAAATTAATAGTACTTCTATGAAATTAGTCAGAAAATGCCCGATAAATATACCCCAGAAACCACAGATTTGAATAAATTTTCCAAAATTTTCTCGGGGATAGATAACAAAGTCGGCACAGGGGCACGCCCCCCCCCCCCGGCAGTGCCCAAAGAAGGGACACTTATGACATGCTTTTGGAAGCATCAAATTAATAGTACTTCTATGAAATTAGTCAGAAAATGCCCGATAAACACCCCAGAAACCACAGATTTGAATAAATTTTCCAAAATTTTCTCGGTGATAGATAACAAAGTCGGGATGGATGCATTGCTGCCATGTCCATTGTCTAGCTGTACATGGGCATACATGTTTCCAAAATAACCTTCATTGATTCATGTGCACGTCTGATTTTCTTCATCTGAGGGATAAATGGAGAGTGGTGTTCAGTCCTATGCAAGGCATAAAACACACATATTTCTTAGCCAAATCTTCAATATTACCTTCTATAAAATCGGCATTGAAAAAAAATTAAGATCGTTTTAGAATTGAGGTTGTGATCAATCTTTTTTAAAGGAATAATTAAATTGTTTAGGCCAGATTGGACTGGCTCCCTCCAAGAATTTTGCAAAGAGTCGACAAATGAATGTTTTTCTATTAACCTTTCTATCTTGACGCTGCAGGGTAGGGAACGGGACACTCGTGATCTCTATGATTTGTTTGTTTTTTCTACCTTACAAAAATTAACAAACAAGCGCAGATCTAGAGTGATGGTTAGGGGGTCTGCATGGCCTCGCCTGGAATTTGCAAAAATAGTTTTGACATCGACGCCCTTTCAAAACTTATTGAACCGTCAATTTCCTAAGGAAATCCTGAACATGTTGACTTGCATGCCGTGCAAAAACAGTACAGCACCAGACAATGTCGAAAAATTTTCAATATACAAATCATTGTTGAACACTGACGGAATTCCTTCTAAATTCAGTTAAAATACGCTTCGGATATCACCAAATAGCTTCATTTTTTTCAAATTTTCTCGGGGGAGGCCCCCGTACCCCAATAATAATAATAAATTGGAAATGGGGGGCCATCCCCTCCCATACCCCCCCCCAGTCTGCCTTTCGGGCCTCGCAAGTGATTCCCATCAAAAATTGTATGTGCTCCCTCAGCAATTGGTGTTCTGGATCCGCCCCTGTATCCTTTCATCCCCCCTTGGATCCGCCCTGACTAAAGTGAATTCCACATCAATTCATACATGTATTCCCATTTGGTTCTCCGAATAGCAGGGGGAAATACTTATATTCCCATTTGGTTCTCCGAATAGCAGGGGAAAATACTTATGATAAGAAGGAGAAGAGGAACGAATTGTTCGATGACAAAGCGAGTCAAGAAGAAAAAAAGAAAGAAGAAGAACTTTTAAAACTGGTAGAACTATAGGCGATCTGAGATGATATTTGCTGACAATCGTATTCGTATTTACTAACTTCTAATACGATAGCCAAGAAAAAGCTGCGAAACACAAAATACGAGCAACATTGTCAGCTCGAATTTCCTTGAATCCTGCATAAGATGACATGTGCTGTCAGAAGTGTAGAAAACATGTAGTATTATAGGTTGACATTTGTTCCACTTGTAAATTTAAAGTGTAAGAAGTTGTACTAGTTTTCATCTAGGTGTCACATTTTTCATCACATTCGCAAATTATGCAAGAATGAACATGATTAAATCATAAATCCGTTCTTTTTCGAAATACAGAGTTACTTCCCATTTATGCAGGTATCTGACGTAAACGTATTGTGAGTCTTTAAATTCATTTAAAAATGTCAAATTTGTAACCATGTTTCCATGAATTTTACACTTGGTTCCATAGAATATGATGACTCGCAATAACTTTATGTCAGATACCTGCAAAAATGCAGTGGTGGATCCAGCGCCCCCTTTGCCGGGGGGTCGAGAGGCGAATTTTGCAGATTTTTACTGAAAATGGTCCAAAATATAGGTTTTTTTGAAAAATTTTGGGTCAGTGCTAGGGGGGGGGAGCCCCCTCCCCCTAAATCCGCCACTGAAATGGGAAGTAACTCTGTGTTTCGAAAAGACCAAATTTATTTTGCTGTTTATACCCACAGGCACAGAATGATTTCAATAGTGCTCCCATTAAAACTACTGAAGGTTTACCTACAACGTTAAAATTTCTCTTTCCTATTTTACCTGCACTTTTTACTTGACATACACGTCATGATGCTTATGTATCTGTTTAAGTTTTATGTTCATTTTGCATCACTAGTGTCTTCTTTAGAGATTAGCTTTAGCCTTATTTTTTTCAACCAGTGGCAGATTAAGATGGGGAGCTCAGTTGATCCCACTTTTCACTCAAATACTTTGATTTTGACTTGGAATCCATGCACAATACTGTATTATGTGCTTAAACATTGGATTTTTTGTACCTACCTTCATTCACCATAATACCAAGTCTTAAACTTTTAACTTGCAACACAGATATTTTCAAAATGACAAAGACTGGAGCTTTCTCTCTGATATTGTGTTAAAGAATTCCATCACAATCATTATGTTACAATCAGCCCTTTATAAGTTATTAGCCATACTTCTTGGATTTATTGGGTACATTTTTGGCAAATAATTTTTATTAGCTCTACTGGTCTCAGACCAGTCGAGCTTATGCGATCATCCTTCGTCCGGCCGTCTGTCCGTCTGTCTGTCTGTCCGTAAACAATTCTTGTCCGGACAACTCCTCTTATACTGTTAGAGATAGAAAGTTAATTCTTTTTGCATTTTACTTGGTCCATGGTCTAGTTGTGCACCTGACATTTTGTTTCAGTCCCTGACCCCCAGGGTCTTAGAAAATGGGCGTGGTCATTAAATTCTATGTAATCTTGTCCGGACAACTCTTCTGACACTATAAATGATAGAGACATAATTCTTTTTGCAATATGATTGGTCTGTGGTCTTGTTGTGCACCTGATATTTTGTTTGAGCCCTTGACCCCCAGGGTCTCAGAAATGGGTGTGGTCATTTTCTCCTATATAACTCTACATAATCTTGTGCTCGCAACTCCAATGACACTATAAATGATGGAGACTTAATTCTTTTTGCAATATGATGGGTCTGTGGTCTTGTTGTGCACCTGATATTTTGTTTGAGCCCCTGACCCCCAGGGTCTTATAAATGGGTGTGGTCATTTTCTCCTATATAACTCTATGTAATCTTGTGCTTGCAACTCCTCTGACACTTTAAATGATGAAGACTTAATTCTTTTTGCAATATGATGGGTCTGTGGTCTAGTTGTGCACCTGATATTTTGTTTGAGCTCCTGACCCCCAGGGTCTTATAAATGGGTGTGGTCATTTTCTCCTGTATAACTCTATGTAATCTTGTGCTCGCAACTCCTCTGACACTATAAATGATAAAGACTTATTTCTTTTTGCAATATGATGGGTCTGTGGTCTTGTTGTGCACCTGATATTTTGTTTGAGCCCGTGACCCCAGGGTCTTAGAAATGGGTGTGGTCATTTTCTCCTGTATAACTCTATGTAATCTTGTGCTCGCAACTCCTCTGACACTTTAAATGATGAAGACTTAATTCTTTTTGCAATATGATTGGTCTGTGGTCTATTAATGCACCTGATATTTTGTTTAAGCCCCTGACCCCCAGGGTCTTATAAATGGGTGTGGTAATTTTCTCCAATATAACTCTATGTAATCTTGTGATCGCAACTCCTCCGACACTATAAATGATGGAGACTCAATTCTTTTTTGCAATATGATGGGTCTGTGATCTAGTTGATCACCTGATATTTTGTTTGAGCCCCTGACCCCCAGCTTCTTAGAAATGGGTGTGGTCATATTTTCCTATATAACGCTATGTAATCTTGTGCTCTCAACTCCTCTGACACTATAAATCATGGAGACTTAATTCTTTATACAATTTGATGGGTTTGTGGTCTAGTTGTTCATCTGATATTTTGTTTGAGCCCCTGACCCCATGGGTCTTAGAAATGGGTGTGGTCATTTTCTCCTATATAACTCTATGTAATCTTGTGATCGCAACTCCCCTGACACTATAAATGATGAAGACTTAATTCTTTTCGCAATATGATGGGTCTGTGGTCTGGTTGTGCACTTGATATTTTGTTTGAGACCCTGACCCCCAGGGTCATAGAAATGCGTGTGGTAATTTTCTCCTGTATAACTCTATGTAATCTTGTGCCCGCAACTCCTCTGACACTATAAATGATGGAGACTAAATTCTTATTGCAATATGATGGGTTTGTGGTGTAGTTGTGCACCTGATATTTTGTTTTAGCCCTATACCCCCAGGGTCTTTGAAATGGGTGTGGTAATTTTTTCCTATATGGTTGTGCTCTCTAATTGTTGAAAGCTATTAATGATGGGGAGTTAACTCTTTATCCAATATTATGGATCTGTAGTCTTGATGTGTCATTGATACTTCATTTGAGCTAGCAGCCCTTTGCCCCTAGGATCTTGGAAAATGGGTGTGGCATTCTTTTTTGAAATACTTTTTCTCGGATATTATGATATATATGAGTGCTATGATAGTTGCAGTCTAATGGATATGTTGTTTTGTCATGCTACTTATAATTTGTAAGAGCACCTGCTCCCAGTGGTCTTGGTTTAAAAAAAGAAAGGAAATTGATGTTTTAGAAAAAAAAAAAAAAAGGAGAGCTACAGTCTCGTCAGAGACTTCTGGTTTCACAGATGTTGATTTCAAACAACATCATATTAATTGTACTTGTGAAATTGCCATAATTTTGTCTTACTTTTCGTTAGTAAGTGAACATATCAATCAGATAGGAAAATTTCATACCAACATCAGAAAGCAAATACTATAGTAATGATCCCTTGTACCCAACATTATTCAAGGATTTTAGAATCTTAAGATACAATGTGTGAAATTGCTTCAATACACGAACTAAGGGCTTAAATAATGTTTGTATAACTTGTGCCCAATTCCCATTTCATGTTTATGGAAATAAAATATGTTTAAACTAAAAACTAAAACACGAACCACTTTTTTTTAAGCCTGTCATTTGACAAGAAGTATTATGGAATGGCAAAGTCTGTCTGTCTGTCTGTCCGTCCATTTATGGAACGCAATAACCTAAATATGCGCCAACGGATTTTATGATATTTGTACATTATGATCAGACTTTGGAGAGGAAGCCGCCTTCCAATTGTCAGATTAATCTGATTTGTTTTTACAGAGTTACGGGACTTATATTTTTTCAATACAGTGAAAATATTCTGAAATAGTTAAAAATTATTTAAAAATCTATTTTTGGGGTGAAATGTTTTTAAAATTTGTATAAATCAAGAAAATAAAGCCTACGCTCACGCAGCAAGATACGCCCGTTGGGATTTTTTTCACAACACCAAAATATCTAAGTCCCATAACTCCATAAGGACAAATCGGATGAACCTTAAAATCAAAAGGCGGCTTCCTCTTCAAAGTCTGATCACAATGTACAAATATCATGACAATCTGTTGACGCATATTCAAGTTACGCCTATATTTTGCCCCTAAGCTTAACATGTATGTGCATATAACCCCCCCCCCCCCCCCCCCCCCATTACACATAATATCTCGGTTATGCGACCAAAAAATTCAAGAACCCGTTATATATGTGAAAGAACATCCTTTCTACTTGAAGTATTCAAAATTTCAAAACATTTTGACCAGAAATAGATTTTTAAAGAATTTTTAACTATTTTAGTATATTTTCATTGTATTTAAAATATCTAAGTTCCATAACTCTGTAACGACAAATCGGATGAACCTGAAAATCGAAAGGCGGGTTCTTCTTCAAAGTCTGATCACAATGTAGAAATATCCTGTAAATCCATTGACGCATATTCAAGTTATTGCGTTCCATGCGCCTATACATGTATTTTGCCCCTAAGCTTAACATGTACATGTATGTGCATATAACCCCCCCCCCCCTCCATTACACATAATATCTCGGTTATGCGACCAAAAAATTAAAAACCCGTTACATATGTCAAAGAGCATCCTTTCTACCTTAAGTATACAAAATTTCAAAACATTTCAACCAGAAATAGATTTTTAAATAAATTTTAACTATTTTAGTATATTTTCACTGTATTTTAAAATATCTAAGTCCCATAACTCTGTAAGGACATATCAAATGAACTTGAAAATCGAAAGGCGGCTTCCTCTCCACAGTCCAATCAAAATGTATGAATATCATGAAAATCCTTTGACGCATATTCAAGTTATTGCGTTCCATGCGCCTATATTTTGCCCTTAGCTTAACATGTATGTGCATATAACCCACCCCCCCCCCCCTTCCTATTACACACAATATCTCGGTTATATGACAAAAAAATTAAAAACCCGTTACATATGTGAAAGAACATCCTTTCTACTTGAAGTATACAAAATTTCAAAACATTTCCACCAGAAATAGATTTTTAATGAATTTCTAACTATTTTAGTATATTTTCATTGTATTTAAAATATCTAAGTCCCATAAATCCGTAACGACAAATCGGATGAACCTGAAAATCGAAAGGCGGCTTCCTCTCCACAGTCCAATCATGAATTTCGTGAAAATCCGTTGACGTATATTCAAGTTATTGCGTTCCATAGGCGGACGGACAGACGGACGGACGGACGGACTTCGCCATACCATAATACGACCCGTCAAATGAAGGGCGTATAAAAAGGATGTTGTTTTATATATGTTACGGGGCTTTTTTCCCCTACTGGCAACGCCGAAGGGGACTCTTAATTAGTTTCCTCTCGGTCTGTCTGTCCGTCCGTCCGACTGTCCGATTATCAGTTTTCAAGACTTTTTTCTGCAAGGGATGGAGATATTCAGATGAAATTTGATACACAGCTTGGTCTTGGATAGGTACAGAGCAAGTCTGACTTTCGTCACGCTTGACCTAATTTTTGAGGAGTTATGCCCCTTGATGACTTGGAAAATTCAGTTTTTGTCAGTTTTCTTGACTTTTTCCTGCAACAAAGAGAGATATTCAGGAGAAATTTGATACTCAGCTTAGTCTTGGATAGTGACAGAGCAACGTTGACTTTTGTCAAGCTTGACCTATTTTCCGAGGAGTTTTGCCCCTTGATGACTTGTACAATGCAGTTTTTGTCAGTTTTCCAGACTTTTTTCTGCAACAAATAGGTATTCAGGTATAATTTCATATTCGGCTTAGTCTTGGATAGTTACAGAGCAAGTTCGATTTTTGTCAGGCTTGACCTATTCTTCGAATCGATAAAGCAGATAAAACCTCAGAACTGAACTGCCCAGACAGTAAGTTTAATTAAAACTCATGTTTCATTGAAGATAAATTCATAGGCAGAGTTGCAGGACATAAATATATGCCACCAGCAGGGGACTTACATCGCTCAGCGATCAATACATTTTTCATACATATGTAAGAATAAAGAAGTGGTTTTGTAGATTTGAAAAAAATCCTGCAGGAAATTTTTAGAAATACAATTTCCTGCAGGATTTTTATCAGAACATAAAAATCCTGCAGGAATTTTTAATATACAGAATATTCCTGCGGGAAAAAAAATATCCTGCAGGAATTTCTAAAGAACAAAATTTTTCCCGCAGGATTTTTATTTTTCCTGCAGGATTTTTTATTTTTCCCGCAGGAACACTATTTTCAAGATGTTTTAAAGAAAAATTCCTGCGGGAAAATTTTTCTCCCGCAGGAATTTCTTGAAAAAAAATTAAGAAAATATTCCTGCGGGATTTTTTTTCTCCCGCAGGAAAAAAAAAATTCCTGCAGGAATTCATCCATTTCCCGCAGGATTTTGATAATTCCCGCAGGATTTTGATAATTCCCGCAGGATTTTTTAATTTCCCGCAGGATTTTTTTGTAATTAAGGTGAATATCTCAGGTACCAGGTGCGCTACAAGTAAATGAGATGTGGATTCTGACTAACTCAGGTATCCTCTACGCGATGACACTATTGGTTTTGCTGTACGTCCAGGCCCGAGCGGGCGCAAAAATGAACTAGCGTGCAAGTTCATAATTATTTTGCCCACTATTTATGATACTTTTCTATAATTGAGTGTTGAAAATAAGGAAGTAAACTTTGTATAAATATCATTTTTAGCAGTACGTACTGTTGGAGAGCTATCAACAATAGCTTGGGATGCAAAACTGATATAAATTGTTTGAATAAAATGTTCAAGTGTGACTGTATATACATACCCTCAAATTCAAATCTGTGTTAAGGTAGGTATTTGCCCTATAGTGTTAAACGTCTTTAAATTCGATAGCATCATTTAAGAACAGATGAATTTACAACATGGACCAGACATGCACGTTTCGGATACTAAACCCTCGTCAGTGATCCTTAGTCTAAAAAAGGTAATATGGCCAAAAAGTATGAAAATTATTATGTCCAAAACTGTACCAAAAGACGTAGCAGAATGGGTGGGATGTAATGCTACAGGACCCACGTTTTAGAAATTTCATGAAATTTTGTAACAGAAAATTTCAAATGCGTTGAAGAGACAGAAGATCAACCAAAGTTGATCGAACTTGGCTACATGTGCCCTCGAGGACTCTTGATCCACCGGCAGTGACACTCACCAAGTAGTTCAAATGTTAAACGTCTTTAAATTCAATAGCATCATATAAGAACAGATGAATTTGTTAGACTAAAGAGATTGATTACTAAATAATTTTACCTGTTTCCTACATATTTGTTAAATCTATCCATTTAATTAGTGATTTTTAAAGCACTTTTTCTCATTCGAATTAACAGAATTAAAATTTACTAAACCGAGTCCTTGTGATTCGTACCTAACCAAATCGAAGGATACCTGAATTATCCCATACCTTTTTGATAGGCCTTTAATTTTGATTTTTTTTTTGTTTAGGTAGAAACGGAAGAGAATGATCTCTTCTTTTTGTATGTTTCCTATTCTTTTCAAAAGCAACTCATTGAACAGACTTTGTTTACATTTGGCATGTTTGGTGTATTTAATGTTCCTTTGCATGTGTTGATTTTCATCATTCGGACATAGGGCAAGATAAGATCACATGGCCTAGCCTCTTTTCTCAAGCATCATCATGAAAAGCGAAACATCTTTCAGCACACTACAATAATTAAGTGTTTATATATTTAAGTTCAATCCGATTTTGAATAATTCATTAACTTTATTCATATTTACATTTTAGAACGATTTTCTTACATGTTGGACTTCTTAACAGAATACCACTCAGCAGCTATTTATTAAATTTGCTAATTATAACGTACCATTATTCTAATATTTTTGTTGTGTTTGTCTAGTCGATTACACTCTTGATAAAACATCATTGTTTCGTTTTTAAATGGAACATGTAAAATATAATTCAGGTAGGTTTGTCACTCATTAAATGTACTTACACAACTGTCACAATTTAGTCATTGAATTATTTGATTATTTCAGAACCATAATAATTAGGAGGGACACTATTTTCTTTGCATTGAAATAATCTTTTCATAAAAGAAATATGTTAAAAATGGCGATATATAGAGTCTCTTAGTATTGATTTATATTTTCAATGTAAGAGGTATCGAGGTGTTGATTTGAACGGTTCTTGGATCGGTAGAAAAGAGCGTTTCTAGAAATACGTTTTAATGAATATTCAAATATGAACAAATGTGAACATGACTAGGGATGATTTTGGATTCAACATAGTAAATTTCCCCTGGCTTGACGGTTCCAAGATTACCGTCATACGGCATTTACATATCACAGCTCATCCGGTACGCTAGAGCATGTACTGATATTTTGGATTTTCACAGTAGAAATTTACAACTTACCAAAAAACTTTTAGGTCAAGGTTTCCGTTTTCATAAACTAGTTAAGACTTTCTGGAAATTTTACAAAAATTACAGTCAACTTCTTTTAAAATTCGGATCTATACACGCAACAGAGTACATTACTTTGGGTATTACACAACCTGTCTTTTATGGTGATACGATAAACAAAATTACAAGGATCAAAGGTAGGCAGCATAACCATCGAAAATGCGTCAGAATCATCCAACGCCTTTTATACCGTGGATATGATCCTAATGTCACCAGACGGACACTAGGCTTGGTACTTGACCCATCTACAGTCTTATACAAGCGCATGCTTGAGACTTGCACTCTGACTGACTGTGACTACGGGACTCCATGACGGGTTCTGTCCAAGCTTCTTTAGAGAAGACAGGGCCCCGACCACCTGTCCTTTCTGAATGTCAGTCGGACTCCTCGGGTGATTACATACATGAGCTCGCTAAAGCCGGCAGAGCACGGACTGTATTACGCATGCCCTCTTTTTATATCAATTTGCATATTCATCTGTGTTTCTGGGGCCTCTACGTTTCGCGGTCTTGTTTGTGGGATGTCATCATACAGTGAGGAGGTTGTTTTACACCACAATTGTACGTTCTTCGAGACTTCTGGGTAATTGGAGAAGTGAGAGGGTTGTGCACACGTAATCCAGGATAACTACACCATTTGCTACTTGCGTGACAAATGGCCGTCCAAAGTCGGCACCGGTTGCCCATTGGTCTCGGCTGTTTATGTGTAGTCTTTTGTGTTTGATGTTTTCATGTCGTGTGTCTCTTTTCCGTCTCGTGCTGTACTCGTCTTTTGTGTTTTTGCATCGGGTGTTTTGCTGTTATGCTGCAACGGGGTCTTGTTGGAGATCTCTTTCTTTCTATTATATCTACACTTATTTCGTGTTGCAGTGTGGAGTTGGTAAAGCAATTCCCCGCGACCCGATGTTTCAAGTGTTTAAATTTTATTGTGTTCTCTAATTTAGCTTTGTTGTAGTGTCTTCTACGTAGGACTCTAATTCACCATTCTTCCATTATCGCATTATGGCATTTTTAAGGTCGCCTCGTATTAAACTTACCCCCTTGAGATTACCCTCTGTCACTACAGTCACTTTACCATCATCGACATTCAACGGTAACAAACTTTTTTCCTCACCAAGAGTACTCTTATCACCTCTCAAATTTAGACCCCAAAGACGTATTTTACGCACTACTCCATCCGCAGGCTCTACTCAATTATTTCAAAGTGCAAGAGTAGGAGATGATCTTTGTGTCACCTCATCAACTGCGACTCCACGATAACATCTAGTGTAAATGGGCAGAAATTCAAAATCGAGGTAGACAAAGACATCGATTGATCGTCTCAAGATCTTATTTATGTTATGACTTGAAATGCCAGGGGATGTGGCGCACAATATGTAGGTAAGACAGGCCAACCTTTAAAATCTCGTTTTAGGAACCATTATCATAAGATCAGAACCTCATGTCAACAAAAACACAGAAACTTTTTTTATAATCACTTTGTTAAATGTAATCACTCTATTTCGGATATCACCATTACCCAATTCAGACTTTCGTAAAAATGAAAGTAAGACCGAAATCAAAAAAAAAAAAACGCCGACTTCAAGCTGAACTTGCCTGGATCACCAAACTTCAGACTGCGTACCCTCTTGGTTTAGACGATCAAATCTATGGACAAAGAAACATTTTCTCAGCATCTACCAATATCAACATCTTTTCAATTCGCCCAAATACTAAAAGGATATACAGGTCGCACGGGAAAAGACGAAACAGACAAAAAAGAAAATGATCCAGAATCTACCGCTCTCTCAACGATTTACTTACTATAGCACGCAATGGCGGCAGACATGAGCTGTTACATGCTCTATCGTCAATACCAGTTATGCACTTGAAATCTATCTTGGATCAAGCAGAGGTTGCATTCTTAAGAAACACTGACTGATTCAGACTTGATATCTTTGTCTCATTCGCACAGTATAAACTTTATCCTAATGTCAAAAACACCTCACCTAAAAGACGATTCATAAAAATCCCGTCTATTAACAAAGGTTTTGATCTTCTAAACATCTCTAATATTTTTCGGGATCATCGCGTACAAAGAACCATTCCTCAATATTTTGAAAATTTAGAGCCATCTCTTATTTGTTATAAGTACAAGAAACCTATTCGAAACTTTGTTTTTAACTATAATAAAGTTACATCGGATCCTGACTTACTTTAATCGTGTCCTCCTTCTTGAGAATGTGCAACTTCTAAATACCTCTACAAACCATCTGGCCATGTTGTTACAGGTGACTTTTCAATTATCCAAGACAGACAGCTCCGTGTTCTTCTTAAAAAAGACCTAAGTACAGAATCCCATCCAAGATAGATTTTGTCAAATGCCGTGAGGTGCTTACGGAAGCCTTAGCTAATTACGAATAGATGGTGTAAATCAGAAAGAGTCGAACCGCATGCTCTGAATGACTGGAAAAACCTCAATTTAGATATAACGGATATTCGAATAGATAACTTCGATAAAAACCCTCATCTTTTTCAAAATCCGCGTTCCAAATCAGAAAGATATTTCAAATCCAAACTAAGTAAATTACATGAAAAATATGTCTTTGCACCAGCTGATAAAGCAGCCAACAACACCATTATCATTTGAAAACGTAACTACATATCGACTTTGGTTTCGGAACTTTCGTCTACTAATACATATATCAAAAGTAATGAAAGTGCATCTCAAATTTTAAGCAAGCATAACAGTGAACTGTCTTCATTCAATATCTCTATTTCTTAATTGGATCTCTCAACAAGATATTGCATACCGAAACTGCACAAGTCTCCTTACTTATTTCGATTTATTGCTTATTCCAGTAACTGCTCCAGTACAATTTTGTCTAGAAATCTGACGTCAGCACTTACTGCTATTAAAGAACACATAACTAGATATTGTGAAACGATTCTAAACGGGAACGATATAAATTTATTTTGGTCTATTAAGAATTCAGGGGATGTGATTGACAAAATGAAATCTGGAACTTTCCAAGCCAATACGATTTCTTCATACGACTTCTCTAATATGTACACCACACTTCCTCATGACAAAATTAATGATCGATTATCTAATCTCATTAAATGGTGTTTTGATCGAGAACGAAAAACTTACATTTGTACATCTGAATCGAAGGGTTTCTTTTCCTCGACAGAATACAAATCATACAAATCATGGACATGTAATGACCTGTGTAATGCCTTGTCCTTCCTCTTGGACAATATTTATGTTAGATTTGGTGAGGATCTATACAAGCAGGTTGTAGGAATTCCTATGGGTACTAATTTTGCGCCTCTTGTTGCAGATTTATTTTTATACACTTATGAAAAAGAATTTATCCAAAATCTTCAAAAGCAAAGAAAATTTGATGATCTGAAATGTTTCAATAATACTTCTAGGTATCTGGATGATATTCTAACCATTGGCAATCCTGCTTTTGAATTATATATGAATGAAATTTATCCCCAAGAATTAACACTCAATAAGGCAAACCTTTCAAATACAGAAACACCGTTTTTGGACCTAAATATCAAAATTGTTAACGGTGAGATCCATACAAGTGTGTATGACAAAAGAGATGATTTTGGATTTAACATAGTAAATTTCCCCTGGCTTGACGGTGATGTTCCTAGATTACCGTCCTATGGTATCAATATTTCACAGCTCATCCGGTATGCTAGAGCATGTCCTGACGTTTTGGATTTTCATAGAAATTTACAAATTACCAAAAAAAAACTTTTAGGTCAAGGTTTCCGTTTTCATAAACTAGTTTAGACTTCCTGGAAATGTTATAAAAATTACAGTCAACTTCTTTTAAAATTCGGATCTATACACGCAACAGAGTACATTACTTTGGGTATTACACAACCTGTCTTTTTGGTGATATGATAAACAAAATTAGAAGTATCAAAGGTAGGCAGCATAACCATCGAAAATGCGTCAGAATCATCAAACGCCTTTTATACCGTGGATATGATCCTAATGTCACCAGACGGACACTAGGCTTGGTACTTGACCCATCTACAGTCTTGTATAAGCGCATACTTGAGACTTGCACTCTGACTGACTGTGACGACGGGACTCAATGACGGGCCCTGTCAAAAACCTCTTTAGAGAAGACAGGGTCCCGACCACCTAAACGTTAAAAGTTCTATGGAAGCTACCATGTATTTGTCAGACTATGTTAGTCAAGTATTGCTTATCGAGACATCGATGTTTGATGCAAAATGCACTGTCGCGCAGATTATATGTTCCTTTTTGGAAGGGAATCCAGTTTGTTTAAACTAGGTAAATATTGTCTAAATCTCCTTTATATAAATTTTTATTAGGCCTTTCATATGATCATTATTTTCAATTATACGATGGAAATCTATTCTGATCAAGACTAGAGTTATATTCAGAGAACACGTAAGCAGAAAACTGTCGATGTTCACCGCATATTATGATATGGTGCCGGACAGATGCAATGTTTTTGTGTTTAAAAACAAAGGAGGGGATCTCCAAGAACACCCGTTTGCAGCATCCACAACAAAACCTCAAAACACCCAATGTAAAAACACAAAGCAGACAAGCACGGAAAGAGACGCATAAGGGACAAGGAACGTCAACGCACAACACAGAAACATCAAACAAAAAGGACTACACATAAACCAACGAGGTCAATGGACAACCGGTGCCGACTTAGGACGGCCATCTGCCACGGAAATTGCAGAAGGTGTGGTTATCCTGGATTACGTGCGCACAACCTCCCACTTTTCCGATTACCCAGAGGTCTCGAAGAACGGACAATTGTGGTGTAAAACAACCTTCTCACTGTATGATGACCACAAACAAACAAGACCGCAAAACGCAGGGGCCCAAGCAACACAGATGAATATGTAAATGGATATAAAAAGAGGGCGTACGTAATACAATCTCTGCTCTGCCATCGCGACCTCATGTATATTATCACCCGAGGAGTCCGACTGACATTCAGAGAGGACAGGTGGTCGGGGCCCTGTCTTCTCTAAAGAGGTTTGGACAGGGCCAGTCATGGAGTCCCGTCGTCACAGTCAGTCAGAGTGCAAGTTTTAAGAATTCGCTTGTACAAGACTGTAGATGGGTCAAGTACCAAGCCTAGTGTCCGTCTGGTGACATTAGGATCATATCCACGGTATAAAAGGCGTTTGATGATTCTGACGCATTTTCGATAGTGATGTTGTCTATCTTTGATCCTTCTTATCTTGTTAATAATGTCACCATTAAATGCAGGTTGTGAAATACCCAAAGTAATATACTCTGTTGCCAGTATTGGCTCGAATTTCAGAAGAAGTTGACAATAATTTTTGTAAAATTTCCAGAAAGTCTTTACTAGTTTGTGAAAGCGAAAACCTTGTCCTAAAAGTTTCTTGGTAATTTGTAAATTTCTACTATGAAAATCCAAAACGTCAGGACATGCTCTAGCATACCGGATGAGCTGTGAAATATAGATACCATAGGACGGTAATCTAGGAACATCACCGTCAAGCCAGGGGAAATTTACTATGTTAAATCCAAAATCATCTCTTTTGTCATACACACTTGTATGGATCTCTCCGTTAACAATTTTGATATTTAGGTCCAAAAATGGTGTTTCTGTGTTTGAAACGTTTGCCTTGTTTAGAATCAATTCTTGTAGATAAATAACACTTTTATGCTTTTCAAATACAGGATTGTCGATAGTAAGAATATCATCCAGGTACCTAGAAGTACCAATGAAGCATTTTACATCATCATTTTTTCTTTGCTTTTGAAGATTTTGGATAAATTCCTTTTCATACGTGTATAAAAATAAATCTGCAACAAGAGGCTCACAATTAGTACCCATTGTAATCACTACAACCTGCTTGTAGAGTTTCTAATCAAATCTTACATAAATATTGTCCAAAAGGAAGGACAAGGCAATAGGTCACCACATGTCCATGATTTGTATGATTTGTAATCTGTGGCGGAAAAGAAACCCTTTGATTCAGAAGTACAAATATAAGTTTTCCCCTCTCGATCAAACCACCATTTAAGTTGGCTCAATAATCCCAGAATTCTTTGTCAGAGGAAAAAGAATTTTTTTTGATTTAAGATTGGTATCTGATGATTTTTATTTGTAATTAAGATCACATATCATCGTTCATTTGATTGACCAGTGGTCCTCTGAATATACATATACAAACCAACTGCGAGATCTGTCGCAACACAATGAATTTTGATAGATAAAGACATGATATATTGATAATAATTCCAGATTTAAACAATTCTTGTAAGAATTTTCACCATGATATCATCGAATATGTATATTTCATTATAGATAATTCTTTCAAAGGGTGAAATAGCTAAAACTGTTCCAGAAAAGTACATTTTATGTACCCCCACCCCGAAATCAGAATCTAAAAAAAAGTACTCAATACCCTTATTTGACATCAAAGTAAAAAGAAGTCTTTGTCAGAAGTTATTTTCTTTTACATATTTTTCAATGACAAACTCTGTCCTTCGAAAAAAAAAATATAAAAAAAGTACATGTTATCGTTCATCCTGATTTAAAATACTTGGTTGTCATAGAAACGATTTTGTAAAACTTTGCAACTAGTCAAACTAAAATGCCCCGTTCCCTTAGTTGACATAACATAATGATGAAAATATTTGTTAAAAGCTGTTATAATTGACATAATTTTTTTTACGACCAGACTCTAATCTTTTTACAAAAGTACACGACATTCCGCTTTACCTCGTTTTCATATTGTACAAATCTATTTGGTTTACGCTAGACGGAGGACGGACGGCGGACGGCGTGCTATGACAATACCTCAGGTGAGGTAAAAATCAGATACTCCGAGTCGAAATTTTTCTTTCCCAACATTCAGCGATAGTTTCAAAATCTGGTGTAAGGAAGAATACTTACACAACTATGATCATCGAAATGAAAAAAAAAACAAGTTTACGAATAATTTGTCGAAAAAATAAACAAGAAAAGGGAAGTAACGTGGGTAATTCTAAATATCCCTGGTCAATCGTTATTCGCCCTTTTCCTTTATAAACTCGACTTTCGTGTTTTGGGGTTTGACAGTAAGTGTTTTGAATATACTTCCCTGACATTGTCGCCATAGCACTTTCTATATAGAAATAACGTCAGACAGTGCATGAATTCTATTTATTTTCATTTCCATGCTTCATGAACATCGACGGCGGGTGCGGCTAGCCAACAGGGGATGCTTGCTCCTCCCGGGCACCTGATCCCACCTCTGACTTGCTAGGGGTCCGTCGATGTTTAATTTTCTGTTCTATTGTGAGTGCTGTTGAGATTGTCGTCAGGATCTTCTTTAACTCATTTGTGTCACACTTATGCCCTTTGCCGTGTGGAGCTCGTAAAAAAGTTCCCCGCGAGGGGTTTGACAGTAAGTGTTTTGAATATACTTCCCTGACATTGTCGCCATAGCACTTTCTATATAGAAATAACGTCAGACAGTGCATGAATTCTATTTATTTTCATTTCCATGCTTCATGAACATCGACGGCGGGTGCGGCTAGCCAACAGGGGATGCTTGCTCCTCCCGGGCACCTGATCCCACCTCTGGCTTGCTAGGGGTCCGTCGATGTTTAATTTTCTGTTCTATTGTGAGTGCTGTTGAGATTGTCGTCAGGATCTTCTTTAACTCATTTGTTAGTGTCATTTAAATGAGTTATGTCAAAAAAGTTCAAGTCAAAGCTTAAAAAAAAGTTTTATTCAAAATTTCATCTCTGGTTCCATGAATCTTTTTAGAGATACAGAAATATGAATAAGAAAAATAGACCTAAAGTAAACGGAAGCGTTTTGAGACATTTTGACGTTCCATGTCAATAAGTGGACGTCAATCACCTCCCTCGTTCTTGATAATGCGTGCAGTTATCTGTAAAATGGATATATCTTTGAACAAAGCAGGGTTAAAACTAAAATTCATTCGCTGAAAATGTTCAAGTAGGGAAAATTAATTCGATAACATCTCGCTGAAAAGCACGAAAGTTGACAAAATTGAAGAAACATTCGTTTAACCAAAGATTATTAGAGAAACCAAACTTGAAATATCATATCTTTGATATCGCTAAAATCTCCAAGAAATATCCTATTTTATCATTAACTTAAATTTAACTTCTTAATTTTGATCCCGGGCAACAAGCGGTTGAATAACCGATGAAGACGTTATAAAAACGATACGTTTACGGCGGTAGCCAGAGCGTCTCAGTTACGGAATATTTTTGTATATATAAATTCAACGATATTTTTGACTACATATTTATTACACTCAGATTTTAGAGGATGATTTTCTGGTTCCATCGATACCAAACTTGTCGAAATCCGTCAGGAAACAAGCGAATTACGGAGGAGTTTGAAGGCCGAAAAAACAAAAAGGCCACATATCAACGTACCGTACTCGATATCTGATGACGTCAAACGATTACCGAGCCTCCTTAATGAGTTTGGACAGTCGAGCATTTATTTTGTCGTGAGGAAGCGTGGTGTACATATTAGAAAAGTCGTATGAAGATATCGTATTTGCTTCAAAATTTCTTGATTTCATTTTGTCAATCACATCCCCTGAATTTTTAATAGACCAAAAGAAGTTTACGCCATTCCTGTTCATGACAGTTTCACAGTATTTTGCCACGTGTTCCTTTATAGCCGTGAGTGCTGACGTCAGATTTCTAGACAAAATTGTTGTTGAGCAGTTGCTAGAATTAGCAATGTATCGAAACTTGTAAGGAGACTTGTGAAGTTTTGGTATACAGTATATTGTAGGGAGATCTAATTTAGAAATAGGGATGTTAAAAGAAGAAATTTCACTGCTATGTTTGTTCAAGATATTGGGAACACTTTCGTTGCTTTCGATATAAGTATTAGTAGAGGAAAGTTCCGAAACTAAAGTTGATATGTAGTAGCGTTTTCAAATAATTATGGTGTTGTTGGCTGCTTTGTTTGCGAAGACATATTTTTCATGTATATAACGTAACTTGGATTTGAAATATATTTTAGATTTAGAAGTTGGATTTTCAAAAAGATGAGGATTTTTGTGGTAGTTATCTATTCGAATATCCGTTATATCTAAAATGAGGTTTTTCCAGTCATTCAGAGTATTCTCTGAATATACGTCTACTCTTGACCATGATCGATTACCATCATATAATTGCTAATGATATTCATATGATATGTTTAAAATAAATTCATATAAAGTAGATTTAAACAGTAGGGAATTCGAATGGAACATATCATCTGCGTATCACGTGATATGCTTCAGTAAAATACTTTATACATCCTTTTCAAAGAGAACGTTTTCTTGGCCTAGATAACGAATGCAATATATATTTGTATTCAGATATAAAACTTTAATTTCGAAATATTAAATACAATTTTTTTTTCAGATCTGAATCAACTATAGAAAGCACAACTGAAATAAGCACAAACGGATACTTTGAAAGAGATAATGGTAATGTTTTGTTTATAATGATGAAATGTCATTACCCTTTACCTTCATGAAGAAAACTTTTTTTTAAAACACCAGACACGTGTTTTGAATAGTAAAACCACATCAGTGGTACTTATGATTCATACCAAAGTGATTTTCAGACACCGTCAAAATTTTTATTAAAAATATGTTTTTTTAATCTTTTTTAATACAAAGGGGTAAGGCCAGGAGACGTCTAAATCGGCCCTCGATTTTTCTCTAGAAATAGATTTCATGGGAAATGCTAGATATCTCTCATGAAAATACACAAATGTTCACCGCTTTTAATGAAAAGAAAAAATATCACTAAACATAGTTCCATTTAACTGTAACGATGAAATGTCATTACCCTTTTCCTTCATGAAGAAAACTTTTTTTTAAAACACCAGACACGTGTTTTGAATAGTAAAACAACATCAGTGGTACATATGATTCATACCAAAGTGATTTTCAGACACCGTCAAATATGTTTTTGCAGTTTAATCTTTTTTGATACAAAGGGGTAGGGCCACGAGACCCCTAATTCGGCCCTCGATTTTCCTCTAGAAATAGATTTCATGGGGAATGCTAGATATCTCTCATGAAAATACACAAATGTTCACCGCTTTTAATGAAAAGAAAAAATATCACTAAACATAGTTCCATTTAACTGTAACGATGTCATGAAGTGACGTCATTTTAACGTTATTGACAAAATATGGCGAAAATTGCTTGAAATTTTGTCTTTCGTGGAAGAATTCAATGCGGCGGCATGCGTCAACTAAAATATAACGTTTATGAGAAAAGGATATAATGATAATCTTTCACATATAATTTTTTCATTCTAGTTAATGCATGCAACCATTGCTAATTTTTAGAAATATGTAGTTTTTGCATCAATTTCGCGGATGTGACCAATTTTGGTGTTTTCAAAGGGCTAAAAGCTATTGATAAATGCAATGTTGACAAAAAGATAGAGTCCTGATTCCTGAACGTTTCAAAATTTCAAATCACAGTAAAAAAATATATGAAGAACAATTTTCAAAATTAGGGCCAATATTTGGCTTCGTGGCCCTACCCCTTAGTGTATTTCCTCGGCTGATTATCTTATTCTGTGATAAAGCTTCAAATTTGGATGTTTTAAAAGAACTAGCAAAATGCCTTTAAGATGCCGACGTAATACAAATAGGAAAGTTATTAAAGATGTTGTCTGTGACTATTATGCTAATAAGACACGTCTTAACTGTTCTTCAAAAGAGCAAACTTTTTGACATTAAAATAGCGAATTCAAAGCACCAGCCATGCTTCTTTTTGGATAATGTTCCCATTACTAATCTTACCCGGTACCACTTTGGCGTAAGAAAAAAAAAACATTTGTGTACTTCTAACATTGTCAGTCATTTTGTCCTTTATGCAAGTGATATATGAGAATGAATTGCATTTTTCTGTACAAAAAAGTCACCTGTCCCTTCCTATTATGCTGTATTGACATTCATGTTTTAAAGTTATTTTGTCTGTTTGATGTTTGTAGTTCAATGTAGTATGTAACCATATGGCCTCTCCCCCACAATAATTATGGAAATTCAGTATTTTGATTTTTAATTAATTTCCATTTATTTTGTTTATGGGATATTTCAAATCGTCTATGAGAAGATAACTCTAATTTCAAACGTTAACTTTACGATCACGTACTAAACTGATGGAATAGAAATGATTGTTATTCCCGCCAGTGTGTAACCCTTTGTCTGTCAATACGAGGTGTTCTTAGGTCACTTGACAGCAACAGAAGCTATAGTGGTTCGCCTGTCACAGGTCTGGGTGCAATAGACGAAATGGCGAGGATTTGTTCTAAGTTTAGGCAACTTTGTTTATACGTCTGAATTCCAATTTAGTCATGAATTTCGCTGGCGATTTCCACCTGATTGTGAAATATCCCAGGCTCCTTATATATATTTTGCGCATGATTTTGTATGTTACAGAACGATTCTCATACTGCTTTAATCAACATGTTACTTTCGTATGTTAATAAACGGTAAAACTATATCAGGATTTTTATTTCGAAGTGTCAAAAATCACTTCATAATTTGTAGTCCGCGATAGGGCTACAATATCTTATTTGGTGCCGTGACCTGGATTGTAACGACTCATCTCCTTGACCTGGGTGTACTACATTATCCGACTTTTGTGACATAAGAACACCTAGTATTGACAGACATAGGGTTACACACTGGCGGGAATAACAATCATTTCTATTCCATCAGTTTAGTACATGATCGTAAAGTTAACGTTTGAAATTAGAGTTATCTTCTCCTAGACGATTGGATATATCGGAAATGAATAAAAAATCAAAATACTGAATTTCCATAATTATTGTGGGGGAGAGGCCATATGGTTACAATACTCCCCCACTTAAGAAAATAACCAAGATTTATGCGACCTTGATTAATACGTCAAAACAATCTCAGAAATTCGAAGACGAGCCAGACATAGACGATAGAGCATTTCAGATAGGAGTCGTCAATTCAAATGAATTTAATCCAAGAGAATTTGCAAGTTGTCATGTTGAAGATGGCGAAGAGATCTCGAAAGCGGTATCAGATTTACCAGAGGAATTCAGTTTGAAGGAGGAACAAAAAAAGATCAAGAAATAGTCAAACTTAAGAATCGACTTAGCACTTAGCACTTTCTATATAGACGTGGCCTCAGACAGTGCATGCATTTTATATATTCTGTTTATTTTCGTGCGTGAACATCGACGGCGGGTGTGGCTAGCCAACAGGGGATGCTTACTCCTCCCGGGCACCTGGTCCCACCTCTAGCTTGCTAGGGGTCCGTCGATGCTCAATTTGGTGCTCTATTGTAAGTGCTGTTGAGATTATCGTCAGGATCTTCTTTAACTCATTAAGAAGAATAGGAAAGAAACAGCTACAAAGGCTGAACAGACACACTATTTTGAAGACAAGGAAGGACTATTCTATTATCTCTCTCAACCTGACTCTGAGGACCCCAAGCTAAGACTGTATGTTCCTCAAGAAATGGAGACAGTCGTCCTCAGGCAGTATCATGATCAACATGGACACACGGCTGTAGATAAGACGTACGATTCTATTCGTCTGAAGTACTTCTTCCCGAACATGTACAAGAAAATACATGGATATCTTGAGAAATGTGTCACGTGTCAGACAAGAAGCTCAAGGAAGTCAAAGCCACCTATCAAGGAAACCGAAGTACCGCCTTACCTTTTTGCAAAGATTGGGCTAGATTTATCAGGACCGTACCCGACGACACTGTCTGGAAATAAAAACAGTGTCTCCTTCATAGACATTTATTCAGGATGGCCAGAGGCTTTTGCTGTACCGGACACGTCTGCAGAACGAATAGTACGTCTGATCTTAGAAGAAATGTTTCCAAGATTCGGCTGTCCCCTTGAAATTATCTCCGACAATGGAACAGAAAACGTCAACAGAAAAGTACAGGAAACTTTGGATGAAATGAACATTCATTATATCAAAACTTCATATTACAGTCCCCAAGCAAACGGAAAGGTGGAGCGATTTCATCGTACTCTCCATGACGTCATGTCTAAGAATATCCAAGAAGATGTTCAAACATGGGACTTGTACTTGAATCAAACACTAGCCGCTACTTGAATCAAACACTAGCCGCCATTAGGTTTCATGTCAACGAGTCATCAAAGTTTTCTCCATATTTTCTCCTTTATAACAGAGACGTAGTACTTCCCTTGGACACCATCTTAAAGCAAAGACGCAGATATGTGGGAGAAGATCTACACAAAATAGCACTTCAGTAGCAACACAAATAATTTACTTTAGTTCACAGAAGCATGAAAGAAGCGAAAAGGAAACAGAAGCAGTGCGCAGACAACAACAGTACAGAAGAAAATTTCCAGATCGGAGACTCAGTGTATGTAAGGAATCACAGAAGAAATAACAAGCTGGATGTGAAATGGCAACCGTACTTCCGGATTATTGATCAAACAGGTCCGCTTTCATTCATTGTGAAAAATCAGCTAGATGGCAATACCACGAAGACACATGTTAGACATCTTCGGTCTGCGAAGATTGATGAATGGAAAGTTCCGAGAAATTCGGCAGGACACATTTTCGGAAAACGACGTACGTTGTCCCACCTGAACAGTCCGATAGTGATGAGGAACAGTCTATTTCTCCAGACGTTGCAATACGACACAGAACTCAAGAGAGAGAGGATTTGTCCGACGAAGATGACATTCCACTTAGAACTCGTGCTATGCCCGAGACATGTACCGACATTGGCGATGATACGAACATTGATTTAAATCCTCCATTAGAGAGCTCACCGAGTGCTCCCGAAGAAAAGTGCGAGGAGGAACGAATGGAAGTAGATGCAATTTCCGGTAAATGGGAAGAGGGTTTCTTACAAACTAAAAAGGCTTCCCAACAGAAAACTGTTGAAAATATCCCATCTTTTGATCCCCAGCTTCTTATAAAAAGTCTGTAAGAAATGACAAAATATATGACGTCTCAAAACCTTCAGATATCTGCATCCAAAAAAGAAAATTATAAAAGCTACTTCAGTCATCTGATCCTTAAAATAAATAAGTAACAGGAAAATGAAAAAAGGAACATTTTTATCTAAAGACAGGGAGGGAAATATGGAAATAAAAGTAAAATGAAAAAAGCTAAGTAAACTTAAATTCAATATCATTGAATTAATCAGAATCCGATAAAGTAAATTTATTCTGTTAAGATAGATAAAATGTTCAAAGAAATCGATATAAAAACGCAACCCTGGATGAGTCACTGTGTACATCGTAAAAATATTTGCTCTTTGTTTGTAATTTCTAACTGGATCTCGCTGGTTTAGTGCAGGATTTATAAATGCCCTTCACTCTGGTGATCGAGTTACAATTCTCACCTCAGATTAGAGCGTATAACGATATTGACCTTTGTTGCCCTTTACCCGGTGTTGGTGGTTTTTTTTTACGTTCGTCCCATGATGCAGGTTGTTAGCATCAGCTGTAATTTGTTTTTGTTTAGTTTGAACGCAGACTTGACATATACTGACGACGTCTTACAACAATGAAAAGAGCTGCTTGTCTTAATATTGTTTTATTATTTCGTGTTATTTTTGATAAAAAAAATGCCTGCATTTTCAGTTAAATAAACTTTAGTAAATATTAAAGACATAGAAAAAGAAATGAGTTTGGAAATTTCTGTTAAAAGATTTTACACAGGCTTCTAAATTCTTTTTTTAAATTCAAAATTATGGTCAATTAAGTGTACAGAGAAAAGCCCGATGTCGCTTAACTACCAGAGACAATTAATCTCAATATGCGGCCTATACAGTGAACAATGATGCAGACTATCATGATAGATGTATTGCTGGGAGTAATAAACAGCGCAGTGCTGAACAAAGAACTTGTCAATTGGTTTCCAAATATGCAGTTCACTCTTGAACTTTATAATACAAATTGTTATAATTGGAACCACCTGATGTGAAAAGGAGACGAATAAGCGAGCAGGTTAATTATGAGAGACAATCCAAAGAGACAGAAGCCGATGATGAAACCCGAAGATAGGACGTCAGGTGAACCTGTGCACGATGTTACCCGTGTGGTCGGATGTGTAACCAGCCCGTCACTGAGACATACGAAAATTTTTCGCAGACAATGACAGAGTGAAATCTGTCATTGCGAAAGAGAGGAACACGAACTATTTTGTACTTCTTGACCTTCCTAATAAGACGCTGAATGTATGAGAATATGAATACCCTGTCGTTTTTCTGGGTGCATGGCGTCATCCGGATTACGGGAAGATCTTGGTAACGTCACTAAAACCAAGATGCGTCAAAGGAGGTCGGTGATGGAGAAAAAAAGGGTCCAGACGAAGAGAATGCATCTGCGATCCTAAGACGAAGAACCCGATGATGATGGTACGTACGAGGATTAAAAGTACCGATATTTCGTTTCCATAATGAATTCGAGGTTCAGATTTTCGTTTTGCTCCTCGGAGGTAAATCAGTTCATGAAAATGGACCGCAGAGGATCTAGAGAAGGATCCCATGAGGATGGCCGAAAGAAGAATAAGTGAATCCGTGTGGTGTGTTATTTAGTGAAAAAGCTGAGTAAATGTGTAATGCTTATAATGTCATATTTTAATATAATAATATTGCAATTATTGATGAAAGGTCATTGATGTTTGATGCTTGCATTTGTACAGTAATACAATGGTATTTGATTCTTTGATGTGATTGGCCTTGGAAATGTGTTTCTTTTACAGGGTTTGAACAGTTTGATAGAACATTTATTATGATGAAAATGACCAGGTCACTCCTGATGAACAGTAGAACTGAATACAGTGACTTTCTATTGCATGTGATTTTGATTATATCTGTTTTTAATTAATATGAATACCAAGTGACTCCGGTGGTTAATAGTTGAATGGTTCATTTTTGTGGTGTCAAGGCCATGCGTTTAGAAAATAATCAAGTGTCACCGAAACTCAGTTTATGTTTTTGATAAAAATGCCTTTCAAGATTTTTAGATGAGTATTAAGAAGTTTATCCAGATTAATTATTTGATTGATTGTTAATCAAGGTCGCATAAATCACCTGTCCCTTCCTATTATGCTGTATTGACATTCATGTTTTAAACTTGTTTTGTCTGTTTGATGATTGTATTTCAATGTAGTTTGTAACCATATGGCCTCTCCCCCACAATAATTATGGAAATTCAGTATTTTAATTTTTAGTTAATTTCCATTTATTTCGTTTATGGGATATTTCCAATCGTCTAGGAGAAGATAACTCTAATTTCAAACGTTAACTTTACGATCACGTACTAAACTGATGGAATAGAAATGATTGTTATTCCCGCCAGTGTGTAACCCTATGTATGTCAATACGAGGTGTTCTTAGTTCACTTGACAGCAACAGAAGCTATAGTGGTTCGCCTGTCACAGGTCTGGGTGTAATAGACGAAATGGCGAGGATTTGTTCTAAGTTTAGGCAACTTTGTTTATACGTCTGAATTCCAATTCAGTCATGAATTTCGATGGCGATTTCCACCTGATTGTGAAATATCCCAGGTTCCTTATATATACTTTGCGCATGATTTTGTATGTTACAGAACGATTTTCATACTGCTTTCATCAACATGTTACTTTCGTATGTTAATAAACGGTAACACTATATCAGGATTTTTATTTCGAAGTGTCAAAAATGACTTCATAATTTGTAGTCCGCGAAAGGGCTACAAGTACTAACTGTTGTTTTTTATCTCTCTGTTTGCGCGGTAGTCGCTCCCTTCTTACTCCAGGCCTGCTTGTTTACCGCCGTGCTCAACACAAGAAGGGAGGGGATCTCCAACAAGACTTTGCTGCAGCAGCAACAGCAATGAGTTAAAGAAGATCCTGACGATAATCTCAACAGCACTCACAATAGAGCACAAAATTAAACATCGACGGACCCCTAGCAAGCTAGAGGTGGGACCAGGTGCCCGGGAGGAGTAAGCATCCCCTGTTGGCTAACCGCACCCGCCGTCGATGTTTAAGCACAAAACACCATAACATCCGATGAGAAAACACAAAGACGAGCATACTTAGAGACGAAAAAGAGACATACGACATATAAACATCAAACACAAAAGACTACACATAAACCGACAAGACCAATGGGTGCCGACTTTGTACGGCCATGTGCCACACAAGTAGCAAATTGTGTGGTCGTCCTGGATTACGTGCGCACAATCCTCACACTTCTCCAATTACCCAGAGGTCTGGAAGAACGTACAATTGTGGCGTAAAACAAACTCCTCACTGCAAGTTCGTCTTATATTTTATCTTCTCCTGATTGAAACATTTCATATGTATAGATGTCAAATATATTTCATGCATAGTGCATTAAGGCTTGCGATAAAACACTTTTCTTACAACATAATATGTTATTCTTTTTCAGTTGCAGCAGGAATCATGGTGTTTTGCATCATCACTCTTGTCCTTTCTGACGTTTTCCTTTGTTTGATAAGGTATATTTTTTTCAAATGATTAGAAGATAACTAGCATTTGGTAGAGAGAACTCATTCAATTTAACTAACCAATTCCGTGAATTTCATGATGTGATACGATCTGTGAAACGTAGGTGACAAAACTTTTTTTCTGCAATAGACCTTCTTCATACATTGCATTACCGCTAGTATTCCATTTTAGACAACCTAAGACCCAACATCACTTCTTTTGACATACATGTATTTCTAACTGTGACATTATACATACAATACAATGTTACAGTTAAAAGTTACGCCATATCTTGTTATGTCGGTTCTTACAATGTAGGATTGTAAAACGCAAGTCAGTTATGTGAAAATTGTATTGTATTCCCTTTTCTTTGGTATTTGTACAGTGGAAAACTACGATAGAAACGTCAATGACTCATTGGTATCCATGATCTAAAAAGTCACAAATGTACTTATATACAAATTTGGACGCCAGTTATTAGTTTTGTATTATGTTTATTACATTTACACGAAGAATCACTAATGAAAAATCAATATCCGCAACATGCATTTCTGATGCAAAGTAAAAATGTTTTTATCTAGAATATTATTGTTTACATTGGCAAGAGGAGTAATAGTCTGGGATGTATCACTGGGTTGGGTGCACCCCCCCCCCCTTGATCCTCCAAAACAAGCCTAACTTTGTAGCATTTTTTTCGCTCTTTCAGATAAAAATTTGTCTCATGGAAATTTCCATTGCAAAAGTGGTGTTTTTTGGGGGGGAAAAACATGTTTTTTCAGTCATAAATCACTGAAAATATGAAAAAAATTATAACTTTTATATGGTTGATGTTTTTAAACATTGAAAAGTGTAAATATATAGTATTTTTTATGTTCTTTCAGATGAAATAAGTTGCAAGTTCCAATTTCTATTTTTACTGTGTGTTTTGGGGCAAAAAAGTCAAATTTTTTCCAAAATTCACAGAAATTTGAGGAAATTTTAATATATTTCTGCTTCTCAGCTCCTCAATATTGCATATGATCGTTCAATGATGATTTAAAAAACATCTTTAGAGTATCCTCTTTCAAATGACATATATTTTATATTCTTATTTTTTTGCAAAACCCTCGAAATAAATTATTTTATACAGAAACCTGTTTTTTCAATCAGAAATCTCAGATTTCTGTATATTTATTTAAAGAACCCTTATTTGTTATAAAAGCAATGATTGAAAGCTATTTTCTAGTGTAACTTTTCACACTCTATCAGATTATATATGTTTTACTAACATTTCATTCAAAATCAACGTGTTTTTTGGGGAAAAACATATTTTTTCATTTAAAAATAGCTGATTTCTGGAGAATATTTATTGAATCTATAGAAGTTCTTGAAATGATAGCAGGAATGTATTTCGAACTATAATTATTTAGGTTCACTCATAAATTACATGTATGAAACATAAAAGGTATGTTTTCTACTTAATTTTTGGGCAAAATGCCTGTTTTTTTTGTCAAGAAATTACAGATTTCTGGAAAAATTTTATTAATTCATTTTCTTTGCTAAAACTATACATTTAAAGCTATTATCATTATAGAAAGTAATCATCTTGTCAGATGATTGTGAAATTAAATGTAATAATAAATTTAAACCATCATTTTTGGGTAAAATATGCATTTTTATGCAAAAAGCACTTATTTTGAGAAAATAAGTACTAGCTCTTTTAATTTGCCTAAATTGATATGTTTTAGCTTTGATATTATGCTGTTTCTTATTATAAATGGATAGAAATGTTATTTGATAACTGAAATTTAATTAATATCTTATTTTGGGGCAAAAAACCTTATTTACGTGAAAAATTCACTTATTTCTGTTAATATTTTTTAAAATTTATATTTCTTATGTAATCAACACTGGAGAGGTTTCAAATAATTGGATGGCATAAATGTGATCAAGTTTAATGAGTTAGAAGAGATTTCTTTGATTATCTTGCTATTTTGGGTGGAAAATTTCGATTTTTATTTAAAAATCGCTAATTTCTGGAAAATCCTTATTACTATGAAATCAGACGTTATTATTTATATTCAAAAGAGTTCCTGGGTATATCATAGCTTGTTCTTGTAAGTCATATGCATTTGAAATATTCTCTGTTAATTCAATTGGTATTTTGGGGCAAAAAACCTAATTTATGTGCAAAATTCACTTATTTCTGTGAAAATTGTTTTAAATCTATACTTTTTATTCAATCAAAGCTGGAGAGGTTTTATATAATTGGATGGCATAAATGTGATCAAGTTTAATGAGTTAGAAGAGATTTCTTTGATTATCTTGCTTTTTTGGGTGGAAAATCAATTTTTATTTTAAAAACCGCTGATTTCTGGAAAATCCTTATTACTATGAAATGTGTCGTTATTATTTATGTTAAAAAGTGTTCCTGGGTATATCATAGTTTGTCCTTGTACGTCATATGTATTTGAAGTATCGTCTGTTAGTTTAATTGGTATTTTGGGGCAAAAAATATGTCTTTTTATGAATTATATATAGCCTATATCAAGAAACTTACTACAGAAAGTCTCATATTTCAAACTATGATTATTACCACCTGTATTTCCTATTCAACTGAAATATAAGACTTTCAATAATAAGTTTATTGATATATGCTATATATTCATATAAAACATATTTTTTGCCCCAAAATACCAATTAAATTAACAGACGATACTTCAAATACATATGACGTACAAGGACAAACTATGATATACCCAGGATTACTTTAGAATAAGAATAATAACGATACATTTCATAGTAATAAGGATTTTCCAGAATTCAGCGGTTTTTAAATAAAAATTGAGATTTTCCACCCAAAAAAGCAAGATTGTCAAAGAAATCTCTTCTAACTTATTAAACTTGATCACTTTTATTCCATCCAATTATATGAAACCTCTCAGCTTTGATTGAATAAAAAGTATAGATTTAAAACAATTTTCACAGAAATAAGTGAATTTTGCACATAAATTAGGTTTTTTGCCCCAAAATACCAATTGAATTAACAGAGAATATTTCAAATGCATATGACTTACAAGAACAAGCTATGGTATACCCAGGAACTCTTTTGAATATAAATAATAACGTCTGATTTCATAGTAATAAGGATTTTCCAGAAATTAGCGATTTTTAAATAAAAATCGAAATTTTCCACCCAAAATAGCAAGATAATCAAAGAAATCTCTTCTAACTCATTAAACTTGATCACATTTATGCCATCCAATTATTTGAAACCTCTCCAGTGTTGATTACATAAGAAATATAAATTTTAAAACATATTAACAGAAATAAGTGAATTTTTCACATAAATAAGGTTTTTTGCCCCAAAATAAGATATTAATTAAATTTCAGTTATCAAATAACATTTCTATCCATTTATAATAAGAAACAGCATAATATCAAAGCTAAAACATATCAATTTAGGCAAATTAAAAGAGCTAGTACTTATTTTCTCAAAATAAGTGCTTTTTGCATAAAAATGCATATTTTACCCAAAAATGATGGTTTAAATTTATTATTACATTTAATTTCACAATCATCTGACAAGATGATTACTTTCTATAATGATAATAGCTTTAAATGTATAGTTTTAGCAAAGAAAATGAATTAATAAAATTTTTCCAGAAATCTGTAATTTCTTGACAAAAAAAACAGGCATTTTGCCCCAAAATTAAGTAGAAAACATACCTTTTATGTTTCATACATGTAATTTATGAGTGAACCTAAATAATTACAGTTCAAAATACATTCCTGCTATCATTTCAAGAACTTCTATAGATTCAATAAATATTCTCCAGAAATCAGCTATTTTTAAATGAAAAAATATATTTTTCCCCAAAAAACACGTTGATTTTGAATGAAATGTTAGTAAAACATATATAATCTGATAGAGTGTGAAAAGTTACACTAGAAAATAGCTTTCAATCATTGCTTTTATAACAAATAAGGGTTCTTTAAACAAATATACAGAAATCTGAGATTTCTGATTGAAAATACAGGTTTCTGTATAAAATAATTAATTTCGAGGGTTTTGCAAAAAAATAAGAATACAAAATATATGTCATTAGAAAGAAGAGACTCTAAAGATGTTTTTTAAATCATCATTGAACGATCATATGCAATATTGAGGAGCTGAGAAGCAGAAATAAATTAAAATTTCCTCAAATTTCTGTGAATTTTGGAAAAAAAATTCGACTTTTTTACCCCAAAACACACAGTAAAAATAGGAATTGGAACTTGCAACTTATTTGATCTGAAAGAGCATCAAAAATACTATATATTTACACTTTTCAATGTTTAAAAACATCAACCATATAAAAGTTATAATTTTTTCCTATTTTCAGTGATTTTTGACTGAAAAAACATGTTTTTCCCAAAAAACACCACTTTTGCAATGGAAATTTCCATGAGACAAATTTTTATCTGAAAGAGCGCAAAAAATGCTACAAAGTTAGGCTTGTTTTGGAGGATCAAGGGGGGTGCACCCAACCCAGTGATACATCCCAGACTATAAGGTGTAAGGCGTTTGGAGCTGAGGTGTTGTCATTTCATGAGATCCACTCAAAGATTTAGAAATTCTCAATGTAAAAGAAATCTGAGTATTTACCCTGTATACAAAGTGACGATTTACGTCGCATCCTTTCAACCGTATTATAGACCAAAGGATTGAGAGTATTTTTGTACACATAGATTAAGGTTTCAATTATATTCTTCTGTAGCATTTTTCTCCTTGTATATAAAAGTAAACCATGAATCTGTTTGGCCTTTTTCTACAAAATAGTTTTGAAGACTTCATTAAATTCTAAGTGGGATCAATAGATTTCAAAGAAAATTGTACATAAAGTCTGATATGATTGAAAAGAAGGGAGGAGATCTCCATCCAGACCCTGTTGCAGCACCGACAGCAAAACACCAAACATCCTATGCTAAAACACAAAAGACGAGCATACTATGAGATGGAAAAGAGACATACAACATGTAAACATCAAACAAAAAAGACTACACATAAACCTACAAGACCAATGGGCAACCGGCGCCGATTTTGGACGGTCAGAACAGATAGTTATGTTTAATTTATCCCTGCATGGGTTACTGAATTTTTAACTTCGCAAAATACCCTCAATATTCAATTCTTTTTTAAACCGTCACAAAGGCTTAAATAAAGTCGAAGTACGTATGGTCCGTTTATGACTCTGTAGTATGGATATATAAAATCCTAAAGGATAATAAACCATCTCCTTAAAGCAAGTTATGCCTCAAAACATTTTGCAGATGCAGGAAATTTCAAAAAGATGTGCGGAAGCGACACTCTGAGTATCAAGGAGAAATCAACATATTACACCAGAGAATCCTATCGCTTGAGAACCATGTGTTTCAGAAAGCCTCCGCTAGCAGGATACACCCAGAAGAATATGAATGCCTGAACTTTCAAGACGTTGAAGGAGTGATTTAACGATCATAAATTTTCAGAGGAGAAATAGCAAAATATATTATTGTAGCAATTATCACTTTTGCCTAATCCTTTTTTCTGGTAATGAAAATAAATGCTTTTAAACTAATGTTTATAAAATATTCTCATGAAACTATAAATTTATCGAAAAAAGTTCTCATTGTAGTATAGAAATTTACAATGTGAATGTGTCTTTAATATTTCATTTCTTTTATTTCATAATTTTATGAAATAGAAAAGGAGAGAGGATTAATAAACTCTCTAAAACAGTAGTAGCACTCTAATGTTTACTTTACAAAATATCATTTTGGCCATACCTTCATTAATTTTTAAGAGGATGGGTGGGGTAGAACATGTAGAACAGATTAATAAGTAAATGCAAAACACAAAAACAAAGTGAAATTCAAAAATTCAAAGAATGAGAATAGAAGATGATTTTTTCCATTTCTCTTTTCCCTTCAAAAATTAAAGCAATAAATTACATCTCCTTTTGTATTAGTCTGAGATGTATCACTGGGTCGGGTGCACCCCTCCCCCTTGATTCTCCAAAACCGCCCTAACTTTGAAGCATTTGTTGCGCTCTTTTAGATCAAAAATGGTCTCATGGAAGTTCCATTGCAGCAATAGTGTTTTGGGGGGAAACATGGTTTTGTAGTCAAAAATAACTGAGAAGAGGAAACACTTTATGATTTTTATATGGTTGATGTTTTTAAAAATTGAAAATTTTGAATATATAGTATTCTTTATGATCCTTCAAATGAAATAAGTTGCAAGTTCCAATTCCTATTTTTTCTGTGTGTTTTGGGGTAACGAAGTTTTTTTCCCAAAAAACACCACTTTTAAACTTGGAAATTCCATGAAACATTCTGAAAGAGCGCAAAAAATGCTACAAAGTTAGGCCGGTTTTGGAAGATAAAGGGGAGTGACTGCAACCAATCCAGTGATACATCCCAGACTATATGAGCCGTCCCATAGGAAAACCAACCATATGGCGAAATTTTGATAATTTTGTTTTTTTCACAGTTTCAAAAATATGTTCTTTTCCGATCATTTTGATACCAAACATACAACTATATTGAAAGAAATAATCTATCAAAACAGATTTTGAAATTAGTATAGTAGCTACAACGCAAAGTTACTTTAACGTCATGACGTATTTATTGTGTGGGCATTTGGAACTATACGTGACGCTAATCGGTATTTAAAGGTTTGTTCGTTTTCAAGCGATGATACACCTATTTCTGCAATAAATACTGTTAAAAGCTTATCAATCAAATTGGATAGACAAAAGACCCGGGGAAAATAACCGGGATAATGTACAATTGGTACTTTTAAATACGGTTACACTTACATGTATGGGGATTTCGGTGTTTTGCTGTGGTTGCTGTAACCGAGTCGTATTTGAGATCCCATCCAGTTTACTAAATATACTAGCTTTATATGTTAATCGACGGATGAAATTGTACAATTATAGAATCAGCATCTTAATTCAGGAAATTATATTTTTCCATGCATTGATTGAATATTCGGAAATAAAACGTGTTTAACAAAATCTTTAAGTAAACCCTTTCTGTACCGCATCGGTCAAATTCCATTGACAGGTGGCGTCATTGGTGCTGTTATGCTATATGTCTAAGGATTCATCTATGCGGGGTATCATTGTATTCGGGAAGATTTGAGATTTTTTCGTGTCAAATTAATATAAATTTCTTCAGAACATAAACTTTGAAAGCTAGATGAACCAAAGAGTGGATCTTAGAGAAAAGAGAAAACGACAAATCTCGATTGCGAATAAACGGCGTTTCAATGCGGCGGCGTTTTGTAACAATATTAATGTAAGGCATACTTATAGAAAAAGCAGTGCATATAACTGTAAAAAACGGCTTTTTAGTGAATATTTTCTGAATCAAATAGATTATTATTCCTATGAATTAAAGTGGTTTTAATATTTTCACATGTTTTTAATTCAACAAAAATTAAATATATACTTAATTTTCAAAAACAGACGACGTCAAATACTCAAATAGGAAATTCTGAATCGACAGACTTTTAACCTAAGACCTTGCGATTACAGTGATGTTTTCTCATCGTTTTATGATACTTCAATCACATGTTATGGCGATTTAAAATGTCATGCTTACGTGAAAATGTGTTAAAGTCTTCGATGTCTTATTAACTCCGCGACGTCAAAATGTTGATGAATGAATATCCGACTAAGATTTTATCAAAATTTTACATGCTGAAACCTGGAAAGAGAGTTTCTTGATAATTGACATCTGCTTTTTAGTATTACTTTTCGAAAATAATGCAGAATTGTTCGAACCCTGGTGTTATAAACGACGAAAATGCCGTTGTGACTTGTTAATTTCGTTTCACATTTTTTGTTTGTTTTTTTTCCGTGTTCTTTGTAATTCTTAGTAACAAAAAATGCAGAAAGATGTATTTTTTTTCTACCAAAATCATTACCGAATTAAAGCAATTCGGGAAATGGCATGATACATGTACATGGAGAGACGATGCGCAAATTATACGGTGCGTTTAATTTACATTTATACTTAATTAACATGTAGGCCCATATTTATGTATTTCAGAATTACATTATGTACTTGAAAACCTGATTCGAATTGAAAAAAATATACTGTCTAGTATTTTCAACGATTTCCATGTTATATTTATAAATATTTCTCCATCAGGATGCATCTCCTTTATAGTAAATACAGTTATTATGAACGACAAAAACGACATATAAGCATGATCAAGACTGTTCAATCTTTTCTCGTGTCAAATTTTCGTGCTAAATCCAAACATTTGATCGATTACCATACGATGGTTTCCGATCATCGGTAGCAAATAATACTTCGGATTGCTCGTTACTACCTTCCTCATAGAGTTGCGTAGCGCCCTCTATTTTCTGACCATATTTAAGTTGACGTGGTCAATCGACGCGAAATATCCCGGACAAATCTCTTTCATCATAATTTTATCTAAACACAGTTCAGAAAGAGACAAAGATCTTTCATTTCTTCCAAGGTCCCCCCCCCCCAATAAAACATTTATTTTTTGATAGGCATTATATTAATAGTCTGACAGAAGTATACTAGTAAACTTACCGTACCGATTATCTATTTTTTTTTTAAATAACTCGTACCTCATATTCTATAAGATGATACATGGGAAGATCCGGTGTTGGGAGCGCGGAGGGAGTTTGAAATATACAGGCATTCTGGATAACTTAGTTGCTCTGCTCTTATAATGCGATTATGTCGGAACGAAAATCATAATAGCACTTATTAAAAGTATAGATATTTCACGGGTTTCTACGTTTCAAATCCGTTTTCCCTCGGAACACCCCCCTCCCCCATCTTTTGAACGCCTAGTACGGCTTTACTCTGGGCATGCTCGGGTCATGGAATTGCCGATATCGAGGTTATGATATCTATAGAATATTTGTCTAAGAGAATACTGCAATCTACAATGTAAATTATGAAAATACATCATTTGACTAAAACTCAAAAACTATATTAAGATGATTATTACTGGGATGTTTGTGGTCAAGTTCTATGCATTTATCATGATTAATATTTTGGTTTTACCCGGTATGGGCCTTAACCAAAATATTAATTCTTTACCATACCGGGTAAAACCAAAATATTAATCATGATACATTATACTTTCCCTTTATAATCATGAGTGCTTAAAGATCCACCTCTTCCCCTTTCTTTCAGTCAAAAAATGTTTTAGTTTTATTTAGTTTGCGTTACGTTTGAGTTTCAAAATAGACATGTTTTATATACTGCACTGTGTCATTACTTTTTTCCCATAATGAACTTCAGCATTCATAGTAAATAAAGTGAAAAGAAGGAAAATCAATAAAATCCGGACCATACATGTTGCTGTGTGAAAGTTTGCGTCTCTTGAATTAAAGTACGTACAAAAAATCCAAACAAACAAAAACTAAATTTAAAAAAAACCCTTAAGTTTAAGACATTATAGATTATACTGCCAAAGACCAATGTCTTTTCAACTATTCGTGTATACGTTTAATGGAAACATTACTGTAAAGTATACATTTAAATATTACTCAATATTGTCACAAATTCATACAGATTTTGAAAAAAAACAGTGTTGAATATCGCCGTATATTTTTCGAGCTTTTCTTGAAAATTATATCATGACCAAGTTTTGCCGCTAAACAAAAGCGCTATAAGCTGCGAGATCCCGTTCATGCTGTATGTCACTTCCGCATTTCTTTTGCTTTTATAAGGCCATTTTTTTTTTTATTTTGTTTTTCTAGATTCCTAATCACTTAAAAAGTTTACAAGTCCCTGTATTGTTATATTTGTTAGTTTCAAGAAAATTAACAATAATCTTTGAGATCGCGTGCGGGCGGGCAAAAAGAAAAGAAAAGAAAATCGAATGAGGAAAACAAGAAAACGTGCTACACAACGCTATTTCTCGTATTGTTACGGTATTTACAGTGAAGATAGTTAGTAATTAATACTATATATGGGCATTGTCATTTTATAGGAAACAAGAACAGTTTAATTGGGATCTCATTATTATCGTATCATTAAAGTTCCACGTGAAATTTTTAGTCGCACGGACAAAAGCTTTAATGAGAGAGAACAAAAATTAAAAATAAAACAAAAACAAAGAAGCATTGATAAGCCGGCCTTGTGTCGTATTTAACTGGGTAATCTTTTATCATTGATAGAAATTATCGTAAAAAGTTAAATAATGTCTGCAGGATACGCTTATGCTGTCCTTTTTAAGTTTTGACGTCGTGAACGCATGATAAACTTTTGTAAAAGATGAAATAAAGCGACGTAATCGATGACGTCGTTTGTGCAGCGATTTCTCTGTGACGTAATTATTGCCACATTGTTGGTTTTCCTATGGGACGGCTCATATCATTTATGTACATATTGTTACAGGAAGTCTTTTGCTATTATAGTGGTTAAATGTCGGCAAAACTTTTTAATTGGTCTTTTTAGATTCTTTGTAGTCTTACGTATTTAGTCCAGTTAGTCAGTGAATGAAAGTCAAACAGGAAAGCCGAAAACAGATTCCAAAAATCACACGAAAGCCTTAAAATTCTTGAGAATAAGATAAATTAGATCTTTCTCACACATATGAAAAATCGGACACAGTCAGAGAGAATGAAACAGCTGTATAGAAGCACGAAGGGCAACTTAATCGTTCGGACAATCTCCAGAATTTAGTACTGTTATTGGCGCCGTTTAAGTTTATACATATCAGATATCACATGAATCTTATAACATATATTGATTACAAATATGGATAATGACTGGTGCTGGAAAAGTCCTATCGATAGGTGGTTAAATAATTCGGTGATTTTGTTCTTATTTAAAATAGAAGCTTCCAAAGGGAAGGACCTTGATATGTAACAAAGTTTTATATTTTCATTGTATTGTCGATTATTTTGTAGCGACAAAATCAGTTGCTCAAAATGTATCCTTGGTTCAATGATTTTTCGGTTTGTCTTCTTGCGCTTAGAACAAAGTCGTTGAAGTTTGAGCATAATATTGAATAGCGTATGAATAGCCCATAGGTTATCACTAACAGAAGAACGGGAAATTTGTAATTGCGTTGCAGAGTTAATGCTTAATAGTGGTTTCTTTCACGTCTAGTTCGATAAATTGTCCTAAAGTAATTAGCAAAATATCCATCATAGATGAAAAGCACTTGATCGATACTTCTTTATTTGAAATTAAATTGACGTCAAGCTTCCCTTCTTGAACATGTTGAACATCGACGGTGGGTGCGGCTTGCCCACATGGGATGCTTACTCTTCTAGCTTGCTAGGGGTCCGTCGATGCTCAATTTGATGCTTTATTGTGAGTGCTGTTGAGATTATCGTCAGGATCTTCTTAAACTAATTTGTGTCAGACTTATGCCGTGTGGAAGTCGTAAAAATGTTCCCCGCGAGGGAAGGTGTTTTGAATATCGCCATAGCACTTTATGCGCACGTAATCCAAGATAAGCACACCTTCTAATACTTCCGTGGCAGATGGCTGTCCTAAGTCGGCACCGGTTGCCTTTTGGTCTCGTTGATTTATGTGTAGTCCTTTGTGTTTGATGTTTCGGTGTTGTGCGTTGACGTTCCTTGTCCCTTATGCTTCTCTTTCTGTGCTTGTCTGCTTTATGCTTTCGCATTGGGTGTTGTGGGGTTTTGCTTTTGGTGCTGCAACCTGGTGTTGTTGGAGATTCCCTCCTTTGTTCTATATAGAAATGACCTCAGACAGTGCATTTCTTTTTTTTTTTTTTTTTTTTTTTGACAGTGCATTTCATGTTTTTTGTTGTTTTCATTTTCGTGTAAAAACATTGACGGCGGGTGTGGCTAGCTAGCAGGGCTCCTCCCAGGCACCTGGTCCCACCAATAGCTTTCTAGGGGTCCGTCGATGCTCAATTTGGCGCTCTATTGTGAGTGCGATTGAGATGATCGTAAGGGTGTTCTTTAACTCATTCTAGACATAGAACGGTCCTACAAGAAATTATTGTTTTAATTTATTGTCATTCTCATCGTTTTTCTGAGCGTTACTAAGTAAATGCTTGCGAATATCGGGATTGTTACCAATGAATGACGCCAATTGTTGAATTAGTCGAAAAATTAGTTTACGTACTTATGTATTTACGTCGTTTCGTGAAATTGACTTGTGCCAAACAAAAGTTTGACGTAACTAGACTTGCGCCAAAATATCTGGCGTACACATGTAACTTTAGCCAAAATTTACGCTCAACGATGAAACAGTCTCCAGATCATTGAGTAGAAGCAAAACACAAAACAAGTTATCAAATTCTACTACTGAATGAGTGAGCAAAGAAGATTGATTTTGCCCATTTTCCATCCGTTCAAATTTAAATCAATGAATTACTTCTCCTTTTGTGTCATTATTTGTCAAAAATAGCGATTTGGTCCTTTAGTAGGTCTATGTCAGCAAAGGTTCCCAATTTCACTTTTATACTATTTCTAGTCTTCTGTATATAGTCTAATTAAGTCAGTGGATGAGAGTCAAACATGGACGCCCAAATCAGATTCCAAAAATCACAACGAAAGGCTTACAAATTCTTGAGAACAAGATATACTATATCTTTCTCATACAAAAAGAAAAATCGGACAAACAGACAGAGACAATGAAACAGCTAATTGGAAGGGAGTAAGATCTTTAGCACTTTATTTTGGTGTGGCGCTGCAAGAATCTATTGCATTACTCCTCCCGGGCACCTGATCCCACCTCTAGCTTGCTAGGGGTCCGTCGATGCTCCATTTGGTGCTCTATTGTGAGTGCTGTTGAGATTATCGTCAGGATCTTCTTTAACTCATTTGTGTCACACTGATGCCCTTTGCCGTGTGGAGCTCTTAAAAATGTTCCCCACGAGGGGTTTGACAGTAAGTGTTTTGAATATTTTTCCCTGACATTGTCGCCATAGCACTTTCTATATAGACAGAACCATAGACAGTGTATGTATTTAATATAATTTCTTTTCCGTGCGTGAACATCGACGGCGGGTGCGGCTAGCCAACAGGGGATGCTTACTCCTCCCGGGCACCTGATCCCATCTCTAGCTTGCTAGGGGTCCATCGATGCTCCATTTGGTGCTCTATTGTGAGTGCTGTTGAGATTATCGTCAGGATCTTCTTTAACTCATTTCAATGAATTTCCGTTTTATTACAATTATGTTTTTTTGCTAAAAATGAATTAGAAAGAATATGTCAGTTATCAAGATATCTAAAACACATCAAAATACAAAAACACAGGTGTGACAAGCACAGTAAGCATTGTTCAAATATATGTACACATGTTCGAAGATGTTTTAGGTTAGCACCATTCAAAACCAAAACCAAGAATCTAGCAATTATCCGGACATGAGTTGTATGTCTTCCGTAACGTAAATATTTAGATATTCGGACCCAGACGAAAACTAACAACCCTTGAGGGGATAAGGAATACTTCGTTCCCACCAAGTTTTATTAAAATCCCTTCTGTGGCTCTGGAGAAAAAGTCCAATATGTTTGAAAATATCCATAGGAAAACAATCATGCAAAATCAGAAATATAAGATTTTAAATTCAAAAATCAAAATAAAACCATAACGGTCTTAAATACGACAAATATGCTGGAAAAAATACTCAAAATCACACAATAGAGCTATAAAACGACAATTAAAAAATTGGCATTTCTGGCAAAATAAAAAAAAAATATGTCAAAAAAGCGTCAAAATTTGACTTCGGAGTGGAACCAAAAATTGCAACACTTCTTAAGAGATAATTCTAGATGATTCTGATGATTTCGATTTGTCCATATCTGCTTCGGTTCTGAAGAAGAAGCTTGTCAAATGAGGGCACTCCTTACGCAGCCAATTGTGCCTCACATGAAATTCATATGAAATGAGCATGTCATGTAAAATTCATATAAATTTCATATAAGATTTATGTGAAAGATATTTCACATGAATTTCACATGTATTTTCTTCATATGAATTTTTCTAAGTGACCTTCACAGGAAACTGAATTCACATAACATCCATATAAAAATCTTTACATGTAAATTTCATGTTCGTGCTCGTTTCACATAAATTTCATGTGAACTTTCATGTAAAAAGAAGGGAGGATATCTCCAACAAGACCCCGTTGCAGCATCAACAGTAAAACACCAAAACACCCGATGCAAAAACACAAAAGACGAGTACAGCACGAGACGGAAAAGAGACACACGACATGCAAACATCAAACACAAAAGACTACACATAAACCGACGAGACCAATGGGTAACCGGTGCCGACTTTGGACGGCCATCTGTCACGCAAGTAGCAAATGGTGTGGTTATCCTGGATTACGTGCGCACAACCCTCTCACTTCTCCAATTACCCAGAGGTCTCGAAGAACGTACAATTGTGGTGTAAAACAACCTCCTCACTGTAAGATGACATCACACAAACAAGACCGCAAAACGCAGAGGCCCCAGAGACACAGATGAATATGTAAATGGATATAAAAAGAGGGCATGCGTAATACAGTCCGTGCTCTGCCGGCTGTAGCGAGCTCATGTATGTAATCACCCGAGGAGTCCGACTGACATTCAGAGAGGACAGGTGGTCGGGGCCCTGTCTTCTCTAAAGAGGTTTGGACAGGGCCCTTCATGGAGTCCCGTCGTCACAGTCAGTCAGAGTGCAAGTCTCAAGGATGCGCTTGTACAAGACTGTAGATTGGTCAAGTACCAAGCCTAGTGTCCATCTGGTGACATTAGGATCATATCCACGGTATAAAAGGCGTTTGATGATTCTGACGCATTTTCGATGGTTATGCTGCCTACCTTTGATCCTTTTTATTTTGTTTATCATATCACCATAAAAGACAGGTTGTGTAATACCCATAGTAATGTACTCTGTTGCATGTATAGATCCGAATTTTAAAAGAAGTTGACTGTAATTTTTGTAAAATTTCCAGAAAGTCTTAACTAGTTTATGAAAGCGGAAACCTTGACCTAAAAGTTTTTTGGTAATTTGTAAATTTCTACTGTGAAAATCCAAAATATCAGTACATGCTCTAGCGTACCGGATGAGCTGTGATATGTAAATGCCGTATGACGGTAATCTTGGAACATCACCGTCAAGCCAAGGGAAATTTACTATGTTGAATCCAAAATCATCCCTTTTGTCATATACACTTGTATGAATCTTTCCGTTTACAATTTTGATATTAAGGTCCAAAAAGGGTGTTTCTGTATTTGAAAGGTTTGCCTTGTTAAGGGTTAATTCTTGTGGATAAATTTCATTCTTATATAATTCAAAAAGTTCATGTTCATTTCACATGAATTTCATATGAGGCACAATTGGCTGTGTAACCTACTTTTGCCCGAGTCTAAGTGACCCCACCTGCTGACTGATCCGGACGCAAAACAACAGGACTGGTAGGGGGCTATAAATACTCCAGTTTTACTAAATTTCAACTAAATCCTTCAAGTGGTTCTTGAGAAAAAGTAAAAAGTGTGGAAACGTTTACGACGGTCGGACGCTGGGCAGCACAGCATGCTTCGTTAATAATGCGACTCTATTTATCAAACGCCTGTAAAACCTAATTCTTATCCCGTAAAGAATCAACAACCATAAAGCAGAAACTGAAGACAACCACATCGCCTAATATTTTCCCAACAAAGAATAACATTGACTTAGTCATGTTAATGGTTATGAAAAGAAGCAAAACTTTTTCTCAAAAAGAGATAGGTAATGTCCGGGTAGAGTAAACATCTCCTATTTGCTAGCGATACCCATCATCTAGGGTACAGTCTCCGTTAAAGTGTTACATTACTAAATTTGCGCGTCCGCAGCCTGCACAGAAATATTTTAATGGTAAACTGAGCAAAAATATCGACTTTGATTACCTTTCACAATGTTCCAACTTACCAGAATAGTAATTACAACCAGAACATTCGTGGTTCTTTTCCTTGGACTCACAAAGGGTCATGTTTTAGTGAATTTGCCTTGTCCGTTGCTCAAGGCTACATTTTTGATGTAGAAAAATACATTGTAGAAATGTATCATCAGTGTCCTTTTTACTCCCAATTGAAACCCCAAAGTATTACTTTTACATAAGGACTAAAACTTTTTCCTGCATAAGAAATGCTGTTTTTGAAATAAGAAATATTCTGTTGTCCGTTAGAAGGCGAACAGATACGTTACCACACTTCAAGCTGCTAGAAATGTAAGATAATAATGACATATCCGAAATCTTTGAGTAGAAAAGAAAGCGTATACATGGGTTCTATCAGCAAACAACTTCAACCATTCTAGCAAACGATATTTTATCTGTTTCATCAGGAGTATTTAAAATCGGCATTTGGACGTTTAGACAGCAACAGATACGTTACCAAATATCTAGCCCTCTGTGCGAACTCAACCGATTTGGTCCTATTTATGGATTAGATGGAGTGAATATTGGTTAAAAACGTTGGTTCTTTTAATAAGAATGAAGAAACATATAAAATAACGCGGAAAATGCAGCTAAAAAAACAGATACGTTACCGACAGATACGTTACCTAGATTTCATTTTTGGCCCATATAGAAGTTATATATTACTTGTTTGACGCTGATATTTTAGCTTTTGTCAGAAGAAACATATAACAGTTGAAAATAAAGTAAAAACCATATCTTACAGGGCATATTTTGTGTTTTTATGGAAAATCATGAGAAACAGCCTTCCTCTCGGAAAATCAATAAATGTCTTAATAAAGAGGCATAATTTAGGCCATAAATTGTTGTCACATTACTCATTCGTCACGGTATTGAGATTCATAGGGGATAACCTTTGCACTGTACTCAAATACGGCTTAAGAACTGAAAGTAACGTATCTGTTTCAAATGGTAACGTATCTGTTTCGATAGTATTTGTAGTATTTTAGAGAAACTAACGTGAATATCATAAAATAATGGATTACTAATATACACCGTTACTCATTACATCAATTAGAGATATTTTTGAACATATATTTTGATAACTGGTACTTTTATAACAAATGCTCTACACTGGTATACCAACGTAAAAATGATGTCAACGATTTTCAAAGCAATTTACATAAAATTATAATGTGCAGGATCACGTATGATACCATCTGGCATAACAAGCAATAAATATTTAGTTGACCATGGATGCGTGTTTTGTATAATTGTAGATGGAATGTACAGAGGGCGAAAAATTTTAAAACAGAAAATTTACATGTATGCCTTCTTCAAACGTCAAATTTTCAAATAATGTACGAAATCAAAAAGGTTTATTATACTTTAAAAGATTTCTTATACACAGTAAAACGTCAGAAGACAAAAGTTTATACTGTAACTACTTTTGTTCCTTCAGCGATGGAATGAACAAAAGGCTACCCCTTGTAACGTAGCTATTAAAATGCAATCCAGGCCCTTCTAATGAACAAAGCATATCACTAGAAGTAGACCAATAGAGATTTCCCCTGTTCCATTTCAAATACCTAAGATATGTATTCTTCAATAAAAATATGAATATCTATCAAATGCGAAACTTTATTTTCACCATTTTCAAATCGTAATTTACCACTTTAGTGGAGACTGCACCTTTGGCCGTGCAGGAAAAGTCATGTCAGTATGGTGTGAAATAAATCGGTGTTTTTGTTCTTATTTAAGATAGTAAATTCCAGAGGAAAGGTCCTTGATATGTTATAATATTTTATATTTTCATTATGTTGTCGATTTTTGTTGTAGTGACACAGTCAGTTGCTTAAAATATATACTTAGTTCAATGGTGTTTCGGTTATCTCCCTTACTCTAAGAACAAAGTCGTTGTAGTTTGAGCATTATCTGGAATAGCATATCAATAGCGATCAACTGTGAAATGAATATCCCATAAACTGTCACTTGAGAAAGGCAATTTGTAATTACCCTACGGTAATTGGCAAAATTTGGATCATTAATTGGGAGCACATAATTGATACATCTGTAGGTGGAATTAAATTGAAGCGTTAGTTACTTTGTTCTTAAGATAGCAAAAACTTAACAAAGTAGGTTTCATAGAGGGTAGAAAAATATCAACAACAGTTGATTCACAGTTGGTTCAAACAATTTGCGGAAAGACCGTCCCTCCAAAGATTGGTTCTTTTGCTGACCATTACCATCGATGTCGAAATCTTGTTAACAAAGACTCTACGATAAGACTATATCGTTCATTTACGACGTCAAAATGCAAAGTGTCCCAACAAACATGATGTCGGACGTCTCGTTGTAGACCAAGCCTCGTTAGAATCATAAAATGCCTTTGACTTTCATTAAATTGACAAAATTATAATGCACTGATAAAAACAACTTTATGATGAGACATTACTTCTTTGAATTCGCATATGATGCACTAAATCATTGAATTACAATATAACATATATTTCAGTTTATCTAATTCGCTCAATAGATATTGCACAAAGATATATAACGTTTTACAAACTCTCTAGTAAAGAATTTAAGTCATACACAGAACAAGGGATAAGTTCGCATTACAAAAACAGAACTTTCAGTGTTTAATATTGTTTATTCCATTGTCTCTATTTTACCATATCCATAGTCAGTATCACAACTGATATTTCTGGGAAGCTGAGCTGTAACGGCAGATGTATTGTACACATTGCTATCATCTGGATAGCTAGCTTCGTTATAGATATTATTCTCAGCATACTCGTTACCCTTCTTCTTCCTTGTGCTATTCAGTTTATCATAGATACCATCACATTGCTCCTCATATATACCCGATTCCCTCGGTATTGGTGAAGAATAGTTTTTCGAATTATTTGTCGCAAGTGTCTTCGTATACTTAACGTTTGACCTCGGAGTGATATTGCTGTCTGTGTGTTTATTTTCTCCATATCCGTCCATTTCTCTATTCTTTGAGTGATATTTTCGTCTACAAAGAAGTAAAGAACAAACATATATTATATTTATCACAGTCATTTCGTAATCATTTTATCGTTTAATTGAAGATTCACACCCTTGTACTTTCCCTTTTAAAGACATACATGTATCTCACCTAAAGAATGCATCTGAGTATACACTGCAGGATATCAGGGGGATTTCTCCTTGAACAAATGTGACAGCTTGAATTTTGAAATTCATTATGGATAAAGTTCAAATGGGTTATGTGTAAAGAATCAAGTAAATTTTCTGTCATTTAATTACTGACCGCTTATAGTAAAAATCTTCAATGTTATCCGATCGGTCCGTGTTAATCCAATTAACATTATACACTTTTAATTGACAAATTTTATCAGATGAACCTCAGGAAACAAAGGAGTGGATTTTCAACAACATCATGTTGCAGCACCAACAGCAAAACCCCAAAAACACCGGATGCAAAAACGCAAAGCAGACAAGCACATAAAGCGACGCATAAGGGACAAGGAACGTCAACGCACAACACAGAAACATCAAACACAAAGGACTACACATAAACCAACGAGACCAATGGGCAACCGGTGCCGACTAAGGACGGCCATCTGCCACGGAAATCTCATTAGGAATCTCATTAAGATAATAAAAAATCACCTGTCGATATGTCTTTGAGGTATATATGTAATGTCTACTAAGCCTACATCACTAAGATGTGCATATTAATGACCGGTCGGTTGACAACATCGACCTTTGTAAAAAGCCTACATCACTAAGATGTGCATATTAATGACCGGTCGGTTGACAACATCGACCTTTGTAAAATCAATTAATGAATAGGGAGCAAACTATAAAAAAAGCTCTAAGGATGTACATTTTTAGGACTTCATTTGTCTTTTTGTTAGTCCCCCAACGGCAACGCCGAAGGGGACTCTTAGTTTCCTCTCGGTCTGTCTGTCCGTCCGTCTGTCTGTCCGTCCGTCTGTCCGGATATCAGTTTTCCGGACTTTTTTCTGCAACGCATAGAGATATCAAGATGAAATTTGGTACACAGCTTGGTCTTGGATGGTTACAGAGCAAGTTCGACTTTCGTCACGCTTGACCCATTTTTCGAGGAGTTATGCCCCTTGATGACTTGGAAAATTGAGTTTTTGTCAGTTTTCCGGACTTTTTTCTGCAACGGATGGAAATATTCAGATGAAATTTGATACACAGCTTGGTATTGGATAGTTACAGAGCAAGTTCGACTTTCGTCACGCTTGACCCATTTTTCGAGGAGTTATGCCCCTTGATGACTTGGAAAATTCAGTTTTTGTCAGTTTCCCGGATTTTTTTCTGCAACGGATCGAGCTATCCAGATGAAATTTGATACACAGCTTGGTCTTGGATAGTTACAGAGCAAGTTTGACTTTCGTCACGCTTGACCTATTTTTCGAGGAGTTATGCCCCTTGATGACTTGGAAAATTCACTTTTTGTCAGTTTTCCGGACTTTTTTCTGCAACGGATGTAGATATTCAGGTGAAATTTGATTTACAGCTTGGTCTTAGATATTTTCAGAGCAAGTTTGACTTTTGTCACGCTTGACCCATTTTTCGAGGAGTTATGCCCCTTGATGACTTGCACAACTCAGTTTTTGTCAGTTTTCAACCCTTCTTTATGCAACAAATACTGAAATAGAGATACTGTATTCAGGTAAAATGTGATACTCAGCTTAGTCTTGGATAGTTACAGAGCAAGTTCGACTTTTGTCATGCTTGACCTATTTTTCTAGGAGTTTTGCCCCTTGATGACTTGCACAATTCAGTTTTTGTCAGTTTTCCAGACTTTTTTTCTGCAACAAATAGAGATATTCAGGTGAAATTTGATGCTCAGCTTAGTCATGGATAGTTACAGAGCAAGTTCGACTTTCGTCACGCTTGACCTCTTCTTCGAATCGATAAAGCTAAAGCAGATAAAACCTCAGAACTGAGCTGCACAGACAGTAAGTTCAATTGAAACTCATACATGTTTAATTGAATAGTAATTCATAGGCAGAGTTTCAGGACATAAATATATGCCGCCGGTAGGGGACTATATCGCTCAGTGATCATAACATTTTTTTATAATAAGGGACACCCGTTTGATGTAACTGTTGGTCATATTCCATGTGTATATTATATCTCAACGATGAATTTATTTATGATCCAAAACATGTGGCATAATCTTCATATTCTGTTTTATGTTGATTATTTTCGGATTCTCTGGCACACTTCTGTACATTTTTAATTCCGGGGTTCGATTTTTTTTCAATGAAGATTCAAATAATGTTGTCTGACCTTATTGACTTTGAAACTGAATAAATGATGTATGCTTCTTTGATTTTTGTATTTCCTCTTTCATTGCTTTAACTACCTTGATATTTTCAATCGGTCATTCATAACAATTTTCATTCTAAGGAAATAAACTACAAATCCCGCATTTTTCAAAGCAACGGGAGTTGCATGCACGCAGGAGATACTGACTCTTTGTGGGCACCTTGTCTTAATTCTTCTTTTCATATGGTGGAGGTTTATGTTTGTTTGCTTTGATTCTTGTTTTATCCTGATTTGTGTGCCTTTGGTTTGTGATTTCCTGAATTATCGATTTTGTACTGTGTATTGGGGTATGTTCATTGTCCATATTTGTCACCCCTACCGGCTCGCCGGAGGAGATTTATAGTTTCTGTCTCTTTTGTCTGTCCGTCTGTCTGTCATATTTTAAATTTTCAGGGTTTTTTTTTTCGCTGTTGTTGCAGATAATGAGCTGATGTCTGGTATGTGAGTACATCTTTGTGTAATACAGATCAATTTTAAGTTTAGTTTCGATTGACTTATTTTTACAAGAGTTATAGCCCTTGGTCTTTTCAAATTTCATAATATTTTTAGTTTTCCGAACTTTTTGTTTGCTGTTATTGCAGATAATGAACTGTTATTGTAGTCAATGAACTATTATCTGCAATGCATGTATACTATTTATGTAATGTAAGCACAGCTTAGTGTGATAGAGGTCAAGTTTGAGTTTGGTTTCGAGTGACCTATTTTACATGAGTTATGGCCCTTGGACATAACAAAGCTCATGAATTTTTCACTTTTCCAGCCTTAACGTCATCTATGTTATTGCAAATAGTGATATGTGAATAAATTTTAAAGAGATACAGATGAAGCTAGAGTTTTGTTTTGATTGACATATTCTTACAAGAGTTATTGCCCTTGGACATAACAAATTTCACGAAGTTTTATTTTTCTTGGACTTTTCTTGGCTGTTGTTGAAGATATCAAACTGAATTTTGCTATGTTTAATTGTTTATATACAATAGCGTGGTAAAGATCAAGTTTAAGTTGGGTTCGATTGACATATTTTTTATATAACTAATTACCACTTGACTTAGCGAATTCTATGAAATTTTCAGTTTTCCATACCTTTCCCAATTCATAATTGTATATTGAATAAACATCAAAGAAGTACCTAACGGTTATCTCAGTCTCAAAGTCGAGAAGGCAAGGCCAAATGAACTCAATTAATATTTGTGTGGGTATTCATCTGTTGTTGTACAGTACAAGTTGTATTCATTCTATTGTGAGTGCTGTTGAGATTGTCGTCAGGATCTTCTTTAACTCATTTGTGTCACACTTATGCCCTTTGCCATGTGGAGCTCGTAAAAAAGTTCCCCGCGAGGGGTTTGACAGTAAGTGTTCTGAATATACTTCCATGACATTGTCGCCATAGCACTTTCTATATAGACATAACGTCAGACAGTGCATGAATTTTATGTTTTTTTTTTATTTCCATGCTTTATTAACATCGACGGCGGGTGCGGCTAGCCAACAGGGGATGCTTACTCCTCCCGGGCACCTGGTCCCACCTCTAGCTTGCTAGGGGTCCGTCGATGTTTAATTTTGTGCTCTTTTGTGAGTGCTGTTGAGATTGTCGTCAGGATCTTCTTTAACTCATTTGTGTCACACTTATGCCGTTTGCCGTGTGGAGCTCGTAAAAAAGTTCCCCGCGAGGGGTTTGACAGTAAGTGTTTTGAATATACTTCCCTGACATTGTCGCAATAGCACTTTCTATATAGACATAACGTCAGACAGTGCATGAATTTTATGTATTTTCATTTCCATGCTTTATAAACATCGACGTCGGGTGCTGCTAGCCAACAGGGGATGCATTCCTCCCGGGCACCTGGCCCCACCTCTAGCTTGCTAGGGGTCCGTTGATGTTTAATTTTGTGCTGTATTGTGAGTGCTGTTGAGATTGTCGTCAGGATCTTCAATAATCAATTGAAGCGTTTTAGGCAGACTTGCAGGAATAGATCTATGCCGGTAGGAGACTTATATCGCTCAGCGATCAGAAATTATTTTCAAATCTTGATCATTGTGTATCCAAGGAGAGTCAAATCATATGATCTTTACCGTTTCTGTATGATAAACAAGGTTACAACAACGATGCACATAATCAAAGCTACGCCAAGAACTGGACCATATATCTTTTCAGGTTTAACTGAAAATGAAGAAAAAAAAATATATTAAGTATTGAAATATGAACAAATATACCTAAATGTGTCATGGAGCAGTTGTAACGTATTATGTTTGTAATTTCACTATTTAGCTTATATCTTCAGTTCTACAATCCATAGATTTAAAGGTAAAGTTTATGAAGTTCATTTCTTATAGCGGTATCTTTTATAAAAATGTTGCATATCAAGTTTCAGCTAAAACATTTATTTTCCTTTTTAAAACTATAAACGTTATAAAAAGTTTACGATTAAAAAGAAAAAATAGGATATTTTTTCAATACCATTCGATTCAACTGTAGCATGCCTGTCTGACCCTTGTGGTAATTTTGTATCAGAGCCTAAAAAGAAAATACTCATTTTAAAAAAGTACAAATGTTTTAAAAAATCGAAATTCACCGTCAATGTTTATATGAAAGAAACATTTTGTATCGAATAATCCTTACATTACGGGTATATTCAACTGTAACATCCTCACCTTTAGACCTTGGCGATGAAGGAAATACTGTGATTAGGTCGACTTGGGATTGTACAGTTATATTTGGTATACCATCATCTAAAATATATTCAATACCAAGTAATTATACGTAAGCACATACAACAGTATCAAACTGATGTAAATGGAAATCAACAATGTAAGAAATTAAGATAACACATAAGCAATTTTGGTTCATTCAAACATACATTTAAATCGTTATCTTTAATATGGGCAATTTTGATAAAGGACAGATGACTCAAGTGTTCAAATTGTTGAAAGCATGAATGTATAACGTTCGACAGTCACAGTTACTGTTTTCTCATATTTCATATTAATTTTATGGATTCAGATAATGATTTAACCTTGGGATGTATATGTTTTTCGATGGCTAGCACTCACCGACTACACATACATGGACATAGGTATCTGAACAGTTCCTTGGAATTTCTAGCCTATTACTTTTTTCTGTGAAAACCATGTACCTCCCAGAACATTCCTTTGCTTCTCCTGGATAGAGAAAATTCTATAAAAATTTCATAAATCATCATCATTGCCATTCAAAAAACACATCGGCAATGTCTACTGTAATTATTATTTGCTCTATGTTTAAAAAAAATCCCTAATATGAGATAAAATACACAGTTTGTTGATTAGTACCTCATCGCTGAGTTCAGATTATAACCATACGACCTTAGTCGGACTACATGGAAGATCGTTACAAACAAACAAATAATTTTGCTCACAGAGTACATTTTTTTGACTTGTTCATTCATGATGCTTTAGATTACATGATGTTTAACATTTCTTCTATTCCTGTCATCGTCAATGCATGTTCCTTGATACATAAAAAATGAATACAACTAATAAAACAGATATAATGGAAGCTCTAAAAGATATTGTTGGGTTAAAGTTTGATAATCTTGTACCTACATAAACGACTGAAAATGCAGAAAGAAGCTGTCTTCGAAAGCAAAGATAATTGTTGCTTACAAAAATATTAACTCGCATCAAGCAAGGTCTTCAAACATTCTGCGAGTCAACATATCCCAGAAATGGAATCAATCAGATATGGATCCTAAAGAATTCTAAGGAACTTTTGGAAAATTTAAAAGCAACCAATTTCAATCATATTTACAGCTTAAAATCTTTCGACTTCTCCAAGCTCTATACTACCATTCCACCCCAAAAGCTCAAAAACAGACTGGCCAATATTATTAGCAATACCTTTCTTTCAAAAAAAAAAAAGGTAACAGGCGATACAAATACCTTGTCAATGGGCGGGAAGATACTAATTTCGTGAAGGAACACTCTGATTCAAACAAAAAGTATACCGAAGATGACATCATCCGGATGCTCGAGTTTTTGATTGACAACATTTTTGTGGTGTTTGGAGAAACTGTATTCCAGCAAATAGTTGGCATCCCCATGGGTAACTTTGCGCCTCACTGCTTGCGGACTTATTTTTATATTCATACGAAGCTGATATCATCCAGACCTTGCTCTCGAATGGGCAAAAGCACCTCGCATCCCACTTCAATTTTTCCTTCATATACATAGATGACATGTTGTCCATCAATAATCCGAACTTTAGTTATCGTCTACAGGAAATCTATCCTCATGAACTAGAGACCAAGGAATCAACCGAGAGCGACAGATCTGCTTCGTACATTTACTTGGATATACTTCTAACTTTCGACGCAAACGGCCATTTGAACACCTCACTGTATGACAAGCGTGATGAATTCAGCTTCCACATAACTAACTTCCTCTTCATGAGTAGCATCATCCCGTCTTTTCCTGATTTTTGCGTTTTTGTTTCCCAGCTTATACGGTACGCAAGGGCATATTCTCATCGTTAAAGCCAGACGACTTGCAAGTAAGCTACCTGTTCAGGGTTATATTTCACAACGGCTGAAATCATCTTTGAGGAAGTTCAACGGTCGCAACGGGAATATAATAAAAGCATATCAGATCACCCTCTCCAGAATCATTAGTAACATTCTGTGTTGTGATTGAATGGCTTGCGTCATCACGAAACAAGAGTTACTTATCACTGACGAGGGTTAAGTACCCGAAACGTGCATGTCTGGTCCGTGCTGAAAACTTGTTTGTTTTTAAATGATGCTATCGATTTGAATACGTTTAACATTCGTACTACTTGGTAAGTATCAATGCTGGTGAACCAGGGGTCCCCGAGGGCACATGTAGCCAAGTTCGATCAAATTCGGTTGATCGTCTGTCTCTTCAACGAATTCGAAAATTTCTGTTTCCAAATTTCTTGAAATTTCTAAAGTGTTGGTCTTGTAGTATCATATCCCGCCATTCCTGCTACGTCTTTCGGTATATTTTCGAACATAATAATTTTCACACTTTTGGTCATATTACATTGTTTAGATTGAGGATCACTGACAAGGGTTAAGTACCCGAAACGTGCATGTCTGGTCCATGCTGAAAACGTATCTGTTTAAGTAATGCTATCGAATTCGAATTTGAAGACGTTTAACATTACCTTATGTGTTCAACGATATGTACATCGAGACAATAACCGAATTTGAAGAGTTTCCATGGAGCTGTTGTATGCAATCAGGGGACGATGACTCTCCCTGGGCACCTGGTCTTACTTCGGAATGTTTTTCATTCCGGGGTTCGCAACCGTTTCTATGGAAAATCTAATGATTTCTCGACTTTGAGATTGAATAACTGATCGGTACTACTTCTTTGATGTTTATCCATTTAGATGGTCTTCTTATGACTCCAAATGCAATCATTTTAGTGGGCAATATTCGCCTTAATCAGTGATACATTTAAGGTCAGGGTGGCGACTTTTAATACAAATGAGGTAGAAGAAAGATGGATATGTCAACTTGTAGAGGAACATCTCTTCGAACTATTCAGACCAAAAAAAAAAAAAAATAAATAAAAATTTGCCTTTCTCGTTTTTTGGCTATAAACGTCCATTTTTGGCCTATTTTAACATTTTCATCATTTTAGAGAATATCACATCAGAACTTAACATACCTTTGCAATGCATGAAAATTGAAAAAAAGTCAAATAGAGCCTTATTTTTCTTGTTTCTTATAGCTTGTATATGAATTAAAGCCTATTTTGAAAAATGTTGATAAAATAAACAGTCCTAAGGAGTGTATTTTCTAATAAATACGATTTTGCCGGTTGCCATGGCGGCAACAACTCATTATTTTCATTAATAGCTAGAAGGTCGCCAGGTACACAAATTGTTTTCTATGTATAGAGCTATGGTTTTATCCTAAAGCAGTCAAACCAATATGTACCCGAATTCGTTTTTGAGTAAAATGACTATTTCTATAAGTAGCACAATAATTTGTGCAAAAACATCAGCATTTTGACCCCAAAACATTAAGATTTACTCGAAGTTCGAATTTCTAATTCTCTCATTTTTAAAGAGTATTATGAGTAGGATATATTTGGATGTATGAATCTTAAGAGAGAAAATCACTGACCATCGAGCATTGTATGGAAACTTCAAAATTTTGATTTTCCTTTTTTCACATTTTTTGTAATCATTTTGATGCTCCTTGACCATTTATAGCAATAAAAAGGTTTTTAAACTTTTTAAAAGAATATTTGCCTGTGTTTTAGTTGTTACCATGGAAACCTGCTAGTGAGACAAAAAAATTCTGTAAATTTGTAAGATTTCCAACGTATTTTTTTCATGTTTCACACTGCTCAATTAAATTCAATTCAGTATCAAACAAATGCCTCATGTAAAGTGTTATAGAAAAATTAAATAACATACATTAAATTGAAGTGACTCCGTTGCTATGGTAACCTGAAGTAGGCCTATTTTTTAAATTTTGAAAAATTGAAATTATGTCTCTAAAACATAATTCAATATTTCAAATCTGCAACGGTCAGTACATATAATACAGATTGCGTATGATTAACCTATCACAGCTTTACTATAATCATGAAAAAAATCGGGAAGCCTTTTTGAGGAAACTCGGAAAAAATTGTTTAAAAAAGTCCCTTTTTTCAGTAAAATTCAAAATTTATCATTTTAAATATCAAATGATTTTAAATAACTTTTCTAATTTACAAATGAATTTTCGCTCTTATTTTGTATAAATAGACTAAGGGAGATATATCTATATGTCATATGGGGAAAATCCTCCATAGCAACCGATTTTATTCCATAGCAACCATTTTCAATAATTAAATTTGATTAATTATGACAAGTTTTTTACTTGTTATGTATATGATTTTTTGTTTGGCTCATATCATGATATTTTCGTATGTTGCAAATATTTTATCTTTTTCCAAAATTTCACAGAAATTGCCCGTTTTACCCAGCAGCGAGATATTCACCTTAGTTACCATACCTTTCAGATCCGTAGATGCGTAATATCAGTTTATCTTATATTACCAAGTATGGATATTTATTCCATACTACTGTATTGAAAGTCTTACAATAATAAGCAAATTACAAAACATGAGAAATTATATACATAAGATGTGATAAATCCTCCATAGCAACCAATCTTATTCCAAAGCAACCATTTTCATTAATTAAATTTATCATTTTATTACGGGCTTCTATCTTGTTATGTATGCAATTTTTTATTTGGCTCATAAAAGGATATTTTCTGTTGTTGCAATGTATCTATTATCAAAAAGGTCATTAAAATTGCCCATTTTACCTAGCAAAGAGATGTACACCTTTGTGCACCGTAGTTATCATACCTCTCAGTTCAGTAGATGCATGATACCGTTTTTTTTTATATTCCCTCGTATGGATATCTATTGTATACTCATTTATGGAAAGAATTACAGTGATGTGCAGTAACATGAGAAACGAGATATACATCTTAGTAACCATACATTCAGCCCCACAGATGCATAATACCGATTTATTTCATATTACCAAATATGGATTTTTTTTCCATATTCATATATGGAAAGACTTACAATAATTGGCAGATTACAAAATTCTCCATTGAAACTAACTTTTTACCTTAGCAACCACTTTTCATTTTTCTGCTAAGCACCGTCAGATGGAATTTTCAAATGTTAAGTGTTTCCTTTTTGTAAAATTATGTATACTATTGTATGGTGAATGGAATAAAGAGATATCATTGCATGGTAATAATTAATCTACCTTTATGATAAATGGGAAATGACAATTCTGCGCCACAAGCCCCACACATGTAAATGGGAAATATAGGCCTCCCTCACCTAAAGGTGAGGGACCAATCGATATCTTTTATAGAAATAGTGTCAGATATAAGATGGCCCGGAGATCATTGAATCATATCCTCCTCCTCTTCAGGATATGCTTCAGTGAACTCCAGGACGAGCCTTACTGGCTCGTCAGAAGCTCCAATCGAAATTGTGCCATCAAGGCTGTATACAAATATTTTAAACACCTTGACCTTGAAATCAATGGTAATCTTACACACGTCATAAGCAATAAGTGTATGAAGTGTGGTGATGACCCATTCAAAAATGTACCCTCTACGCAGTATACAAAGATTTTAAACATTAGCAGTCTGTGACCTTGACCTTTGACCTTGAAAATCAATTGGATTCTTTCTATATCCTAAGCAATTATTGTATGAAGTTTGGTGAAGATCGAATCAAAACTGCAACCTTTGAGCTGTATACAAGGATATTAATATGGATTCTCTGTAAAAACCTAAAAAAAAACTGACATGTTTGGCCAAGACTTGTCTCAAATTTTGATATTTTTTGTATACAAGGTGTATATGATGTCCTCAGAACGAAATGTTCTTCCATTTTTTTTCTCTGATGTTCTGTTGCCATGTTAACCAAGGTTTTGTATAAAAAAAAACTTTAAATAAGGCAATTTTATGCATCCCTTCACTATGGAAACGAATGTTGAATGTATATGCAATTTTCTGAACAGATTATTTAAACCCTCTTCAGTTAATATGATTTGATTATTCAATGATAAATATGGATAATGACCATATCCCTGTCTACAGTACAAAATCGATAATTCAGAAAATCAGAAACCGAAGGCATACAAAATCAGGATAAAACAGGAAACAAAGCAAACAAAAACAAAAACCTCCACCATATGAAAAGAAGCGAACTCCCGATATGAGAGTGAGACCAGGTGCCCAGGAAGAGTTAAGCATCTCCTGCTTGCATGCAACACCCGTCGCTTCAATTCGGTAGAACTGTCACATCCGGTTACTTCCATTTTGGAAGATATAGAGTACAATCTTTGGTTGGATGCTCATTCTTAATGTACGCCACATAAACTTCTTTTTCAAGAAAATTGCATATTCAAAATATGCAATTTAGGCCTTCAAAATGCGCATTTTAGGCCAATTTAGACCTGATTTTACCTGTATTTCACTTAATTTTGACATGGATAATAATGACATGAGTAATAATGAGTAATAATGACATGAGTAATAATTACAGTTGCCTGTTTCCTGAATAGTACTATCCTAGGACTTCATGGGAATCGAAGGAAATTTATGTAGAAATGATATTTTTCTAGGTTTTTTTTGCCTTTGAAATAGGCTACTATGGTAACATTTGGAACGAATTCATGTCATAAGTAAAAAGCTAATTTCTAAAGATGTATCCCTGCTATCGTTACAAAACTTGGTATGTAGATGTAATAAAGATAATATGATGCTTACACAACCTCGAGAAAATGTCAAGGCCATTTGATCAATTTTCAAGGTAATTGAAACATATTGCTACTTTCAGGCCAAATGATGTGATTTTCACCTAAAAAAAGACATCATTAACAGTAAACGGTATGGAACAATCAATAAGGGGTCAAAGTATGATAACTGCATTATTTGTTGGGATGAGTATCAAAATTATCGAATACCATTGAAGACCCAAATAAATGTCACATATTTTATGAGAATAATCTAGAAAATCTCAATTTTATGCTCTTATTGAAAGTATGTCATACATAGAAGTGAAATATAATTTAACAAAACTGTGGTGAATTCTACTTCTTTTGATAGATTGTTCTACTGTCAATATTCAAAATCAAAATATCTAATGAAACAAGTTAGAGAAATAAATTCAAAATAATTGGAAATCCTGTTTTTGTGTAAATTTGAGTCTAAAGTTAGAAATGACCTTGAGCTTAAGACAGATGACCTTGAAATGATTAGAATGTCAAGTGATAATGATAAACGAAATTTGTATGCAGGTTTCCTATTTCAGAATCATAGGACTCAAATATGGGGAAAAACATTGTTTTTAAATATGCGGTACACCGAAATATCGATTCCAAGTTGCTATAGCAATGGTTTTTGATTAGTATTCATGGCAAAATGGTGAGTTTCACCCTAAATTTTATTTCTTGAATTTTTCGGCAATGGACATTAATTTTGTCAAGGTGAAATCGAATACCCATAACATGTGCCAAATTATGGTTCTCAACCTTCAAAATAGTCAAAAACAGGCAAAAAAATGACCCTAAAAATATACCTTATTTTTGACACGGTTTCCATGACAACAGTATGCCACAACATGTCTTATTCCTCATATATCTGATGGTGTCAAATAGATAGACTCCATTGCGATGGTAACCATGGCTCAAATACAATGATAAAGTTTGTTTTCAATGTTTTTAGATCAAGATTGATAATTACAGAAATTTTCATCAAAATCCATGACATGCTGTGGCCAGCTGTTTTAGGTTTTTTTACAGGGAATCCATATTAAAATATTTACAACCTGTGACCTTTACCTTTGACCTAAAACCTTGAAAATCAATAGGGTATTTACTCTTGCCATAAGTCATAATTGTATGAAATTGAATACAGATCCAATGAAAAGTGCAATCTTTAGGCTGTATACTATGATTTTGATTATTTCCGATCTGTGACCTTGACCTTCGACCTTGAAAATCTTATTCTTCAACAATGTTTTCAATGTTTATTTTCTGCAGCAATTTTATTATCTCAAAAAAGTTATCGATTTTTGTTCGTAATATCAGTTATTCTTGATCTTTATCCCAAGACATATCAGCTTTTGGTTTATAAATAGAGTCATAATAGCCTTTTATTTTACACTCTAATCCGTTGCTAAGGACATATAAATACTGATCAGGAGGGCATGGGGGTTAATTTGCATTTTTCTTGAATTCTTTTAAAACATTTATGTTATAATTTGGCTAATAGAGATTTAAGATTGTTAGGAATATGGTTACATCGCATTTAATTAAAGAAGCATCAACGGTTGCTATGGGATATTCATGGTTGCTATGGATGCAATGAATGGTTGCTATGCAGTGTGTAGGTTGTACGTCACTGTTTCACTCTAAAAGGCATAAAACTAAAACACAATCTAAATTTTTGGTCTCTAAATCTCTGTTAAACTCTTATTTTGAGGAGTTGTTATGGAGTAAATGGTTGCTATGGAAACAAAAAATACATAAAAGGGTTAAATTATTTCATTCATCACCAATGCAACATTTATAAATTGATTTACGGCAAAATGACGAATGAATCCAGTCAATATAGATGAAAAAGAGTAAGATATCACTTTTTGTCGTTTTGCTTTTTCTCAAAATTAAGAAAGTTTAAGCTTCGTTTCCATAGCAACCGTTAAGAGGCTTCCCAATTTTATTTTTCAAAAAACTCAATAAACTTTAGTATTATACTAAATAAGTTTATTTTTGTTTGTATATGGTTGCAGATTTGAACTAGCTGACCCTAAAAAATGATGAAATTTAGTCGAGGCCTTTTATGAAAACTAGGTCAACTTCCGGTTACCATAGCAACATATTCAATATATGCAAAGGATTTTTTTATAATCATTCTTAAAGACCAAACCTCAAACTATGATATAGCATTTCAGAAATTATGACAACTTTCATTTAAACTAAAGAAAACATAGTGTACATTTTGCTGTTTTAGACATTTTGATATGTACAAAAAGCGGTATCCATGGTAACAACTTTAAATGCCATAAAAACTATGAAAAATTGACTAAATATCAATATCATGCATCGTTTTGTTTAAGAATCCTACATTTTCTTTCGATGAAATAAGAAAATTTGAAATGTAAATTTTTGCACTTTCCATGATTTTCATAGGGAATGCTCAATGGTAAGTGATTTTCTCTCTTAAGAAGCAGAACTCATGGGAAAATGACATTTTTTCCAATTTTCGGCGATTTTTGATTGAAAAATATTCATTTTCCCAAAAATACCCATTCAGCAATGAAAATTTCAAGAGTATTATTTTTTTCTGAAATAATGCAACAAACTGAGCTTATACCATTTATCGTCCATGTCGGTTTCAAATATCACGTGAAATAAAAATAGAGTTATCTCCCTGTAGTCGCAACCTTAACCTTAACAACTGTACTAAGAGAAGGGAGGGGATCTCCAACAAGACCCTGTTGCAGCACCAACAGAAAAACACGAAAACATCCGATGCGAAAACACTAAAGACGAGCATACCAATGGACACACGACATATAAACATTGAACACAAAAGACAACACATAAACCAACGAGACCAATGGGTAACCGGTGCCGACTTTAGACGGCCATTTACCACAAAGTAAATGTAGCAAATGGTGTGGTTATCATGGATTACGTGCGCACAACCCTTTCACTTCTCCAATTACCCAGAGGTCTCGAAGAACGTACGAAAGTGGTGTAAAACAACCTCCTCACTGTTATATGACCACACACAAACACGAACGCTAACGCAGGGGCCCAACAACAGATGAATATGTAAATGGATATAAAAAAGAGGGCATATGTGCTCTGCCGGCTGTAGCGAGCTCATGTATATAGTTACCCGAGGAGTCCGACTGAAATTCAGATAGGACAAGTGGTCAATGCAATTTATGTGTATTGAAAATCGATGTCGACTTTTTACATTTTATATCGGCATTGATGGTTTAGTTAATAGTAGTGTAACGCTTAAGTATGTATAATAAGTGCAGTAAGATGTAAGCACTCGTGGTGGGTTTTTCTAGATACCTCGTGCCTTCATAGGTTATTAAAAGCGGCCGCTGACACTCTTAGATGGTTACAATTTTCCATTTTAAAGAGACTGCCAAAACTAAATAGTCGAATTATAGTGAGATTTTTTAGCTCACCTGAGCCATAGGCTCAAGTGAGCTATTGTCATAGTGTTGCGTCCGTCGTCCGTCGTCCGTCGTCGTCGTCGTCGTCGTCGTCGTCCGTCGTCGTAAACTTTTCACATTTTAAACTTCTTCTCCAGAACGGCTGAAGGGATTTTGATGAAACTTGGTAGTTATGAAGTACTCATGGTTCCCTACAAGTGTTGTTGTTTTTCGTCCGGATCTGTCAACAGGTGGCGCCACCACAGCCAAAAGAAGGTCATGGAGGTACCCTCCTTTGACAAACTTCTTCTTCAGAACCGAAGCATGTACATTTTGTATCGACAAACCGAAAGCATCAGGATTTTCTAGAGAGATGTCTTAAGAAGTGTTGTTATTTTTGGTTCCAATTCGAAGTCAAATTTTTGACGCGTTTTTGACGTCTTTTCGGACTTTGTCAGAAATGCACATTTTTGCACTATTTCTTTAAATAACTCAATAAGTGTATGATTTTACACACTCATTTACTACATATTTATCATATTTAACGTATGTTATTTTATGCTTAAAATTTATTTTTTTGATTTTTTATGATTTTTTTTCTTATGTAAAAAGGAAGGGGGGGTTGATTTTCATACATTTTCTGCTTCTTTTCTATAACCACTCTTCAGATTGTCATGACAATTTGTAGGTATGAGGTACTCATGCATGGTACCCTACAAGTGAAAGAAGTTTGTCAAGATATCCACTTTTGGATTTTTAAGGAATATTTTTTATGATTGTACATAGGTATAATGTATGTTTTCCATGCCAAATGGACCCATGGGGAGTAGCTTCAAACCCCGGCGGGACCCCAACAATTTTTTTCCCTTTTTCAGTTTTTTTTCTCTTTTTATTTTTATATTTATCGCTAGAAATGAAACTGTGAAATAATTTTGTCAAAATATCAACTTTTAGATTTTTAATGATTTTTTAAATAAGACAAGCTATAGCTAGTTTGGCTTTGTGTACTTATTTTCATACTTCGAATTAACTTGGCCACATACGCTATGAAATATACGCTGAATTTATTTTTAAGATGTTGACTTTTTGTGTCGCCTGCGAAGCACAGCGACACTTAGGGATCACTTTGTCTGTTGTTCGTCTGTCCGTCCATCCATCCCTCCGTCTGTCCGTCTGTCTGTCACACTTGGGTGTCACACCCCATAACTTTTGATTGGTAAGTGATAGGGCTTTGATATTTAGTCCCCTACCGGCAACGCCGAAGGGGACTCTTAGTTTCCTCTCGGTCTGTCTGTCCGTCCGTCCGTCCGTCCATCCGTCTGTCCGTCTGTCCATCTGTCCCATTTTCAGTTTTCCGGACTTTTTTTCGCTGTTGTTGCATATATTGAACTCATTTTTGGTATGTGGATATATCTCAATGTGATACAGATCAAGTTTGAGTTTGCTTTCGATTGACCTAATTTTACAAGAGTTATGGCCCTTGGACTTAGCAAATTTTATGGAAGTTTCAGTTTTCCGGACTTTTTTCCGCTGTTGTTGCATATATTGAACTCATTTTTGGTATGTGGATATATCTCAATGTGATACAGATCAAGTTTGAGTTTGCTTTTGATTGACCTAATTTTACAAGAGTTATTGCCCTTGGACTAATCAAATTTTATGAAAATCTCAGTTTTCCGGACTTTTTTCCGCTGTTGTTGCATATATTGAACTCATTTTTGGTATGTGGATATATCTCAATGTGATACAGATCAAGTTTGAGTTTGCTTTCGATTGACCTAATTTTACAAGAGTTATGGCCCTTAGACTTAGCAAATTTTATGAAAATTTCAGTTTTCCAGACTTTTTTCCGCTGTTGTTGGATAAATTGAACTCATTTTTGGTATGTGGATATATCTCAATGGGATACAGGTCAAGTTTGAGTTTGCTTTAGATTCATCTATTTTTACAAGAGTTATGGCCCTTGGACTTATCAAATTTTATGAAAATTTCAGTTTTGGTTCTATTGCAAATAATGCACTGATTTTTGGTAAATGAAGACATCTCAGTGTGATACAGACCAAGTTTGAGTTTGGTTTCCATTGGCCTATTTTTACAAGAGTTATGGCCCTTGGACTAAGCAAATGTCATGAAATTTTTAGTTTCCCGGACTTTTTCATGCCTGTTATTGCAGATAATGAGCTGATTTTTTGTATGTGAATACATCATAGTGTGATGCAGATTTGAGTTTAATTTAGACTGACTAATTTTCACAAGAGTTATGGCCATTGGACTTAGCAAATTTCGTGAAATCAGTTTCCCAGACTTGTCTTGGCTGTTGTTGCAGAGGATGAACTGATGAACAGAGATGCAAGTCATAAATTTATGCCGCCGATAGGGGACTTATATCGCACAGCGATCATTGCATTTTTTCACATGTGTATTCCTTGTTACAAGACCTTAATACACATATCAGAGTTTTTGACCTTGTGACCTTGACCTAGATATTTGACCTACTTTTCTAAAAATCTAATATTGGCTATATCTCTTGATTGGCAAGTGATAGGGCTTTGATATTACACATGTGTAATCTTTGTGAAAAGACCTTTCTACGCAAACCACATTTTTTGACCTCGTGACCTTGACCTAGATATTTGACCTACTTTTCAAAAAATCTAAGATTGGTTATATCTTTTGATTGGTAAGTGATAGGGCTTTGATATTTCACATGTGTATTTCTTGTGACAAGCCCTTTTTTTCCCATACTATATTTTTTAACCTTATGACCTTGACCTAGATATTTGACCTACTATTTAAAAAAACAAATTTGGCTATATCTATTGATTGGCAAGTGATAGGGCTTTGATATTTCTCTTGTGTATTCCTTTTGACAATACCTTTCTACACATACCATAATTTTGACCTCATGACCTTGACCTAGATATTTGACCTACTTTTCAAAAAAAAATTTGCTATATCTTTTGATTGGTAAGTGATAGAGCTTTGATATTTCATATGTGTATTCCTTCTTGTGACAAGGCCTTTCTACACATATCATAACTTTTGACCTCATGACCAAGACCTAGATATTTGACCTACTTTTCAAAAAATATTAGATTGACTATTTCTTTTGATTGCTGAGTGATAGGCCTTGATATTTCACATGTGCATTCCATGTGACAAGACCTTTCTTCACATACCATCATTTTTAGCTCACCTCGACGAAGTTGAGTGAGCTTATATGCTATAACCCCACGCGTCCGCGTCCGCGTCCGCGTCTGGTTAAGAAGTTTGGGGTAGCTCAGTATCTGTCAAAGTACTAACGCTACAGTAACCAAACTAGCACAAGTGATTAATCTTTGGATGCTGAGGTGAACCCATGCATCGTATGCAGCATCTGAACTACATTTTCTGCTTGAGTGACTTGGTTAAGAAGTTTGGGGTAGCTCAGTATCTGACAAAGAACTGATGCTACAGTAACCAAACTTGCACAAGTGATTCATTTTAGGATGCTGAGGTAAACCCATGCATCAGATGCAGCATCTGACCTACATTTTCCGCTTGAGTGACTTGGTTAAGAAGTTTGGGGTAGCTCAGTATCTGACAAAGTACTGATGCTACAGTAACCAAACTTGCACAAGTGATTCATCTTTGAATGCTGAGGTGAACCCATGCATCGGATGCAGCATCTGACCTACATTTTACGCTTGAGTGATTTGGATAAGAAGTTTGGAGTAGCTCAGTATCTGACAAAGTACTAATGCTACAGTAACCAAACTTGCACAAGTGATTCATCTTTGGATGCCGAGATGGACCCATGTATCAGATGCAGCATCTGACCTACTTTTTCCACTTGAGTGATTTCGCTTTTAAAAGCCAATATTGAGCAGAGTATAAGTGCTACATGTACCAAACTTGGATATTGGATGTATCTTTGATCAAACTTTCATAAAATGACCTTGACCTACTTTTTCCGCTTGAGTAATTTTGCCTTTAAAAGCCAATATTGAGCAAAGTATAACCGCTAGATGTTCCAAACTTGCATATTAGATGTATCTTTGATCAAACTTTCATAAAATGACCTAGACCTACATTTTCCGCTTAAGTATTTTTGCCTTTAAAAGCCAATATTGAGCAAAGTATAACTGCTACATGTACCAAACTTGCATATTGGATGTATCTTTGATCAAACTTTCATAAAATGACCTTGACCTACCTTTTCTGCTTGAGTGGTTTTGCCTTTAAAAGCCAATATACATGTACTAAGAAATATATTTGAATTGAATTTCGCTGTCACGAGGTGAGCTTCGTAATCTGTGATTACCTATGTTTTACCTCGTGCACTTGCCCTATATATTTGACCTACTTTTCAACAAATCTATGATTTGCTATATCTTTTGAGTGGTAAGTGATAGGGCTTTGATATTTCACATTTGTATTCCTTATGAAAAGACCTTTCTAAATTTGCCATAATTTTTAACCTAGTGACCTTGCCCTTGATATTTGACCTAATTTCAATAAAAAAAAATCCGCTACGCAGGCGACACAAGCATTCCTTGGATTGCTTTTTTTCATACATGCATATTTCAGAACAATTTCCCTATTTAATGATTATTTTCTCTGTCTTATTTCTGTATCTATGGTAAACATAGTCGCCATATATCTTGTGTTACAGATTTTATTGGTTCAATACCTCCTTGCCCCTTTAGTAGGGGTAACTAGAAGAAATAAAAAGGTGTACACTAAAAATTTTGACTGACTTGAAATGCCCGGAAGTCTGTAAAATTGGTCTTTTTTGATTGCGAATCTTTGGCACGCATAAAAATGTAAAGAAAAAAAAAGGGGGGGGGGTCATGCATGTCCTATTTTCGCAAATTTCACTTTTTTTACAGGAACTCTGCGTCCTCATCGAAAATGTTCCGAATTTTGCATATTTTCAAACCTATCTGTAGATTGCATAAAAGACAAGATCAAGTTCGAAGTTAAATTTATCACGACTATTGATTCAATATGCTAAAAATACATTTCCAAGCGCCGCATTTCGGCATATTTACCGAAAATAATTTGTCCAAGTGGCTTCACTGGGTCATGAGGTTTGATACACCGTACACTGCTGTTTGGAAAATAAATTGGCTCAATTTCTGCACAACTCACTTGAATTAATATTGTCCGCTAACAACTTGTCTGTGTTAATTGGATTAACACGATTTTGACTGTACGTTACATGTATTAAGATGAAATCAATACTATTCAAAAGCTCTCATTCATAGATTTCTGTATAATTTAATATGAATAAAGGCAAAACCGAAAAGTCTTTGTTTTTTATGCTTCCGGAATCAAAGATACGGGGGCATATAGTTTTTGGCCTGTCCGTCTGTCTGTTTGTCCGAAAAACTTTACATTGGGCATAACTTTTGATAGGAAGGTGATAGAGCTTTCATATTTCACATGTGTATTCCTTGTGACAATACCTTTTCATTGATACCAACATTACTCTGACCCTGACCTCTTACATACTTAACAGAAAATGGTGTTTATACCAACAAAGATGCCACCGCGGGGCATTCGTGTTTCACAAACACAGGCTTTATTATTTTCTGGCATACTAGCTATTAATAATGAAAGGTTTGGTGTTCAATTTTAAATAAACTTAATTTATGAAATCATTTCATTGTTTTATTCTGTTTCTGTTGCACATTAATGTGGAATTTTACAAAATGATTTTATTTTTGATGTTGCATAATCGAACTATACTAGCTGGGCATATGACTTTGGATCGCATAATCCATCTTTTCAAATCAGTAAAAAAGTTGTTGTTTTGAAATGTGACTATTTTCTCTTGTTTGTACTTTTAAAGGTTGTCTGAAAAAAAAAATTTGTCTGCATCCGGCAAAGAAAGGTTGTGGGCTAAAATCCTGGTACTGGCACTATCAGTATTCAATGTCAGTATGTCAGTTAGAGCGTGCATGGGTATCAGGTGAGCGTTGTGCCCCCTGGAGCTCTTGTTTATTCAACATACAATTTCAGAGGGTACGAGGGATACAAGTCGTAAAACTAAAGTGAATTGAACAAGACCAAATAAAGGTATCATAAGAATGGGTTAAAGAAGATTTTGAGACATGGCTTTTTCTTAACATTTATCGTTTAAAGCAAACACCTGTGATAAGCATACAAATGTTATATGAAAATATCCACATCAAAAATTCCTATATCCAGATTATGTCAACATGTGTCTAAATGCGATTTATTCATGTCAACATGCAAGATAATCATGTCAACAAGTAAGAAAAGAGGTAGACATACAACTTCGATAAGTTACATGTTGAAATAAATATGTTGCATGTTGACATAAATGAGTTGCATGTTGACATATTCAACTTGTATGTCGACAATTTTAACTTGTATGTCTACATATTTAACTTGTATGTCGTCATATTTAACTTTTATGTCGACATAATCTGAAATGAAATATCTTGCATGTAGGAAGCAGAAGTATACCACTATATTTTATCTATCCCTAACTTCTTGTCTAAACTCCTGAGAGCTCCTTCGACGGACTTCTGAAATGAATGTATAACTGATATTCTCCTTTCGAAGTTACGGATTCAATGTGACTTATACAGGTCAAAATGAAGAAAATGTTTGAGGATCAAAGTCTAATAAGAACCAGCCGTAGTGATAATGTATTTCCCATTAATAATTGTTTAAAGTCCTTCATGTATCAAGAAATCAATTCAATTATTCACCTGTAGGTTCGTTTTCATTTGGCGGCCTCCTTTATCCATTGTTTGTATCTCGAACCGTTTTGATATTGGAAATGTGGACAAGAACAGTTGAAGAAGGGGCAAGGAACATCAACTCACACCACAGAAACATGAAACACAAAGACCACACATAAACCAAGCCCCGACGGTATAAATGCATTTCCAACAGTTAATCTAACATATACCTGTCAGAACCACAAATGATTTAAAGAAGATCCTGACGATAATCTCAACAACACTCACAATAGAGCACCACATTGAGCATCGACGGACCTCTAGCAATGTTTAACGTCTTCAAATTGAATAGCATCAATTAAGAACAGATAAATTGGCAGCATGGACCAGACATGCACGTTTCGGGTACTTAACCCTCGTCAGTGATCCTCAAGCTAGGTTTTGGACCAAGTGCCCGGGAGGAGTAAGCATCCCCTGTTGCCTAGCCGCATGCGCCATCAATTTTCATGCACGAAAATAAAAACTATATATAAAATACATGCACTGTCTGAGGTTAACTACAGTACATTTACCCTCTAAATATCGTTATATCGATGCCTTATATTGTATAATTAACATCCAAATGTTAAGGGTTCTAACCTTTTATAACAAATAAACCTAGTACGTTGATAACATGTCTGAATGTTCGTACGATTTAGTCTACATCAAATGGTTGTTTAAAATGTACAAAATAAATTCATCATGTTTAATCACAAATTACCACTATTACCTCCAGTGTGATTGTGTGGAGCTTCATAGACGTGACGTTCTGGATTTATCCAATATGATGTATTTTTTACATATCCACGTTGACAAAGGTCGTCGTTAATTGAAGCGAGATACTTCTCTTCATCGAGACACTTCTCTTTCATGTCTCTTTGAATCATCCTGTCATTCAGGTAGGTGTCATATTCTGTTAAAAAATATAAGTAAAAACAATTTGGCATGTTACTATCAAATGTCTTTAGTTATAATCTTAAAGATATATGATGTAAATTTTTCAGTCGCATTTTAAAATTACGACTGAAAATTGACCTCTTCTTTTGCGGATAATGGGTACTAAATAAGATTACAAGCAACACAAAGCATCAATATCAGTATACGTATATTCAAATAGGAAGCGACCGTTAACCTAAACAAATTTCATCAACCAAATCAATTAAAACGCGTGTCTTAAAGGCTGTTTGCAACGATTTTCATCATTTCCAATCAGCATCATCTTTGATCTGTGACCTTGAAAATCAATAGGAATCTTTCTCATGGGGCAAGCGATTAGTATATAACATTTGGTAAAGATCCAATCAATTGTCTAACCTCTAGATAGTATTAATGCTTGTTACTTTGACCTTTGACCTTTAAAATCAAAATGATTATTCCTCTTGTTAATAGCAATTAGAGTTTGAATTCTTATAATAAACTAATTAAACTGCAACTGTTATGCTGTACACAAGGATTTTAAATATTCCCAGTCTATGAATTTACCTTCGACCTATAACCTTGGAAATCGATGTGATTCCTTTTTCTTGTTATACGAAAGATAAAAATGAAGTCTCGAACGATCTTATAAATTTTATGCCCTTTACGAAGTATACAAGGATGAATAATTTCCTATTGTGTCCTTGACATTTGGTTCATTGCTTTAAAAATCAGCTGGGTTATTTCACTTGCCATTAGCAAAAGCATATCGCACGCAAGGAAACAAACTGGACAAACACAGTATCGTTGCCTGCAGCTATATTCTCCTATGCGGACTTCAATCTATGACTTCATAGAAGCACTACGTATCAAAATGCCGTTACGGTGTCTTTGGCACTGAAAGTGTCTGTTTACGTTAGATATGTGTGTCCAATACAAGAAATAATACAATATTTAACATTGTTTCATACGTTTTATCTTCAAATAGATTAATTAAAAAAAAGTCTCTTTATTGATCTTAATCACCATTCCTGAAAGTTATTGCAATATTCCTGCAGAGAAGTAGTTTGGCTGACGGCAGATATACTTTTCCAGATGAAGTCAGGTACGAAATCGGAAAATATTATTGTGTGCAGAATGAGGCAATACGTGTATGAAGTTAAATAAGAACCATGTCTATGCTGCATACAAAGTGTGACGCAAATTCGTACATGTACGTACAATGTCACTCAGTTGCATACGAACGATTAACACTGCGCATAAGTTTTGAATGGAAGATGATAGAGCTTTCTTATTTCTAATGTGTATTGTTTGTGACAAGACCTCCCCACCTATAAAAAACGTTGGATCTCGTGACCTTGACCTCTGACATACTTTTAAAGAACTTGAACATTGGATATAATTTTTGAATGGTTATTGATACGGCTTCAATATTTCACATGTGTATTTCTTGTGACAAGACAGACCTTTCCATTGGTACCGACATTTTGAACTCATGACCTTGACCTTTGACCTACTTTTCAAAAACTTTAACATTGGGCATGTTTTTTTGAATGGTAAGTGATACGGCTTCCATATTTCACATGTGTATTTCCTGTGACGAGACCTTTCCGTTGATACCATCATTTTTACCCTATGACGTCGGCCTTGACCTTTGACCTTCTTTTCAAAAAACGTTAAAATTGGGCATTACTGTTGAATAAGTGATAAGGATTCCATATTTCACGTATTTGTTTTGACAAGACCTTTCTATTTATACAAAAATTGCTTTCCTTGATTTCACCTTCGACCTTCTTTGCGAAAACTTTAACATCGGACATAAATTTTGAATATTACATGATATAGCTGTGGTATTTCACATGTGTATTCCTTGTCCCACGATTTTACCATTTATATCAGCATTCTTTAACCCAGTGACATTGACCTTCTCATTTCATACAGAAAATGTTGTTTATACTAACAAAGATACCACCGGGTGCATTCGTGTCTCACTAACACAGGCTTTATTTCTTTTAAAACTGGTATAACATGAGACACAAATACATTTTGCTGTTAATTTCTCGTTGCATGTGTGATTACTTGCGTCGAACATTATGTACCTTCTGGTATATATGACTTTGACAGAAATTTTGAATTATTTTAGAATTCAATCTCAAAAAGACGTACCACACGCTGCAGCTGCCGGCTCGTAACAGTCCCTGGGTACGTAACTTTTACTGCCCTTGAGACATTCGACAACCATACAGTCAATACCTATCTGAAGATCCTCCATTTCGACTGAAATATTTTTTTTATTTAATTTCGTAACACGTATACCATGTCATGTAAATTAAGTGTAAATCTATCAAAAAGTAAAATGATAGCATACTATTGCACATCAAATAGAAATCGGAACACGTAAATGTTTGCTGAAGCCAAAATGTGCCTCTTTTACTCATTGTAGACAATAATGTATTTTCTAATGTTAAACAAATAAAAAAAAAGAAGATATTGTCGTCATACATTATGTAAAGATAACTGAACTGATCCCATAAATCATAAACACAACTAAGAATACTATTTCATCCTAGATGTATGAAAGAAATCAGAACTATGCTTCCTAACCTAATAATTATGCCTCCGGAATCACAGATTCGGGGGCATATACTTTTTGGCCTGTCCTTCTGTTTGTCTGTCTGTCTGTCTGTTTGTCAATTTGTCTGTTTGTCTGTTTGTCCGAACTAAAAACTTTAACATTGGGCATAACTTTTGAATGGTAAGTGATAGGGCTTTCATATTTCACATGTGTATTCCTTGTGACAAGACCTTTCCATTGATACCAAAAGTTTTGTCCTCGTGACCTTGACCTTTGACCTACTTTTCAAAAACTTTAACATTGGGCATAACTTTTGAATAGTAAGTGATAGGGCTTTTATATTTCACATGTGTATTCCATGTGAGAAGACCATTTCATTGATAGCAAAAAGTTTTGACTTCGTCACCTTGACTTTGACCTTTCACGTACTCAACAGAAAATGGCGTTTATACTAACAAAGATGCCACCAGGGGCATTCGTGTTTCACAAACACAGGCTTTTTCATTATTGTAAAATCTATGAGAATCCTTAGTTTCTAAAGGATTTCTTTTTTAAATCATCATACATGTAGCTGGAATGTTTTAACACCAAATATTTAAAAAAAAATATTTAAAACACTTAATGTCAAACCCCTCGCTGGGTTAACATCAATAATACGGATGTGTTTGTGTTCCATGAAGAACATTTCCAAACCAATACTTATGCTCCAGACACGTGTTTCGGATAGTAAATCTTCGTCAGTGATGCTTCCAGCCAAAACGTATTGCATAAGCCGCCAAAATTCATTTCAGTAGCGCCCTCTGGTTTTGTTTTTAGAATTTGAATTGTGTATTCACTTTAGAGAGCGGGCATGGCTACAAATTTTCTATGGAGTCGAATCCGTAGCAAATCTATGTTCAAAATAGCATTGAAGGAATGGTACTAAGTTTTTTAACATCCATTAATTTCGATAATATTTTCGATGAAATGGCCACTTTCCGAAATAGCCAAATGATATTCATGATGTCAAGTTGATAAAGTGTCAAAACATAGCTTCTTTCAGGCGACGGAGTTGGGAAGAAGACTATTAATATATTCACTTAACAAACATCAAGTCACGGGAAGTATCATCTGTTTTCAGCTGTCAATCAAAAAATGAAAGGGGTAAAAGGATTAAAAGGGACAAATCAAATACCAATCAGAGATGTTAACCCTGTAAGGGTCAGTGAGTATTTACCTTTCCCCTTATACAGTTCCCCGTCGGCCTTTAAATTGCATGATTTCTATACTAATGGAACGCATCGTTGGATTTATGAAACGTGTGTTTATAATAAAGTGATATAGTGATATCCATTGATTTTGTAAACGTGACGTCCAAACATCGTATTGCTAAGGATCGTCGTCGTGTCTGCTTGAAATGTTGATTTATTTACCTGTATGATAAACGTCCCTTTTCTGTTGACCGCCAATGCATGCTGGTGCTGAACAATCAAAAGAACATCGGTTTCCATTCGGTGAATTTCTCGTAGTAAGGCAAACGCAATAAGAGGATATCTATTAATTGGAAAGAAAAACAAAATTTGAATATGTTTACAACTCTCTTAATGCATAGATATTAACCAAGGAATTTTTTAGCGAAGAATATTTTCAATGAAACGTGTTCTGATATATTTGAGCTCACTTGATAAATTTGGAAATAGGAAATTTTTACAGGCATTATACGGAAGCAAGGTGAATGAAAAAGAGGGCATTTGTTGGAAAATGGTATATATGATCCCAATGTGTCTTTCAAAGCTGCCAAACGCCAACAACACAGGGCCAACACCAAAACCCAAAAACACCCCGTACAAAACCAAAAATCAGACAAGAATGAGACGTAAATGGTACAATGATCGCCAAATCACATATAAACATCAAACATAAATAACTACACATAAAACAATGCGACCTATGGGCAATCGGTACTGTCATCTACCATATCAGTAGCAGACGGTGTGGTTATCCTAGATAACCTGTACTATAAATCACTTGATCGATTACTTCAATTGAAGTAATTCAATCGACATATCTGATACATCCTGCAAACACCATCTATATTTCTTTGGATTATACCTTTTTGCTTAGACAGAATCATAAATGATTTACGCTTTCAAAAGTAGAGTACGCTTTGAAGCTTAGAGTAATGGAATTATAAACAACAAAGAGGTATCTATTAGTTATTCAGTCTCAGTCGAGAAGGCAAGGCATATCGTTAGAATTTCCATCGGGACGGTTGCGAGCCTCGGAATGAATACCATAATGATTTCTTAATTAAATTGGATTTAAATTTTGATATTCGCATAACCTTTTGTTGATGTTGTTCCTATTCTCTTTTTGTTGATTTGATTGCGTTGATACTATTCCAATTTGAAGCTGTGATATAAGAAGTTTTAAAAATACTTTGATTTCAATAGACTATTAATCAGCACAAAACCGATTAAAGTCAACTATGAATGCACATTGATACATATACAAACAATGTATACCTTCTTTTCCATCGGGGAATTACTTAAAAGAAGAATAGGACGTCTTCGGCACACACTAGTCAATTTTTCATAACCCTGTTGTTGCCAAAGAACTTTCTGACCTCCATAAAAATATATCAGTGTTTCTAGTGACAAAGCGGCAAACACTAATTTACTTTCATTTGCAAGTCATACTATTTCAATATACAAACAATGTATACCTTCTTTTCCATCGGGGAATTACTTAAAAGAAGAATAGGACGTCTTCGGTATACATTTAACAACAGACACTAGTCAATTTTCCATGACCCTGTTGTTGCCAAAGAACTTTCTGACCTCCATAAAAATATATCATTGTTCCTGCTGACAAAGCGGCAAACACTAATTTACTTTCATTCGCAAGTCATACTATTTCAAATGCCTGAGAGAGGAACTAGGATTACATTCAGCAACTGGAAATCCAACATGTACACTTACAAACTATATTTCTAAACAACCACAAATCTGTTCTTGAATACATCGGTATTCATACTAATGGCTATGATTAAAAAAAAGTATCCTTACAAACACCGATTCATTGCCGGTTCGACCACAAATTCTCTTTCCATTTTGCTGACGTAAATATTGACTCGAATCAAGCAAGGTCTTCATACATACAGTCCATACAACGTTAATTTTGTCAATTTAATCATATCGTATCCTGCGTTTATCGTATCGTATCACGCGTGTATCGTATCGTATCGTGCGTTTATAATTTCGTTTAACGTGTATCATATCGTATCCTTTCCTATCGTATCCTATCGTGTATCGAGTATCATGTATCATATCGTATCGTGCAACGTGTAATGTGTATCCTATCGTATTAGGTAGCCAATCAAATGGTCGGAATTTCTTTTCCGTTTATCTTGTTTATATTCGGATTGTTTTGACCTCGTTATGGATTCTTTAGTGAAAGCATGCATTGTTGAGGAACAATAAATATACCTACTACATGTATGTACTTCGTTATACTTAATTTAACTGTAATGGAGAATAAAAACTCAAAGGTAGGTGTAGAGTAGCCTGTGAAGAAACTTGACCGATCGATGCCTTCAAATGTTACCTGTTCAATGTAAATATGATGTATCCTTCTGTCAAAATGACATCAGTACTATTGCATAGATTGTACATGTACATGCAAATCAAGTAAAATACATTTATTTTATTTTACTTCCATGCAGTCAATTCGCCTCGCTTGATTAATAATGTGCCCTGCCAATTAGGTCACTGGTTTTTTATTATTATTATTATTATTACTTTTTGGCGACATGGGTAGAGTAAATGAAAATAATAGATTCCAAATCACGGATTTGATATACGAAAAAAAATGTGTGAGTTTTTTAACTAAAACGAATACTATTTATTATCATACAAATATTAACAATAAACGTACATAACTCACACATTTTATTTCCTATCGTATCGTGCACAGTTGATTTGTTTGCTTTATCGTGTTTATGCGCTGTACAATGCAAGCTAATGCACATTATTTAACGTTTATTCTATCGTGTCGTGCATAATGTACATCTTCTAATGTGCTTTCTTTCGTATCGTGCATAGTGTAACGTGTATCCTTTCGTATCGTGCATAGTGTAACGTGTATCCTTTCGTAACGTGTATCGTGTAACGTGCATCGTATCGTATCCATTCGTATCGTTTCCTATCGTGTATGAGGTATATCGTGTTCGTTCGTGTATCCTATCGTATCATGCGTGTATCCTATCGTATCATGCGTGTATCACATTGTATCCTGTATCTTGTAAAAATAACGTTGTATGGTCTGTACTTCGAAAAAACATATCCTAGAAATTGAATCAATCAGATATGGATCCTAAAGAATTCTGAGGGAAGTTTTGGAAAATTAAAAAGCCACCAATTTCAATCATATTACCAGCATGAATTATTCGTCCTCTCCGCGCTCTACACTACCATTCCACATCAAAAGGTCAAAAACAGACTTGTCAATATTATTCACAAACCTTTCTTTCATAAAATGGGAACGGGATATACTCATTCTTTGTGAAAGGACGGTGGGATACTTATTTCGTGAAGGAACACTCTGATTTAAACAAAATGTATACCGAAAAAAATATCATCCAGATTCTTGAGGTTTTGATTGACAACATTTTTGAGGTGTTTGGAAAAACTGTATTCAAGCATCTTCATATCTTTATATTGATACGAAACTGACTTCATCAAGACCTTGCTTTCGAATGAGCGAAAGCACCTCGCATCTCAATTCAATCTTGCCGTCAGATACATACATGTAGATACGTACGTAGAACGTTTAAAAGACTGATGCCATCGAATCAAATTCTAATTTTTGTATTGTGTTGATATTTGCGGATTTATACTATGCGTATGTACCGCAGTTTTCACTTCTAGGCTGTCTTCACTAATACATTTATATCTCATACTGAAGTGATCATAAACATGATAATACGGAAGTGTTCCAACACTTTACCTTCCGTAAGAAGCATTCAAATTTAAACCAATTTTAATACACCAGACACGTTTTTCAGATAGTAAAATCCTCATCAGTGATGCTTCCAGCTAAAGTGATTTTAAGACACAGCCTTAATTCATTTCAGTAGCGCCCTCTTGATTTATATTTTTATATTAAATATGTAAAATTACTTTACAGAGTGCGTGGCTTCAAACCTGTAGGATCGATCCAGTAGCATAGTTAAATAAAATCGATGACCAATAGCATTGCACGGATGGTGCTCAGATGCTTATGTCCTTTAACGTATCCAATGTACAAATGGAGATCTCGCTGACCTCTCGTCCATTTAAACAGTGTTAAAATGATCATCGGTAATATTCGGCAGTGTCTCGATAATTTCCGTGGCTTAGATGCTTAGATATGGGTTGGCATGTTGACCTTTGAAGTTGGAACTCAACTTTTATGTTGAATTATGATATATCTAGGTAAAGATATGCCGTAATTCTAACTATATAATATACTATATATTTATTTGTACAACGGATACCTTAATTTGATTTCGATGATATTTATTGGATACAATGGAAAGATTCCGAAATAGTAAAATAATATACATGTATATGATTTATAAGAAACAAGTGTATTCTTTGACTGTATATCAGGATCAAGACTCATACCTTAAATGTGAAATATGTCGAGTTCCTCTCAACACAAACCGTGCTACAATATCCAATACTCGCATATTTTGAGGTATGATAGGAAGTCTCTTGGAAGAGACTCTCTGTGACGCATCCTTGTAATTAAAGATATTCCAAATTAAATTGAAAATTTCCATTTTTAAATCGATTAACATCTATTATAATCTTTACACCGCTTGGCTTTCAGCAAAATTTATATGTTAATATTGTTAAGAAGACTGACGTAGAGAACTGACTGTTAAAGATATGTTGGAAAACGTAGATCTCACTTCAACGTGCATGTCTGGCCCATGCTGCAAATTTATCTGTTCTTAAATGATGCTACTGAATTTGAAGACGTTTAACATTCTCGAATAACCACACAAGATGTAATTATTTATGTCAAAATCAAGAAGTAGTAAGGCAAAATCATAAGACTTTCCATCGGAACAGATTTTAGCATACGAAAATACCTTCATGTGAGACAAATTGTGAATAGTATTGCTGTATTTCAACCCAGAAAGGACCATTCATAATGTTCCGTAGGTTATTTTCCAAAGAGGATGAAGATTTTGGATCCAGCAGAGAACCAGAGTATGTATTTTGGCATTTCTGCACAGCATCATCATATCTTAGCAGGTCTTCGTCAATGATGAGTAGAAGTGGATGACCTAAAATTGATATCCAAACGAAAATTAAAGGTTACAATTTACTTCCTTATATATGCACAGCCACTGTAATTGCCTGAGATAAAGCTATCAGGACGATTGTTATTAATTTCCGTATCAATGACAGCGTGACGTCACAACGCTCGACATAGCGGATGAATTTGAATTCAATATCAACAAGTTTAAAATCCTTTCTTATGCAATGTAGAAAGTATGAATAACATTATATAAAAAGACGAATTCAATACTAAAAATAGACCACACATAAACATTACACAGTATAAGAACAATCCATAAACTAACGCTGTCAACATTAATTTCATGATTTCAGCGCGCTGCAACTAACTCAAGCGGATAACAGAAATGGGAAAACATTCCGCAAACAAAATTAGTTCCAAACAGTCAACATCTAGAGAGTAATGAATTACTTGTTTGGTAATATTTGGTCATTATTCCATTGTTAAAATTTCTAATTTGTAATACTTCATATATCACAATGCATTAATTTATGACATTTCAGTCATACTGAATAAGCGTGACGTTGCCATGGGGACACTCCCGCTGTTCATTTCTGAAATTAACTCCCCTCCACATTGGTGAACGGATTCGCTTTTAAAAATAGAATTTGGAACTTTCGTTGTTCTTTTTTTGGCTTTGAAAGCGCATATATATAGAATAAGTGTCTAATTTTGTGTTTATGCAGAAATAAATTACAATGGCTGATACAGTACTGCAACCCACTTGTTTGACAAAAAAGTGGATAGGATAGGATGTAGGATGCAGGATGTAGGATAGAAATTGGATAGAATCTTATCCTATCCTATCCTATCCCATCCTATCCTATCCCATCCTATCCTATCCTATCCTATCCACCTCAATCCTATCCACCTCAATCCTAACCATTTCTATCCCATCCTATCCTACATCCTACATCCTATCCTACATCCTATCCTATCCTATCCTACATCCTATCCTACATCCTATCCTATCCTACATCCCATCCACCTCGTTCTTCAATCCAATCTTTCTTTTTTTTAATTTTTAAGTTATTAGGAGACAACCATTCTTATTTGATTCAATTCGATCCATTGAAAAATTTCACTTGACTTAATGGGTAATATAAATTTTATTTCAATAAAAAACAAACTTGGAGGTTTTAATATTATATTTTTGTTTCTTTCACTGCATGCAAAGGCAAAATGGTATTTTATCATCTAAATAATTTTCATTTTTATAAAATCAAAAAAAAAAAACCAGCAATAATTACAGATAATTTACTTCTTATGCATGACTTTGCATCAAGTCATTAAGTTTTAATCATAATCTCGCTTAAGTTGATGAGAAGTAGATAAAGAAGGATAGGATAGGATAGGATGCAGGATATGATGTAGGATAGGATAGGATAGGATAGGATAGGATAAGATAGGATGTAGGATAGGATTGGATAGAAATAAATTTGAATGAGATGGATAGGATAGGATAGGATAGGATGGGATAGGATAGGATAGGATAGGATAGGGTAGGATAGGATAGGATAGAATAGAGTGGATAGGAGGTGGATGTAGGATGTAGGATGGTGGATAGGATAGGATAGAATTGTCAAACAAGTGGGTTGCAGTACTGTAATATTATATATATTTGATACAATGGCTAGCGCGTTATATCAAAATAAATGCATCAGCCATTGTAATTTATTTCTGCATACACACACAAAATAAGACACTTATTATATAAATATTCATATCATTTTTAATTATCGAATGCATATAATGTATACATCCTTTCACTACTTGTTTTTGACCACGAATTACACAGCATGTTCTCAAATTAAGCACGCCCCCACCCTCATATTTTTACGAATCGCATCAGTCTGTTAAAAAAATTCCGATTGAATCCAAATGGTAGTCAGGTAGGCTATATGTGATTCATGTTCTGGTTGGCATTGTTGGTTTAAACGTTTGATATATGAATAGACCAACCCAATTTTCGCTTGTGTCGATGATTATAATTCGATGTATTTCCATAATCCTGTCATCAAATGTTTCACTAACTCTTGCAATGAATAGAATGCAAGTGCAGTAGGATCTTCCTTGCAACGGCAGAAAAGATCCTACGGAACTATTCCTATTCTGTGAATAGATGGTTCAAATGGTCTAAGATAGAATATCATCCACCATTCTGGACAATGGGACAGCATATTTTATGACGAGTTCCCCATATCGACCGTAGAACAGAGACGATGTAAGTCGATCACAGGCGTAGCCCTGACTGAGAATCTTATCTGAAAATCGTCTAGCTCTAAGAACAAAATAAGTATATTTAGTACTTGCCCTGGTAGAACTTATTAATTATGATATGATATAAAATAGATATGATGCTACAGGACCCATCGAAATCGGGAATACATAATCAATCAATCAAACGCCACACAGAAAGGGCAATCTTATAACCTCCCCCCCCCCCAAAAAAAAAAAGAAAAGAAGGAACAAGGAAGACCCGACTCAAGAATCAACAAACCACAAAATACAAAAAAAAAGAACATACACAAAGAAGAGCGATGAACTACTGGTGCCAAATGAGGACGGTAATCTGCCATGAAAGAAAATTGAAGCGTAATGGACGTTTTTCATGCTCGCGGACTTTGGACATCGCATTTCGAAGGGACTCTGTCTCAAACGCAAATTATAAATAAATCTATTCCAATGAACTTGGAGTACTTTGCGTGAATAATTGATTTGTTTTCATTTTTATAAAGACATATTGAAAGTTTTCATTGTCATTTCGTCCATGTGTGATCTAATTTAACGATTTTAATCGCGCCTGATTTCTTTTATATTACCCCTAAAGAGCGAAGGTGAAGTATGTTAACTTGAAAAATGCCCATTATGCACCATTGCTATTGCAAATAATACGTATTTTCAATAAAATTATGTGTTTTGCTGTTGGTGCTGTAACCGGGTGCTGTTGGATAATCCTCTTTTCTTTATGTGTATATCTCTCCGACTTGTCCTCTAATAAATCATTTGCTTAAAGCCCTGGTCACAACCCGCCGTGCGTGCTTTTAGGACATGCGTGTTTGTGGAGGCTACGTGCGCTACGTTTGTCTGAAGACGCAAGGAAGGAAATGGAAAGAGTACGGAGGGAGTGCGTCACGTACGTCGCAATCACGGATATATGGATAGTTTCATGCATCATATGTAGCGCAAAAAAGTAAGTGCGTTGCACGTACTTACGACATGCGTTCAATTTGCTTACAACTTACTTTCTCCGTACGTTTTCTACGTTATTGTAGGGATGTCGAATTTACTTTTTGCTATTTGCAAAACCAATATTCAATTTTATTTACTTTTATCTTACATAGCCCTATTTGTTTGTATATATGAATGTAAAAAAAATAATAATATATAATATCAGTTTACTTGAATTTCAGAAAAGCTTCTCTGTCATGGATATGTTTGTGACCGACTAACATCGTCACTGAGGAAGTTCTACGGTCGATATGGGGAACTCGTCATACACTATGATGTCCAATTCTCCAGAATGTTGGATGATATTCTGTCATAGACAATTTGAACCATCAAACCAAAGATTGTACTCTATGTCTTCCGAAATGGAAGTAAGCGGATGTGACAGTTCTACCGAATTGAAGCGTCGGGTGTTGCATGCATGCAAAAGAGATGCTTACTCTTCCTGGGTACCTGGTCTCCATCCTATATCGGGAGTTCGCTTCGTTTCATATGGTGGAGGTTTTTGTTTGTTTGCTCTAGTTCCTGTTTTATTCTGATTTTGTATGCCTTCGATTTCTGATTTTCTGAATTATCGATTTTGTGCTGTATACAGGGATATGGTAATTATCCATATTTGTCATTTTACATGGCTACAAGAGTCAACTATATCATAGATAAACATTAACGTGTACCAATAAGTAAACGATTATAGAACTGTATATACGAGTTTATATATATTTTATGTCAAGGGCCGTATTACTTACCAATCGACACTGTGTCACGTGAAATAAAGTAACGATAAACCACAAAGGTCAACATCTATGATCATATCTCAAGAATTTCATCATTCATTCGTCAAAATCACGATGCATTCATATACAGAAAATGAATAAGAAGGAAGTAATATATGTATCCACAGTAAGTCATATATGTATCCACAGGACATCAGAGAAACTTCAATTGCAGTTATCTATGTATCTATTTTGCATGGTATGCTTAAAAATTCAATTTTAACAGTTAATTGAAGTATAAAGTTTGATTTGTCGCACCATAAATTTTGTAAACGAGCGTAGCAAAGCATGCTTATACTCAAATAATGTTTCAAAATTCAGCATTGAATCCGTATACTCAAATAATCTTTCTAAATTCATCATTGAATCTTTATACTCAAATAGTCTTTCAAAATTCATCATTGAATCTGTATAACTTAAGTAATAATTCTTAAATTCACCAAAAAATGGTAGAAATGAGTTTAAAATATAAACATTTACCCATATTACACGTAGACTGAACAGAAAACAATTATGGAGCCCAAACCTTTGTACATGTACGAAATGAAGCTATGATGTAGCTAAAATCGACTTATTTTCTCTCATTTATCTATGTTTTGGAAAGTGAAAGTGCTAGCTTAAACGTCAAAAACAAGAGTATGGGAGCATAGTAAACAAATGAGTTAAAGTGGATTCTGACGATAATCTCAACAGCGCTCACAATAGAGCACTTATCTGAGCAACTAACAACTAAAGTAAACAAACAAATAAAAACCGCAGTAAAACTGCTTACGAAAAGTTTATCCAAAACCAATAAAGTGCTCATCATCTATACTGTCCTGTTACGTTAGAACGAAAAACGTACTATTTTATGATCATCATTTAAGGTAGATTGTACCTCCGGTCCCAAAATCGGGGAAAACTATACATGGATACTCCATATTTTCTTTTCATATTATTGCTCATCGGGAAAAGCTTATTTAGGTTTCATTTTATTTTACTTAAACATCACATTAATAAATTCTACAACGTAAAAATTGTTCATTTTGTGATAATTAGATCCAGGGTCTATTTGTCAAGTTTTATTTAAAAAGATAATAAGCACGACCCCCCTCCCAAATGACCATGGTAAGAATATTACTTAGCACGACCCCCCCCCCCCTCCCAAATGACCATGGTAAGAATATTACTTAGCACGACCCCCCCTCCCAAATGACCATGGTAAGAATATTACTTAGCACGACCCCCCCCCTCCCAAATGACCATGGTAAGAATATTACTTAGCACGACCCCCCCCCCCCCTCCCAAATGACCATGGTAAGAATATTACTTAGCACGACCCCCCCTTCCCGCATGATCTTAGGAAGAATATTACTTAGCACGACATCCTCCTTCCCACATGATCATAGGAAGAATATATCTTAGCACGACTTCCTCCTTCCCAAATGATCATAGGTAGAATATCATTTAGCACGACTCCGCCCCCGATGATCTTAGGAAGAATACTACTTAAAATCTCCCCCAAATGATCTTAAGAAGAATATTACTAAGCACGACCCCCCCCCCCCCCCCAATGATCTTAGGAAGAATATTACTTAGCACGAACCTCCCAAATGATCATAGGAATAATATTACTTAGCACGACACCCCAAATGATCTTAGGAAGAATATTACTTAGCACGAACCTCCCAAATGATCATAGGAAGAATATTACTTAGCATGACCCCCCAAATGATCTTAGGAAGAATATTACTTAGCACGACCCCCCCACACACCAATGATCTTATGAAGAATATGACTTAGCACGACCCCCCTCCTCCCCTAAATGATCTCAGGAAGAATATGACTTAGCACGACCCAACTCCCGAATGATCTTAGGAAGAATATGACTTAGCACGACCCCCCCCCCCCCCTAAATGATCTCAGGAAGATTATTATTTAGCACGACCCCCCTCCCCAATGATCTTAGGAAGAATATGACTTAGCATGATCCCCTCCCCAATGATCTTAGGAAGAATATTACTTAGCACGATCCCCCAAATGATCATAGGAAGAATATTATTAACGCAACCATAGGTACGAGCTACCGATATTGACAGCATTAACATCTGAGGAAAATAGCCCCGGCATATTGTGGTACATGTAATAGTTTGAATATACATGGGTATTTTGAAAGATAAGCAATTGAAGCTTATTGCATATATTAAGCGTTTTAATTATAAAACAAACAGAAATTTGTTATATCTTCTCTTTTTTTTGCATACACAAGCAATAAAAAAGGAGAAAAAAATTGTAACTTAACCTATGTTTCATGACACTTATTTGAAAAAAAAAAACCAGTAATGTTAGAGAAAGATTGATGAAAACATATCCTTCTCTAGAATATTCAAATAATTATTCATTCTTTACATTATAATTATCATTCACAAAACTATTACTATCCGAGCATTGAGTTCTTGACGTCCTTCGAGATTTTCCAAAATTAACCCATCCAAAAGTAGTCTTTATCTGTTTGGATGGTTTGTTACACAATGTACATACATACACTATACATGTATAACCAAGATGGTATAGAATCATTTGAATGTTAAGTAAGATTTAACGTAATATTCAATGTAAAAATGAGACTGATATATCCTCATCAACAAACATACCTTCTTTTATGTTATGCATCAAAACAAAAAATCCAATATAGACGCAGAGACCTGTCATTTTCTTCTTTATTCATCAAACCTTTGCATATAGATATGATTGATAATATATTCCTAAATATAGCGATTAAACGAGGAAGGAAATACATAAACCTTATCACCAAACACTTACATTAACCCTTTATTTCATTGGAAATGGATGGACTGCTTATTCAAGCATATATTTCACATTATTACTTGGTTTCTAAATTATCTATTTTTGATCACGTTTCCTTTTATCGCGAAGTTCATATATGGCCAAATATGAATGAAACGCAGTCTTTTGAATGAACGTTACTATACTGGTTTGGCACATATTATCGCTACATGTTACAATGTTATGCTATAAAACCTTTATGAAATTTGATGAAAATTGTTCAGAAGAGATTTAATTGACAGCAATGTCTTACAATTTTCATAAAAATCTGATGATCGGTTCTTATTTATCGATAAATCGTGAACGTAAGAGCATAGTCAAGATTGAAAGGAGAGAGGGTACAAAGTATCGCCACCTCCACATTTTGTAACAGGAAATAGTAAGCTTTTTCGACAAATTCACACTATTTCAATCTTTGAATTTCTATCTTTCTTTCTGAGAAACTATGGAGATATAGTGAGATGAAGTGACCTACCTTTTTCCCCAAAGAGGCAGGAGAATTTATTTATTAAGATTTAACGACTTTCTAACATAAAGTTCAACATTTGCAAGTTATGGAGTTACTTGAGATTTGGTATACCGTTTCATGTATCGATTGTGAAATCATGGTAAAAAATACTACATCAGCAATATGTTGATATCTAAACGAAGTGGCGAGTATATGTGCAAAGAGATGATAGATATCCGACGATAACATGTACCCGACTATAATATGTAACAGACGATAATATGTACCCGACTATAATATTAACAGACGATGATATGTACCCGACGATAATATTTACACGACGATAATATCAACCCGATGATAATATTTACATGGCGATAATATGTACCCGACGATAATATTTGCCAGGCGAAAATATGTACCCAATGATAAAAATATGTACCCGATGATAAACTTTTTGCCCAGAGATAATATCTACCCGACGATGATATGTACTCGACGATAATATGTACCCGCTAATAAAATATACCCTTCAGTAATACTTGCCCGGCCGTAATATGTAGCCGGCGATAATATGAATCCGATAATAAAACTTACCCGGCGATGATACCTTCCCGACGATGATATGTACCCGACGATATGTACCCGATAATAAAATGTACACGATTATAAAATATACCCGAAGAAAATATTAATCCGATGATAAAATGTACCAGACGATAATATTTGCCCGGGGATAATGTGTTGTAATGTGATAATATATACCCGGCGGTAATCTGAACCCGATGTCAAAATGTACCCGACGATAATATTTACCCAGCTCTAATATGGACTTGACGATAATATGAACCCAATGATAAAATGTACCCGACGGTAATACTTGTCAGGCGATAATATATACCCGGCGATAATATGTACCCGATGATAAAATGTACCCGACCGTAAGGTTTGCCCAGCGATAATATGTACCCGGTGATAATATGTACCCAACGATAATATATACCCGACGATATATTTACCCGATGATAAAATGTACCCGGTGATAAAATGTACCCGATGATAATATTTGCACGGCATTAAAATATATCCGGCGAAAATATGTACCCGACGATAATATCTACCCGGTGATTAAATGTACCCAGCGATTATATATACCCGATGATAATATGTACCCGACAATAATATTTGCATGGCGATAATATGTACCTGATGGTAAAATGTTCCTGACGATGATATTCTCCCGTTAATTATATGTACCTGACGATAATATGTACCCGACGATCATATGTACCCGAAGAAATAATAAACCCAACGAAAATGTTTGCCCGGCGATAATATGTACCCGGCGATAATACGTACCCGAAGAAAATATGTACCAGATGATTATATTAAATCGATGATAAAAAGTACCCGATAATAGAATGTACCCGACGAGTATATTTACACGATGATTATGTTAACCCGGCGATAATATGTACCCAACGATAATATCTATCCGATGACAAAAGTACCGGCGATCATATATACCCGACGATAATATGTACCCGACGATAATATATACCCGACGATAATATGTGCCAGACGATAATATTTAACCGGCGATAAAATGTACCCGGCGGTTATATGTACCCGACGATAATATGTACACAATGATAATATGTTCCAATGGATTTTAAGACAGTAAAAAATAAGAAAGAAATAAAGAAAATGATACTTTATAACAATCGAAACAAAGGAATTGCATATGCACCGACCCTTAAAAAGTTTGGCCTTTATTGAAATCCCCCGCTGCATATATGCAATACATAACTCAAACACTGCATGCGTTTTATATATTGTTTTGATTCTTATGCATCAACGGTGGGTGCGGTTAGCCAACAGGGGATGCATACTCTTCCCGGGCACCTGGTCCAAACTATAGCTTGCTAGGGGTCCGGTGATGCTCAATTTTGTGGTCTATTGGAAGTGCTGTTGGGATTATCGTCAGGATCGTCGTTGCCTCATAATATGCAACTTAACATGCGATCTCCGTTAGCACCAATATGTTTTGGAAATACCACATGTCGCATATTTTAAAGGAAAAGATATTTGTTTTTTTTTCATAAGTTCTGTAAATGCGGAAATTAACCATTATAGAAACAAAGACCGAAAAGTTATCAGAAGATAATATTTGGCATACTCAAATGTCATACCCGGCGGTAATATGTTCCCGACGATAATATGTACCCAACGATAATATGTACCCATGAATTTTAAGACAGTAGAAATAAGGAACAAATACAGAAAATGATACTTTTTAACAATCGAAGCAAAAGAATTGCGTATGCACCGACCCTTAATAAGTTTGGCCTTTATTGAACCCCCCCCCCCCCCCCCTGCATATATGCAATACATAACTCAAACAGTGCATGCATTTTATATATTGTTTTAATTGTCATGCATGAACATCGACGGTGGTTACTGCTAGCCAACAGGGGATGCATACTCTTCCCGGGCACCTGGTCCCACCTAAAGCTTGCTAGGGGTCCGTCGATGCTCAATTTTGTGGTCTATTGTAAGTGCTGTTGGGATTATCGTCAGGATCGTCTTTGACTCATAATATGCAACTTAACATGCGGTCTCCGTTAGCACCAATATGTTTTGGAAATAACACATGTCACAGATTTTAAAGGAATATAATTTGTTTTATTTTAATTGACAAATGAGAAAAAAGAATATCACAATGAAAATTTCTATATATGTAGAGTTTCCATGAAAACAGACCCTGAATGTCGGACTATTTGGGAGTTCTTCGCAAATCTACCCTTTCTTCGTTTCTAAGTTACTTTTCGCTCTACCTCATTCATAAGTTCTGTAAATGCGGAAAATAACTATAGAAACAAAGACCTAAACGTTACCAGAAGGTAGTATTTGGCATACACATATGTCATACGTGACATTGCCTTATTTATTTTTCGGCTTTTAAGTTTTAGGTTTGATGTACCATTGATTAAGATTTATTGTTTGAAGCATGCATGTCTAGTGCACAATTCGGAAATTTGATTTTGAATGGAATGCTCTGTTGTCATTAATTGCGCTGTATGATGTTCTTGTGAATGTTGCGTCTCATTGTGGTTTGTAGTTTTGTCTTGTGTCATTTATTTGTCACTTTCTTGTTGGTTTGTTTCGCTCGGTGTGTGCAGGAATGGTCATTGAGATCCTTCCCTTATCGAATAACATAGTTTGAGCATTTATTTCGTATGCATGCTATCTCATTAGCAGCGTACATGAATGTATGCCAATATGCGACTTAAATTAGATTACCTTTATTTACACGTTGCCATAAAGAGATGCATGTCGACATAATTAAATTGCATAGTGACATAGTGTGTGTATGACAAAAGAGCTGATTTTGAATTCAATATAATAATTTTTTTCCTGGCTTGACGGTGATATTCCTAGATTACCGTTATATGGTATCTGTATTTCGTAGCTCATTCGGTATGCTAGAGCATGTAATCATGTTTTGGAATTTCATAGCAGAAATTGACAAATTATCAAGAAACTTTTAAGTCAAGGTTTCGCTTTCACAAACTAATACAGACTTTCTGGAAATTTTACAAAAATCATTGTCAACTTCCTTTGAAATTCGGACACAAACAAGCAACATAGTATATTACTTTGGGTATTTCGCAACTTGCATTTTATGGTTACATGATCAACAAAATAAGAAGGATCAAAGATAGACAGAATAACCATCGAAATTGTGTTCATCAAACGCCTTTTATACCGTAGATATAATCCTTCTGTCGCCATACGGACACTTGGCTTGGTTCTGGACCAATCTACAGACTTAAACCAGTGCATTCTAAAGAATTGCACTCTGACTGACTGTGAGGACAGGGCTCTATGACGGACCCTGTCCAAACCTCTTTAGAGAAGAAAGGGCGCATACCACCTTTCCTCTCTGAATGTCAGTCGGACTACTCGGGTAATCAAATGCATGAGCTCGCTACAGCTGGTAAAGCACGGACTGTTTTTCGTATGCCTTCAGTGTTTTAATTCCATTTAAATATTCATCCGTGTTTCTTGGGTCCCTACGTCATGTTGTCTGTTTGTATTATCATCTTACACTGAGGAGGTTATTTAACACCACAATTCTTCGAGACCTCTGGGTAATCGGAAAAGTGGGAGGGTTGTGCGCACGTAATCCAGCATAACCACACCACACCGTCTGTTACTGACGGCACCGTTTGATTATTGGTCTCGTTTATTTTTGTGTAGTCATTTGTGTTTGATGTTTCTCCGTGATTGGCGTTCCTTGTGCCATTGCGTCTCTTTCTGTGCGTGTCATCTTTGTCTTTCTTACAGTGGGTGTTTTAGGGTTTGCTGGTTTAGGGTTTATTGATGCTGCAACTAGGTGTTGTTGGAATTGCCCTCCTTTCTTTCATGAATATAAATTATACTATATTTGACAAAATGTTTAGAAAAAAGAGATGGAATCGAACAGTCATCCAAATAACAAGAACGTAAAATCACTCTTATTTGTATACATATAGGTCTTCAAAAACGTTCAGATCAAAACTGAACCTAACATCTAAATATAACAAATATGAAAATGACCCAAAACTAGATAAAAACCACAGTACTTGTATTATTTCACGCTAAGGATTGTTGTGATATGGACCCTCGTAGTACCACACGAAGATATTTTGTCTTTACATTCGTATACTTTGTGTTCAGTCTCATACTGTTTGCGGTATTGTTTGTGTGTTCATCTAACAGAGATGACGTTGTTTTATACCACAATTGTACGTTCTTCGAGACCTATGGGTGATAAGAAAATTGAGAAGGTTGTGGTCATGTACTCCAGGATAAACAGTCCATTTGCTATTTGTGTTGCAAATGGCCGTCCATGTTATGCTGAAAAGGCTACCTAGATCCCGCGTGTAAACTAAGGAGCTGTTAGGTATGGTTTATTGTAATCCCGCGTTGCCAAAAAGGACTCGTGTGAGGAATATGTAAGACAACGGGCTAAAACAGAGGATGTACAACTGGACACTTTCCAAATGTATAAAATCTATTAGAGGGTTACTTTTATCTAAAACTTACCACTTACAATTACTGTGAAGACCAGATTCGAGTCAATCTTTAAGAACACCGAAGTTAGCACACAGCTTACCTACCTCCAAGAGCATTATGGCATTACACCAACAGACAAAGCCTCAAATGATTACACATTTACTTACTATTTGGACAGCCTTGTTAAAGAGTTGGGTATACATTCGACGCATGGAAATACTACTTACTTCTGCCTCTGAAATAACCACAAATTCATGCGCGCTTCCTTTGGTTTTGATTAAGATTTACCATACTTATACTGTATACCTAAATTGCATATAAATCCGCCAAAGCAAGGTTTCATCGCTAATTCGTCAAAAAGTCCAACCAAATCTGTATCGATCCTAGACCCCAAACTTTTATCCAGAATCAAATATGGACTTCAAAAATATTGTTAGACAGTATCGACAGCTCGAAGCGGTATTAACCAGATGTGGATTTTAAATAATTCGAAGGAAATTTTCGAACATCTGAAATTCACTCATTTTAGTAGATTCAATTCTATCAAAGCCTTTGATTTTTCGAAACTTTACACAACAATCCCACATTCTAAATTGAAAGAAAGACTCGCAAAAATTACAAGTAATGCGTTTACAAGAAAGAACGGCAATCGCAAATATAGATTTACTGTTGTTAACAATGACGGGCCTTTTCAAACCCCTTTAGAGAAGACAGGGCCCCGACCAACTGTCCTCTCTGAATCTCAGTCGGACTCCTCGGTTGTTCACATGCATGAACTCGCTTTAACCGGCAGAGTGTATGTGCTGACTGAATTTTGTTTTCCCTCTGTTTTTATATCAATTTATACATGTATGTCAATTTGTGTGTGTCTTGGGCCCATGCATCTTGCTATAACCCAAATCTTTGATATTATTCGTTTTTTTTTTAAATTGAATAGAATATTAATTTTATCAAATGTTCAAACTAAGATATTTGTAATGTAATTTTATCAAATGTTCCAACTAAGATATTTGTAATGTAATTTCATATCTTACATAAATTTAGATATTTGATTTTTATGTAATGTTTTCATTTAACCATCATGAAAATATATGGTCCCGAAAATTGCCGAAGTCGTGCGTCTACGGCCAAAATCATGGTATTGATATTTTGCTTTGTCATCAAAGCAACAGGATGAAGAGTATTATACACCTAGTATACAGATGAATGAGTAATAGGTTCTATCACTATCTACTGAGTGAGATATAAAACATTACTTTTCCCCAGTGGAGCGTAGCGGAACGAAGGGAGAGATAAAAACTTTCCGTCACGAGTGTAAATTTTTATGTCTTCCATGCCATCTAACGCCATGTTTTCTGACGACGTTCCTGTGACGTCACAAAGTAAGATTCTCTTTTATCATTGGTCAATTGGAGCCTTTAAGACAACAAGGCTTTCTCACAGGGGACGAGCAAAACTGGAGAAGAAATGCATTTCCCTATCCTCTCAGTGTGGTTTCAGATTCTGTGTGGTGGAAAAGTACTAGGAATCCAAGTATTGCAAAAACTCTCAAGCCAGTAGGATTACACAAATTCAAGAATTCAAGGTAATCTGCTTATTACGTAAGCAATCAAAATCAAGAATTCAGAATCAAAGTGCTTATAAACTCTTGAAAAAAATTGAAGCAAACGTTTCTTTGACACAGCAACACAGAGAAACAGCAAACTTTGACGAAAAGAAAATCACCATAATCATTGGTAAAGGCGTTATCTTCAATAAATTCAATTAATGAATATGATGAGTATTTTAGTTCAAACATGCATTTCCATTGATTCCCTTACCTCCAAAATATAATAGTCACTTGTTGAATCTGCTATTACAAAAAACAACGTAGCTTGCACCGAGGTCTGTCCCACAAAAAGTATTAAACATAAACAATAATTCTACAAGAAAGAATCAAATAAACTTCAATGTTCTGCAAAGCAGCAAACGATTATCAAAAATGAAGATGATATCTGGTACCCAGGGAAAATAATAAAACGGAAGAATTTCAAAATAGTTTTATTCTCTTTTTTTTTAATTTGTGCAGTTACTTTGCAATGACTAAGCATCTTCTGTTTGCTAGCAACACCCGTCACTTAGGCCGTGCAGAAAAAAATTATATCCGTTATATTGGGTAAGTTCGATGATTTGGTCGGTAATACGGCAGAATGATCACTGTTTAGCATTGTGGTCGCGTTGACATCTTAACTTTTATAAAACCAAGCATAAGTGCTGCTTTGCAGAATGTTGAAGTAGAAATCATTCAGGATGAAAAATTAGAGCTCTGTGCGTTTGATATATGATGCGGAAGGGTTCCAATTCTTTACTATCTTGAAAAAAAAATTCAAACTAATTCATTTTGCACCAATCTCGTGTAAAATTCTCATCAATGATGTTTCCAGCCAAAGTGCTTTTTTTATAAGCCGCCAAAATTTATTTTAAAAGCGCCATATGGCTATATCAATTTGTGTATTTACTTTACAGAGATTACGTGGTTCCAATGTTCCTGTAGGGTCTATCCAGTAGCATATCCAAATAAAATCAATGTTCAAAATAGCATTGGAGGGAGGTGTTAAGATGATAATATTTTGTATGAAATGAAAAAAAAATCAAAATAGCCAAATAATATGAGTGATGTCAAATTGATAAATTGCCAAAACAAAGCTTCTCATAGGCGACAGAGCTGAAAGGAAGTAATTATTACACTTCAAAACATCAAATGCCACATAGAAAGTGTTTAATTGACCCACATTGTAATATATGTAACATGTATTTCTTTTTTCCCCTATAATATCAATCAATTTGTCAAAATAAAATTTTATTTGGCTATAAAACAATTATCCCAGCTACTTATGTTCCCTTAAATATACCTATTGATTTCCTTATTGGATTGAGTCGCTTTCGAACGCTTTCCGGACCTTTCAACAGCGATATGCAGGAACAATATGTAATGTTATATGAAAAACAATTTGAAATGAACTTTGATTCAAAAATTCTTGTTTATAAAGTTAAAATCATTGTAGATTTGAAACTATGTTATGATGAGGATATTCTAAGTAATAACAAACATGGGCATGCTCGTCAATACTGCTTTAGTTTTAAAACTTACATTGTTTTCATTGATTCAAGGGCAATGCCCACTAAATGAGCCCGTGTGGAAGGCAAGATCTGAAGAATTCAATTGTTCAGATGGATATAGGTATCACTGTATGAGGACAATTAACAAAACAATCATAGAATTTTGTGGATGGATCTGGATTTTGGTCGCACAAAGTGAGTGATCTCTATCTTATTTATTACAGAAAACATTTTAATATTCAAACCAAGATTCTTCTAAAACCCTTTCAGTATGCTGATATTGGTAATGTCAAATTAGTTTTTATGTATTAATCCATAACTAACATAGATATAAACAAGAAAATTGCTTTAGACAAAAAAGTTGATTTTGCATGGTTTTTACTGAGACAAGCACTTAAGTAGATTTATGCTCATCAGCCGAAAAGTTTGATAAACCATCAAATAGACGAAAATGAAGTATCATGACTTTAATTCTAAAACATATCGTTTTCAGTTTGTTTGTCAATTAGATGTATTATTGTTGTCCCATTGTGTTTGTTAGAGAGGTGTAAATGTTCTGTATAGATTACTTGTTGATTGACGACATACTCACTTCCATATTGGGAGTTCGCTAGCTTCTCTTCATGTGGTGGATGTCTTTGTTTGTTTGCTTTGGTTCCTGTTTTATCCTGATTTCGAAATCCTGAAATTTCTAAAGCGTGGGTCCTGTAGCATCATATCCCATCCATCATGCTACTTTTTCGGTACATTTTGGACATAATATTTATCACACTCTTTGGTCATATTACATTGTTAAGATTAAAGATCACTGAAGAGGGTTATGCCTTCGATTGATGATTTTCTAAATTATCAATTTTGTTCTGTATATCGGGATAATGTCATTATCCATATTTATACCCTCGCCATAAAATGGTGGAGGTATATAGTGATGCACATGTTCGGCCGTTTGTGCGTGCGTCCGTCCCACCTGTGGTTTCCGGACACTGTTACAGATAATCGATTACTTTTGTACATATAGCTTTCACACCAAGAAATACAGGTCAAGTTCGAATATGGGTCATGTCCCTTAATTGCGTGCAGAGTTATGCCCCTTAAAACTTAAAAAAAAAACAAAAATTGTGGTTTCTGGACATTTGAAGGAAAACCGTTACAGGTAATCAGTATCCATTCATTTCTTGGATATAGCTTTAACATTAAGAAATATAGGTCAAGTTCGAGTATGGGTCATGTCCCTCAATTACGTGAAGAGTTATGCCCCTTGAAACTTACAAAGATTAAAAAATTTTGTGGTTTCTGGACATCTGAAGGAAAACCGTCACAGATACATGTAATCAATTCATTCCTTGGATATTATCTATATTTATACCCCCGCCATAAAATGGTGGGGGTATAAAGTGATACACATGTTCGTCCGTGTGTTACATTCAGAAATACAATTGGTCATGTCCTTCTATTACATGCAGAGTTCAGCCCCTTGAAAATTGGCCTCCGAACAGTTAAAGATAAACCGTTACAGATAATCAATTCATCCCTTGCATATAGCTTTTACACCAATAATGTGGAAGGGGTCCAACTCATACAGGTCAAGATCGAATATGGGTCATGTCGCTCAATAATGTGCAGAGGTTTTCCCCTTGAAGCTAAAAAAAAGACCAGTATTTCGTGATTTCAAAACATTGTGTTATCACAGAGCTTACCAACATCCAAGAACATTATGTCATCGCACCAGCGGACAAAGCCTAAAACAATTACACATTTACTTGCAAAAAGTACAATTTCGACAGTCTTGTTAAAGAGTTGGGTTTCAATTCGACACCTGGAAATCCCACTTACACCCCAACAAGCCTTTCTGCCTCTGAAATAATAGATAACCACAAATTAGCTCTTGCTTCCTTTGGCTTCGACACTAACAATTTAGATGTAGATTTGCCATACTTACATGTACCTAAAATGCATAAGAATCCGAACAAACAACGTTTCATCGCTGGTTCCTCAAAATATTCTACCAAATCTGTATCGATATTACTTTCCAAAGTTTTATCTGAAATCAAATATGGGCTTCAAAAATATTGTTCGAAAGTATATTCTCGCAGTGGTAACAACCAGATGTAGATTTTAAAGAATTCGAAGGAATTTTTAGAACATCTGAAATCCACTCATTTTACATGGTTTAGTACAGTTCATTCGATCAAATCCTTTGATTTTTCGACACTTTACACAAGAATTCCACATTCTAAATTGAAAGAAATACTCGCAAAAATCATAAGTAGTGCGTTAACAAGTAAGAACGGTAATCGCAAAATACAAATTTCTTGTTGTTTACTATGACAAAACCTACTTTGTAAAAGTAAAATAAGTACACTGAAACTGATATTATTCAGATGTTAAACTTTCTGATCGACAACATTTTTATGGTGTATGGAGGAAAGGTATTTTAGCAAATTTTCGGAATTCCAATGGGGACCAATTGTGCCCCACTACTTGCCGACATTTTACTTTACTCGTACGAAGCTGAATTCATTCAATTTCTGGTCTGTGAAGGAAAAAGATACTGAGCTTCTGACTTCAAAATAAAGGAGGGGATCTCCAACAACACTAGGTTGCAGCACCCACAGCAAAATCCCAAAACACCCATGCAAAAAACACAGAACATATACCCACAGAAAGAGACGCAAAAGGGACAAGGAACACCAACTCACAACATAGAAACATGAAACATAAAAGACTACACATAAACCAACGAGACCATTGGGCAACCGGTGCCGACTTAGGACGGCCATCTGCCACATAAATAGCAGACGGTGTGGCTATTCTGGATTACGTACGCACAACCCTCCCACTATTCCGATTTCCAAGAGGTCACGAAGAACGCACAATTATGGTGTAAAACAACCTCCTCACTGTTAGATGACCACACATAAACAAGACCGTAAAACACAGGGGTCCAAGCAACACAGATAAATACTGTATGTAAATAGATATAAAAAGAGGACGTGCGTAATACAGTCAACCTCACTTACAGATTCATAGACGATGTGTTGTCCATCAATAATCCAAAGATCGCGGATTACCTGAGCAGTATCTATCCTTCGGAGCTTGAAGTCAAAGAAACTAAAGAGACAAATAATTCAGCATCCTATTTGGACATAATGTTGTCCTACGACACTGATGGTCACACTATGACACACGTGACGACTTCAATTTCAGCATTACAAACTTTCCTTTTCTGAATCAACATCCCTTCATCGCCTGCTTATGGCGCTGATACGCTATGCCAGAGCAAGTACCAAATTAACGGAATTTGTTCTGAGAGCTAGGCGTCTTTCAGATAAGCTTATCAGTCAGGGATATGTTTTTGACAGACTAACATCGTCACTGAGGAAGTTCTACGGTAGATATGGGGAACTCGTCATACACTATGATGTCCCACTCTCCAGAATGGTGGATGATACTCTGTCATAGAACATTTGAACCATCCAACCAAAGATTGTACTCTATGTCTTCCGAAATGGAAGTTACCAGATGTGACAGTTCTACCGAGTTGAAGCGACGGGTGTTGCATAGAAGCAGGAGATGCTTACTCTTCCTGGGCACCTTGTCTCACTCCCATATCGGGAGTTCGCTTCTTTTCATGTGGTGGAGGTTTTTGTTTGTTTGCTTTGGTTTCTATTTTGTCCTGATTTTGTATGCCTTCAGTGTCTGATTTTCTGAATATTTGATTTTGTGCTGTATGCAGGGATATTGTCATTATCCATATTTGTCATCCAAAAGAATACCATCACAGAGAATAAATTGATTTCTGAAATTTATATTTTTTACTCAACAATTTAGTTTTATGCCTATGTTGCTCAATTTTGTGAGATATTATGTCCCTTGAATCTATGTTTTGTGGTTTCCTGACATTTCAATATGTTAAAGGAAAACTACCTCAGAAAATCAATTCAGTGTTATAGATTTCACACCATGTGAAGCAGGACAAATTTAAATATTGGTTATTTTGCTCAATTATGTGTAGACTTATGTCCTTTACAACTACCGTATGTATAGGCATGGTTTCAGTATATTATATGATTATATGCAACATACGATCGGCGGGGGTATCATTGATCCTTAGATCAACAATAAATTTCATTGTCATTGTTATTTGTGTATCCCTTCGATTTTTACGCTGATGAATTCATTCATACATGTAGTAAAGGCAAACGAACAAGATATCGGAAGCACAAGGATCATACTTTGTCTTTTAATTGCCCATTTTGAGAGGATAATGATAATAATCAAAAAGTACCTATCAATTAGTTAGCCTCATAATTGAGAAAGCAAGAAAAAAACATTAGATTTCCCATTTGAACGGTTGCGAACCTCGGACTGAATAAGATTCCGACGTGAGATCAGGTGCTAGGGGAGGGTCAGCGTCTCCTGATTGCATGCAACACCCTTCGCAACAATTCCATGAAATCTTGTCAAGTTCGGTAATCGTCTCGATGTACATATTGATGTAAATATAAGGTATTTCTTGTTAGGTAATGATGGCAGACATTCAATTGTTATCCAGAATGTCATTGATCATTCTGGAATAATAGGTTCTATGACGATCTACTGAGTGAGACATAAAAATTTACACTCGTAACGGAAATCATCTTTTCCCCAGTGAATCGTAGCGGAACGAGGGGAAAGATGAAAAAAATTCCGTCACGAGTGTAAATTTTAATGTCTCACTCAATAGAAAGTGAAAGAATCTACTTCTTCTTCATTTCTAAGTAGCTACGATCTTGTAATTACTCCTGGACAACGGTTACTACGCATTATGGAGACAAAATGCTAATTGGCAGAGAACAGTGGTGGACTAAATAACAATCGTGCTTTTTCATACTGATAATTTGAATTTCGCAATAGTTTATCCTGCAAAATCACATGATATCCCTCTGACGTCAAACTCAAGCTTCGTCAACATTTCATTGCCATTTACCGGAAGTACTGTCAAAAGCCGCACGCGTCTTTAGTACGATATCTCTGATTAGTTGATTGGAACAGCTGATTGGTATATGACGTTTAATGATTGGATGATGTAGCCTTTGAGACAACTTATGTGTCCACATAGACTGTCTCACAGGGTACGAACAAAACTGAAGGAAAAAGGGGGATTTCATATGATTTGATCATATCCCCGTATGAAGAATATCATTTACAAAGGGCTTAAATGTGAGGTTGGTACCATGAGTTGGAACACTTCCGTATTAGTGTAGCATTATGATACATGTACATGTACAGAAGTCAATGGACATTTAAGAAGAGACACGCGCATTTTCTGTTAAGTTGAGATAAATACATGATTCTTTATCCTGATGTTAAAAGAGACCGAAATTATGGCTGTTTTGTCGATGCTTTCCAACAATATGAATATGACTTGATCAAATTATGATTAAGCGTCTTTTTTCACGCGTTAAGCACTTTATTTTCCATTATTTTCGTAGAAATTGCAATGAGCGCGAGTGATATGCCCCTAGTGAAATCAAAACATTTCATTGAACAGACTGATATGTGACGTGTAAAAGTTATTAAACAATTAGATTTATGAATGAATAGCGTATGAAAATTGTGATTTACTCAATGTAGACTTCCTTGGATAGTATGAGTTTACTCATGCATTCAATTCATTTTTATACGAACATTCATTCCGACATTTCTAGAGAGAAGCACGCTTTTTTCTTCATATTTAGGTAAATTTTATATCAAAAACACAAATTCCTGTTCATCTGTTCATCTGTATCGACTTACTATATACTGTAAATTGCTTTATTTTCGTCGGTACCAATTTTCGTCAAATCGTTCAAAATTACCATTTCGTCAGTACGTAAATTCGTCATCCAAGGGTCCCTAAACTATAAATTCGTCTATTCAAATGCCAACTTAATATTCAGGTATAGTTTTCATTGTTTGTTTAACAATTATTGGTAAACAAACAATTAGAGACATGTATACCACCTAGCTTGTTGTGAAAACAAATCATTTGGTAATTAGAAGTACATTATATGTGACTTTGTGTGCGTATTCAGTTTTCAATGATTTATCATTTGCCTGTTGCATTTTAAACTCTTAAGATTCAATTTTTCCTTTCTACACTATATTTTGTCAAGAGTATTTATATTCGTCGATACGTAATTTCGTCAAGGGAGGCACTGACGAAAATGACGAAAATTGGTACCTGACGAATAAAAACCAATTTACAGTAACTAACAAAAATATTAATGTCTATAAGATAAGAGTAATTGATTAATTGCATGCTTGTTTGTTTACATTTTTGCCTGCAGTTAAGATGACGTCGATCACGGATAGTTGCTAACATAACCGTAGTCGATGTAAAATATCATAGCCCTATTCCATCTTCTTATGCTGAATCTAATCGATTTCTTTAAAGAGGACAATAGTTTTTGATTCAAAATATTGAATGTGTTTGAACAAAGGAATGATAAAAACGCATTTTTCCTTTGCCCTTCAATGTTAATATTAAACGATAATAACATAGATAAATATATCTTTTTCAATGAAAGATTTCAACAAGATGATATGCCATGTGCAGGGAAGATGCTGTTTTATATGCATTAACTTTTTCAGAGGGTTGTCCTGAGTACAACAATGGAAGTCCTACCTTCACATACAGTTATTCAAAATGTGACCATCCATCCGGATGTCCACCTAACTGTACTGAAGGTTATATCTCGTCAGAATTGTACAAATGTAAGAATTAATGTCAAATTCATATGCGAAATCTAATTTACATAATGGTACATAAATTACCCAGATACATTGAAATGGTATGCGTTTAATTTATATAAACCATTTCTGAAAAACAAATGAGAAATATTTTAATATATTAGGTTTCTCATCGGTACATGTAATTTACTAAAATACTTTACCCGTCCATCGTGTTGCTCCTGTTCGGTTAGTCAATAAATGGTAGAAATTTAATTTAATTCAATTGATTTTATCTTGAGAAATGATTGTAGAGGTAAATGTTATCAGGTTAGATTTTGACAAAGGAGGTAAATGACAAATATGGATAATGACCATATCCCTCTATACAGCAAAAAATCGATAATTCAGAAAATCAGAAACCGAAGGCATACAAAATCAGGATAAAATAGGAACCAAAGCAAACAAACAAAAACCTCCACCACAAGAAAAGAAGCGAACTCCCGATATTGGAGTGAGACCAGGTACCCAGGAAGAGTAAGCATATCCTGCTTGCATGCAACACCCGCCGCTTCAATTCGAGAGAAATGGAACACAGTGATACAATATCCGATACAATCGGCGTATTATGTGTACTTTCCTCTTTTCATCATGCAAATACATACGATCATAAAACATGGTTGAGCGTTTCTTCAACGCATTTAAACATTTAAGGCTCCAAAAATTCTTGAAATTTCAACAACGTGGGTACTGTAGCATCGTTTCCCATCCATCCTGCTACGTCTGTCGGTAATGTTTTGGACAAAATAACTTTCACACTCTTTGGCCATATTACATTGTATAGATTGAGGATCACTGACGAGGGTTAAGAACCCGAAACTTGCATGTCTGGTCCATGCTGCAAAATCCCTTCATAAATGATGCTATTGAATTAAAGACATTTAACATGCATACATTCGACTTTCGAAATAACAACTTATAGTATGTTATATAATGAAATATGATTATTGACGAGGATTAAGAACCCGAAACGTACATGTCTGGTCCATGCTGCACATTAATAATGTTTTTATATGATGCTTTAAATTTGAAGCCGTATCATTGTAATGATATAGGTAAGAGCCCATGACACAATTCCATAACCAAACAAAAACGATATTTGATCGGCCAAAATTAAACTTATTAATATTATGACTCCCTCAATTAAGGTGGTTGACCCATACATAAAGAAAGCATAGCGCACAAATACCTATTTCATATAACATCACAATTTGTCATATAGAAGAGACAGTAGATGGCATTGATGTAACAAATGCTGACGACAGTGCGATTATGGAATTCCCACAAAAGGTGGCTTCGATATTCCATTGTATCTATTTTTAAAAGATCATGAAATATGTATCACTGTGTTCCATTTCTCTTAAATGTTTATTCTGAAACTGTCATTTTGAAATTTTCTCAATAAGATAGGACTTTAAAGAGAACATTTAATAGCAAATAGAACGTTTATTACGAATAATATGAATTATTTGAATTTATTTCAAACCGCTAAATAAGCATAATGTAGCGGTGTTTGGTATCCAATTAATTAAGACCCATTCTGTGTTACCACTAAAATTCAGGTTCCACAGCTTGTCATGGATGTTCATGATTTTCTGCATATTTGGTATACATCATGCCATGATTGCATAGATAGAGGTTTTCGGTTGCAATGACAACAAGATAAGAGTTGTTGTGCTTCTTAAAGCTGGAATATTACATTATAAACAGTGGAAATCAAACAATTTTTTTAGGGAACGGAGATTGTTAAAACAAACTTTAACAATCCCCATTCCCTACGTGAAATGAACTATAGCTCAATGACGTAGTTTGCATACTTATGCCAGGCACATCGCTCTACCGCTGGTATATATAGCTCAGTGACGTAGTTTGCATACTTATGCCAGGCACATTCACCGTGGGGTATCACGTGATACACAAGTGATATGTTCCACGGGAATCCCCTTTGATTGAACTAAGTTAATACTGTCTAAATCTACTTTATATGAATTTATTTTAGGCCTATCATATCGTCATTGTTATCAATTCTATGATGGTAATTTATTCTGGTCAAGAATAGACGTGTATTCGGAGAACACTTCAACAGAATATTTTCAATGCTCGCCACATGTTATGATATGGTGCACGGACAGATGCAAAATTTTCTGTTTAAGTGTTCTCCAAATATACGTCTATTCTTGACCAGAATAAATTACCATCATATGATTTATAATAATGACCATATGATAGGCCCAAAATAAATTCATATGAAGTAGATTTAGACAGTATTTACTTGGTTCAATCAAAGTGGAACATATCATTTGTGTATCACGTGATACCCCACGGTGACATTGCTCTACCGCTGGTATATAAAGCGACCCCCTGGTCAAGAACCGTGACATTGCATGATAATGATTTCAAGGCAAATAGAACACCTGAAAGTATAAACATGAAAATTGTAATCAAATGATATTGAACATAGATCTTTTTAAATGCATTTTACACTTACATGCGTATATGCTTAATGTTCACACAAAATGTCTAATTCTCAATCATGCGATACTCACTGTGGGGTATCACGTGATACACAGATGATACGTTCCACGGGAAACCCCTTCGCCTCAGAGTGTTTGGACGAGGTAAGTACTGCTTAAATCTACTTTATATGTATTAATTATAGGCCTATCATATGGCCATTAATGGCCGCAAAAATTATAAGTAATGCGTTTACAAGTAAGAACGGTAATCGCAAATACAAATTTATTGTTGTTAACTATGACAAAACCTACTTTGTAAAAGAAAAGTCAGATTCTGAAAATAAGTACACTGAAACAGACATTATTCAGATGTTAAACTTTCTGATCGACAACATTTTTGTGGTGTTTGGAGGAAAGGTCTTCCAGCAAATTGTCGGAATTCCAATGGGGACCAATTGTGCCCCACTCCTTGCCGACATTTTCCTTTACTCGTACGAAGCTGAATTCATTCAATCTTTGGTCTCTGAAGGGAAAAGATACTTAGCTTCTGACTTCAACTTCACTTACAGATACATAGACGATGTGTTGTCCATCAATAATCCAAAATTCGCGGATTACCTGAGCAGTATCTATCCTTCGGAGCTTGAAGTCAAAGAAACTACAGAGACAAATAATTCAGCATCCTATTTGGACATAATGTTGTCCTACGACACTGATGGTCACATGAACACCTCACTCTATGACAAACGTGACGACTTCAATTTCAGCATTACGAACTTTCCTTTTCTGAGTAGCAACATCCCTTCATCGCCTGCTTATGGCGTGTTCATATCTCAGTTGATACGCTATGCCAGAGCAAGTACAAAATATACGGATTTTGTTCTGAGAGCTAGGCGTCTTTCAGATAAGCTTCTCAGTCAGGGATATGTTTGTGACCGACTCACATCGTCACTGAGGAAGTTCTACGGTCGATATGGGGAACTCGTCATACACTATGATGTCCCACTATCCAGAATGGTGGATGATATTCTGTCATAGACCATTTGAACCATCCAACCAAAGATTGTACTCTATATCTTCCAAAATGGAAGTAACCGGATGTGACAGTTCTACCGAATTGAAGCGACGGGTGTTGCATGCAAGCAGGAGATGCTTACTCTTCCTGGGCACCTGGTCTCACTCTCATATCGGGAGTTCGCTTCTTTTCATATGGTGGAGGTTTTTGTTTTTGTTTGCTTTGGTTCCTGTTTTATCCTGATTTTGTATGCCTTCGGTTTCTGATTTTCTGAATTATCGATTTTGTACTGTAGACAGGGATATGGTCATTATCCATATTTGTCATTCATATGATGGTAACCCATTCTGGTCAGAAAAAGCCGTACATTTGGAGAACACTTCAACAGAAAATTTGCAATGTGAAGCGCATGGTATGATATGCTCCACGGATTAATGCAAAATCGCATATATCTGACATTTCTTTTCATTTAACATCATGGGTGTCGTGCATATGCTTCAGTTATTGAATGTAAATTCAAACAAAGTACTTTTGGTAAAGTGACATCAGCTAGAATAGAAGAAAAGTGTCATTTTTAAAAGAATGATATGTTCCACGTTCTTTCTATTTGTGATATGTTCCACGGACTAGCATGAAATAAATGCTTATACACCACAGTTTCAGTGTCGAATAACACGTCATATGTTAATATTATGGTGCGTGGGAATTCCTTTCGATTAATCGAGGTACATATCGTCCAAATCATGATCGCATATCACGTGATACACAGAAAATCTAGTTCACGGGAATGCCCTTCAATTAAAAAAGGAAAATGGTAATCTTTTCTGGTCAGGAATAGAGGTATACTATGGAACGCCATCGCTGTCTTATAATGAGACATTTCAGTATATGGTATAGTTTAATCAATATATACGGTGGTAAGTACATTATATGCGGTGGTAAGTACATTATATGCGGTGGTAAGTACAATATATGCGGTGGTTAGTACATTATATGCGGTGCTTAGTACATTATATGAGGTGCTAAGAACATTATATGCGGTGGTAAGTACATTATATGGAGTGGTAAATACATTATATGCGGTGCTAAGTACATTATATGAGGTGCTAAGAACATTATATTGGTTGGTATGTCCATTACATGAGGTGGTTACTACATCATATGCGGTGTTAGATACATTATATGGGGTGGTATGTTCATTACATGGGGTGGTTAGTACATTATATGCGGTGCTAAGAACATTATATGGGGTGGTATGTTCATTACATGGGGTGGTTAGTACAATATTTACATTCCTACTGCGTTTCCCTTATATAAAGGTACCAAACCAACCGTTGCTTTATTTCTCGATAATCGCAAGAGCCTATCACGTGACTTTAGAACTTACGCGGATTAATTTCTGATAAAATGCCCATTTATTGCTTTAAAACAGATTCAAAAGATGTATCCATTATCAAACGACGCCGTCTACCCCCAGTGATTAAATGTGTCAAAATCTAGGTCAACCACATGTACACTTCCAAGAAGTGTGACGTAGTAAGTCGATCACGCGTCAGTAGACGAAGTTCAAGGACGAACTGCATTGTTGTCTGCAGAAAAATGTCGTGTTTGGATGAACGAATATTCAGGCATAAGTGGATCAAATATTCAGTATTTAGGATGAGGATTTGATTCACTTGTGTCATTATTTATCTTTGCTTCTTATTGATTCATGATATCAGAAATACTTCGAGTATCAGCGAATCTTTAGAATGATGTTGAGGTAAGTCATGAAAATACCGAAAGTTTTCGCGTTTTCGACGGCTGTACTCGACTTTTGCATTATTCTAATTACTTCCAGGTGAAATAGGGTATTTACAGAAGTTTGTATACAATAATACCGATTGATTTCATATGTCTAAGCAGTTTAACAGTGTGTTAAAAAGAGTTTTCAAAAGTTTTCCCTTCACTTCTGTGAACTTTCTCTAGTTTAACTCTCCGCCATGTTTGAATTATGTTGGACAAAAGTCACGAATTTTCATGATTCAATTTTCTTCAGTTTTAACTGAAATGTTCAAAATACAGCAAGAGGACAAAATTCAGTTTCTCATTTGTCAACAACGTTTCCGTACAGAAGGTACTACTTCGAATCAAGCGAAAAACGTCGAACGTTCGTTTGCTCTTACGTCAAATGGCGTTCTCCCTCCGCAATGATGTTTCAAATGTAAAGAAACTGGCTGAAAAATTGGCAGAAATAACTTTGTTAACACGTAAAATGTAAATATAAGGATTGTTTTCAGCTTTTGCGCTTTATCGGTGTGTATTGGCAGTAGGGAATGGAAACAAAATTCATGAAAAGCACTTAGTGCTTTACATATTTTGTTTCCATTCCCTACTGCCAATACACACCGATAAAGCGCAAAAGCTGAAAAACAATCCTTAATTATATGCGGTGCTAAGAACATTATATGGGGTGGTATTTTCATTACATGGTGTGGTTAGTACATTATATGCGGTGCTAAGTACATTATATGCAGTGCTATGTACATTATATGCGGTGCTAAGAACATTATATGGGGTGGTGAGTACATTATATGCGGTGCTAAGTTCGTTATGTGGTGATTTCGTTATGATAAACATTCTTATGACCAAGATTAAACATTTCTGAGACTCAGATCGCAGCTACGTTAAGGCACTCCTCGTTTTTACGTTTTTGTGGCCTTTAAACTCAAATATTTATCTGAGAAGATAAAATAAATACTATGTTGTTTAATTTAGGTATATTTCATTGTTATTTGATAAAATAGTGAAAAGATTAAATCTTTGGCAATCAGTCAAATCTATTCTACAATTTCATCACACTCACGTAACGGTGCGTTGGCGTAGTGGTGAAGACGCCGGACTGCAATTACCAGGGTCGCGAGTTCGATCCTGGCTACGGGTACATTTTATTTTTCAAAATTTTTACAAAGTTCTTGCTATTTTTAAAGTGAGAGGCACCATGATATCAATAGGCATTGTTTCCGTATATTGTATATGCTTGTACTTATTAGAAGAGCTTTGTACAGTACAGATAAATTATGTGATATTAGTAAAGAGTAGATTAATTGTGTAACACTACGTTACTAATATTGTTGTGGGTCATGTGTTATTTTAGTTTTACTTTATGTGTAGGTACACATACACATGTACTTAGTCATGTTATATTATGATTTCATAATAATTCTTTCTAGATTTTACTATGTCATGTTTATTTCAATAGAGAATATTCCAGTATGTTCTTTGTTACATCATTATCATCACATGACTGTGACCTCTAGAATTTACTCTATTGTTAATCATTTGTAATGGGTCATTGTTCTAGAAGCTTCTGGTTAATTCATTGTTATTAAGTATAAATACCTCTGAGGAACTGTGTTGAGGGGGCATTCGTACAAATTCGTAGACACGACTCATTCATCTATAATTCTGATATACTGGGACACTTTATTTGTTGAGACTTTTCGCTTTCACAAACTAGTAAAGACTTTCTGGAAATTTTACAAAAATTATTGTCAACTTCTTCTGAAATTCGGACCAATACAGGCAACAGAGTATATTACTTTGGGTATTTCACAACCTGCATTTTATGGTGACATTATTAACAAGATAAGAAGGATCAAAGATAGACAACATCATTATCGAAAATGCGTCAGAATCATCAAACGCCTTTTATACCGTGGGTATGATCCTAATGTCACCAGACGGACACTAGGCTTGGTACTTGACCAATCTACAGTCTTGTACAAGCGCATTCTTAAAACTTGCACTCTGACTGACTGTGACGACGGGACTCCATGACGGGCCCTGTCCAAACCTCTTTAGAGAAGACAGGGCCCCGACAACCTGTCCTCTCTGAATGTCAGTCGGACTCCTCGGGTGATAACATACATGAGCTCGCGGCGGAAGAGCACGGATTGTATTACGTAGGCCCTCTTTTTATATCCATTTACATATTCATCTGTGTTGCTTGGGCCCCTGCGTTTTACGGTCTTGTTTGTGTGTGGCCATCTGACAGTGAGGAGGTTGTTTTACACCACAATTGTACGTTCTTCGAGACCTCTGGGTAATCGGAAAACTGGGAGGGTTGTGCGCACGTAATCCAGGATAACCATACCTTCTGCTATTTCCGTGGCAGATGGCCGTCCTAAGTCGGCACCGGTTGCCCACTGGTCTCGTTGGTTTATGTGTAGTCCTTTGTATTTGATGTTTCTGTGTTGTGCGTTGACGTTCCTTGTCCCTTGCGCGTCTCTTTTTGTGCTTGTCTGCTTTGTGTTTTTGCATTGGGTGTTTTGTGGTTTTGCTGTGGGTGCTACAACTTGGTGTTGTTGGAGATCCCCTCCTTTGTTTTTAAATCCATTTAACAACGTTTGGACACCGATCTTTCGAGAACGTTTGTGATTACCGGAAACCATACATTCGATAGGCTTTGTGGACCGTAACGGACACTTTGATCCGGACATTGTATTGTAAGTTGTAATCATTGTAAATATATATATTTTGTACATGATTAAACTTGTAAATTATATTCTGTCTTTGTCTGATTTTTGCTGGCGTTTTGGGGTATTCTGACTCATAACAGAATTGGGGGCTCGTCCGGGATCGTAATCTCTGCATATTTGCATTTTTACGTAAAGTTCATTTTTGAAAAAAAGAAAATATTTTTCTCAGTATTTTTTTTGCCAGCAGAAATCAATCATGGTATTTTCGGTCACTGAATTTTTGAAATCGCCGACTGTACAAGAGTCGAATCATTGAAGAATGATGATTTGATTGGTTTAGGTCTTCACTTGAAGTTACATGTAAAATCTTCTATGAGAAAACAAGAAATTAGAAATATTGTGGCTAAAGCGCTTTTAGCTAAGGAAATCTTTTCGTCATACGATTTTCCTGTTGAACCTGTTTCAAGCGAAACCAAAATGTCAAAGTATGAGTTTGAATTAGAGAAAATGAAAATACAATTACAATTTGAAAAAGAAGAAAAAGAAAGACATTTACAATTTGAAAGAGAAAGAGAGAAACTGGAACGTATGCACGAGAAAGAACTCCAGTTTGAGTTAGAAAAGTTAAAGTTAGGGAAAAGCACTAAGGAAAATCCTGTTCCTTCGCCTGTCAAGTCTGAATTCGATGCCGCCAAAAACATCAGATTAGTACCAAAATTTCAAGAAAAGTCCGTGGACAAATATTTTCCATATTTTGAGAAAATCGCGGCCAATCTGAAGTGGCCACGTGATTTTTGGCCAACTTTGTTACAAAGCGTACTTATTGGCAAAGCGGCTGAAGTGGACTCGGCGCTCAGTATTGCTGAGAGTTCAGACTATGACAAGGTCAAGGACACGATTTTGAAAGCATATCAGTTGGTACCTGAGGCGTACAGACAAAAGTTTAGAAAGTACAAAAAGTTTGAAAATCAAACATATGTTGTATTCGCTCGAGAAGAAGAAGATTTAATTGATCAGTGGTTTCGATCTAAGAAAATTCCCAATTCATTTGACAATTTGCGTCAAGTAATTCTGATAGAAGAGTTCAAAGAGTGTGTGCATCAAGGTTTAAGGTGGCTCCACACACCTACCCCTCAAAAAAGATTGATTTTTCTGAAACTCTCGGAATTTGATAATTGGAATACAAAATTAAATTTTGCAAAGTATGAAAAAAATCGAACCTACGTAACTGTTTCCATGATGCTTTGAATTTTGGCGGTTCTGGGGTTTCTCTTCTATTTTTGCCAACGTTGCCAATTTGAAGAAAGTATGCTGATTTTAAAAATATTTTGCTGAATTTAATTTTCTTGAAACTAATATCAAATGATAAACTATTGTATATGAAGTATTTCTATGCAATATGAACAAAATCGAACCTAGCGAACGGAAGTTATGACTATCTTTGTAACCCCACCCCCTTAGTTTCTACGTTGCGATCCATATTCATTCGACGCTATAGTGACGTCAGAGGTAAGTATAAATCAGCGTATGACTACAGGAACTTGTAGGAATTCTGGACGGAAACGGCCTTATCGGAAACCTTACAAAGCTTTCATAGTGTTTGTCCATACATACGCGATTCTTGATATGTCTAAGCAACAGAACGTCATCCCCCCTCAAAGAAATTTAGGAAAAGAGAAAGTAAAAGCGCGAATCTAGAGGGAAAAAGTTCATCCTAATATTTTTTTATTTTGGTGAGGCAGGGGCAGATTTCTCAATAATCTTTTAAGAAGGGGGCGATTCTGAAAGAGACTTTGCGATTAATCAGAGTGCCTTTACTAAGAAAGTAGGCGTCAGTTTATCTCAAAGTAGGTCGTGACAATTAATCGGGTACCGACTTATAAGCTAGGCGCTGTTTCGTATACGTTTCGGGACAGGTAAGAAATAATTTTCTCTGACTTTCATGAATAAGAAATTTTAAAAGATCAGGCTATATGTTAAAGTCAGATTCATGAGCGTATCCCGAAACTCAACTACAGTGTGCACATATAACTGTTAATTGCATGACTTAGTACGATACAAGGAGGATTGAGGGCATTGAAGGATACTTTATTACATTATCTACATATAGCTCATATTGCAACATCTAGAAATAAAATTAACATAGAAAAAAAAAATCAAAACAAGCTTCGAGGACAATCTAATTTATTATTCAGAGAAATGCAAAGTGCAATGAATGTGAGCGGCAAAAATATCCTAGATATAGGAAAATAGGAGCTATACGAAGTTTTATTTGAAAAGTATGTAGTAACGACCATAATATTGCCGAATTTGTAAAATATTATCTCCATTTACCTCTACTGTAAAAACGCAAAACATTGTAGGTGGCGCTAGTGAAATGAATTAGAGCTGTGCACCCCGAATTAAAAATTACGTTTTTAAACTGCTATAACTACGAAAGTATGAGTTAGATTCGCCGGAAAATTTTAATTTATACAAATGAGAATGTAGACTTTCATATGAAAAGAAAGATTTTGCATTATAAAATTTTGTAAAGATAATTTATTTTCAGGGACACCGTACCTTTAAAATAGTGTGTAAAATTTAACAAAATCAGAGATATACGGCAGTATGAATCTGAGAGAAGGGAAAAAGTAAACGAAAACTTATTTTTATTAACGTCATTCACCTCGCTCGTTCTCGATAATGCGTTTAATTATCTGCATAATGGTACATCTTTGAACAAAGCAGGATTGATTCTAAAATTCGTTCGCTTTAAGTTTTCAAATAAAGAAACTTAGTTCGATAACATTTCGCTGCAAAGTAGGAAAGCTGACAAAATTGCAGAAAAATTCTGATGATCATAGGTAATCAGAGATACAATACTTTAAATATCTGAGCCATTATATCGCTAAAATCTGTAGCCTGTTAGATATTTAAACCAATATTCTCCTATTTGATTTAATTTCAAAGTAACAAGTTGTTGAATTTCCGATGATGACGTTATAAAAAGGAAGCTTTTACAGCGATAGCCAGGGGTCTCATTCATGGATATTTTGTACGTATATAGATTAAACGATCAATCTAGCTAACATTAATTACTATCAGATTGTAGACGATAATTTTTTGGTTTCATCGATACCGAACTTGCTGATATCCGTTCTAAAATAAGCGAGATAGGAGAGTTTGAACGCCAATATTTCCGAGCGCTGTGGACACTTTTCATCGGCGAGTTCACAATAATTATTTGGCGCGTTAGATCATGACGTCATAATCATAATGACGTCAATATCCTCGGTAAGAGAGCCTCCGAAAAGACTATATATTCGGATACTCTGTGGAGCCACCTTAAGAACTCATTTGGAAGACAAAAATGTTAAAACTCTTGCAGAAGTCGCTGTTTTGTCTGATACGTATGCTCTCACTCATAAGAACAATTTTGTATCGAAAACTCAATCTAGCGATAGCGCAAAAACGTCAGATTTTCCAAAGAAAAATTTACAAGAGTTTCAGTCGTCCATTAGTTCCCAGTCACCATCTCAAGGTGGTTCTACGTCCGGTCCAGGTCCGAGCGTTCTGAGGCATCCCCAGGGGTGGGGTCGCTTCCTTCATGCAATTATTGTAAGAAAAAAGGTCACGTTATTGGTGAGTGTTTGAAGCTTAAGAAGAAAAAAGAACTTAAGTCACAGGCCTGTGCGTCTGTTAGAAATGATAGGAAAGCCTTAGATTCGATTTGTTCTGACACTCCTGAGATTCAGGGTTCTAAGTCCAGTTCTGATGATTTTGTGGAGGATCATTATAAACCCTTTTTGTCACAGGGATTTGTTTCACTCAGTGATTCTAGCGAAGCGTTGCTTGTTCAGATTTTGAGAGATACTGGTGCTGCCCAGACTTATTGTTAGAGGGTTCATTGCCTTTGTCTGAGCACACTTTTACTGGTAGGTCAGTTTTATTACAGGGTGTGGAGCTAGGCGTCATTGATGTTCCCCTTCATGAAATTTATTTGAAGTCAGACTTAATTACTGGACCTGTTATCGTAGGTGCTCGACCTACTCTTCCCGTTCAAGGCGTTTCCTTGTTGCTTGGCAACGATTTAGCGGCAAAGTTGTACCCGATCCGATTGTTTGTGAGAAAATCACGTCCGATGTCGTGTCCGATGATGGAGACGACGACTTGTACCCAGCCTGCGCAGTTACCAGGGCGATGGCCAGGAACAGACTAAAAGAGGCTGAGAGTACTTCTGCACTTGACGAGGACCATCCCTCCGAAAATATAGACCTTTCTGACACATTCATGTCTACCATTGATGACAGCGTACCTGAGACGTCAGTACCAATTCATGTTGACAAGTCTCCGACAGTACTTGGTGATGATTCCCATCCGCCATTAGACAGAGATACAGATGCCTTATGCCGTGAGCAGCTCCTCTCCGAGCAAACTAAAGATCCGGAGATCATCCGACTAAGTAAGAGGGCCCTTCCCCGAGAAGAAGCGGACAAAGTCGGAGAGTGCTTCTACATACAAGATGGCATCCTTATACGGAAATGGAGACCACCCGATGCACCCCCTAATGACGTGTGGCGGGGACATCATGAGTTTAGCTCACGACACACCCATGGCAGGTCATTTAGGTGTCAATAAGACTTATAATAGGATTTTAAGTCACTTTTACTGGCCTAAGTTGAGAAAAGATGTGTCTGTGTTTTGTAAGTCTTGTCATAGTTATCAGATGGTAGGTAAACCCAATCAAGTTATACCGCCTGCTCCCCTCCAACCCATTCCAGCCTTTGAGGAACCTTTTAGTAGGGTGTTAGTTGATTGTGTAGGTCCTTTGCCTAGGACTAGGTCAGGGATTCAGTACTTACTGACAATTATGTGTACTTCGACTAGGTTTCCTGAAGCCATACCTCTTAGGAATATTAAGGCAAAGACCATAGTTAAGGCCCTTACAAAGTTTTTCAGTTTCGTAGGTGCTCCCAAGGCTATTAAGTCAGATCAGGGTTCGAATTTTATGTCAGGGTTGTTTCAGCAGGTTATGCATGAGCTAGGTATCAGGCAGTATAAGTCTTCTGCGTACCATCCTGAGTCACAGGGGACACTTGAACGCTTTCATCAAACCCTTAAAACTATGATGAAAAAATATTGTCACCAGTATGGAAAAGACTGGGATGAAGGGGTTCACCTCGTGTTGTTTGCGGCACGAGAAGCGGTTCAGGAGTCCCTGGGGTTCAGTCCCTTTGAGCTAGTTTTTGGGCATACGGTCAGCGAGCCATTGAAGTTGTTGAAGGAAAAATGGTTGACTGAAACTAGCGATTTGAATCTCTTAGACTACGTGTCTAATTTCAAAGAGAAATTATATAATGCTTGTAAATTAGCTCAAGAAAATCTCAAAACCTCAAAAAATGAAAATGAAAACATGGTATGACAAAGATGCTAGAAACAGAGTTTTTAAACCAGGCGATAAAGTTCTTGTCTTTTTGCCTATCCCTGGTCATCCTTTGCAAGCTAGATATTTCGGTCCTTATGAGATTGAGAGTAAAATTAGTGATGTTAACCATGTGGTTAAGACACCAGGTCGGCGAAAAGAAAAAAGAGTGTGTCATGTTAACATGTTGAAAAAGTATTTTGATAGAAGTGACCGAAATTTTGTAAAACCAGTTTCCACTTTGGCCAATGTAAATACATTTGAAAATTGTGCTGAACCGGAATGTAATGAAGAAACTGTCGAAAAAGACTTCGCTCAAAGTTTCCGTTTGAAGAATTCCGAAATTCTGACATATCCGGAAGTGAAACTCGGACATCTGACCGTGCATCAAAAATAGGAAGTGCATCAATTAATGCGGGAATATACGACCATCTTTCCGGACGTTCCAAAAAAGACGAATGCATCTCATCATGACGTCATTGTAGGTGATGCGTCACCTATCAAACAGCATCCCTATCGGTTAAACCCGATAAAGCTTCAATACATGCGGAAAGAAATTCAATACATGCTTGAAAATGACATAATTGAACCCAGTAATAGTGATTGGAGTTCCCCATGTATTCTGGTTCCGATGCCGTGTACGGACTTTAGAAAAGTCAATTCAGTCACCAAAACTGACTCTTATCCGATACCACGAATCGATGACTGTATCGATAAAATTGGCAGTGCAAAATTTGTCAGTAAATTTGACTTGCTTAAAGGCTATTGGCAGGTCCCGCTTGCCGAGAGAGCCAGAGAAATATCGGCATTTGCGACTCCAGATAGGCTATACCAATATAAAGTAATGCCCTTTCGTATGAAAAACGCACCAGCCACATTCCAGAGGATGATTCATTCGCTCCTAAATCATCTCGAAGGATGCGAGGCGTATATCGATGACGTCATCATCTACAGCGACACCTGGGATGATAATCTCCGAATCAAGCGTACCTTCTTCGACATACTGGCGAAAGCAAACCTCACAGTGAACCTTGCGAAAAGTGAATTTTGTCATGCGACTGTAGAATATTTGGGTCACAAAGTAGGTCAAGGTTTTGTTACTCCTATCATGGTCTAAGTTGAAGCTATTTCAAAGTTCCCGATTCCTACCAAAAAGAAAGAGATAATGAGATTTTTAGGAATGGCAGGATTTTACAGAAAATTTTGTCCAATTTTCTCGTCAGTTGTTGGTCCACTTACTAATCTGTTACAAAAGAGAGTGAATTTTGCATGGACCAATGACTGTGACGAATCTTTTAAGAAAATCAAATGTGTTCTTATAAATAGTCCTGTCCTGTCAGCTCCAAATTTTGATAGGCAATCTAAGCTTACTGTTGATGCCAGTGACGTAGGAATCGGGGCTGCTTTGTTTCAAGAAAATGATGATGGTGTAGATAGAGTTAATTGTTATTTTTCAAAGAAATTGACAAAATGTCAAAAGAATTACTCTACTATTGAAAAAGAATGTCTTGCATTATTGTTAGCTTTACAACATTTTGATGTTTATTTGAATGTTACTTTACATCCCATTCTTGTATTTACTGACCACAACCCTCTCACATTTTTGCACAAAATGTCAAACAAGAATCAAAGACTTACAATGTGGAGTTTATTGTTTCAAGAGTACAATATTATTATTCAGCATATCAAGGGCAAAGACAATGTGATTGCAGATGCACTATCGAGAGTTTCATGAGTGATTTTTGCAGAATTAACCACCAAAGTTTTCATTGACATTCAAACTTTTTTAAGGGGGGAGGTGTTGTGGGTCATGTGTTATTTTAGTTTTACTTTATGTGTAGGTACACGTGTACTTAGTACTTAGTCATGTTATATTATGATTTCATAATAATTCTTTCTAGATTTACTATGTCATGTGTATTTCATTAGAGAATATTCCAGTATGTTCTTTGTTACATCATTATGATCACATGACTGTGACTTCTAGAATTTACTCTATTGTTAATCATTTGTAATGGGTCATTGTTCTAGAAGCTTCTGGTTAATTCATTGTTATTAAGTATAAATACCTCTGAGGAACTGTGTTGAGGGGGCATTCGTACACATTCGTAGACACGATTCATTCATCTATTCTGATATACTGGGACATTTTATTTGTTGAGACTTTAATCCATTTAACAACGTTTGGACACCTATCTTTCGAGAACGTTTGTGATTACCGGAAACCATACATGCGATAGACTTTGTGGACCGTAACGGACACTTTGATCCGGACATTGTATTGTAAGTTGTAATCATTGTAAATATATATTTTTTGTACATAATTAAACTTGTAAATTATATTCTGTCTTTGTCTGATTTTTGCTGGCGTTTTGGGGTATTCTGACCCATAACAATATATAAATTATCATTTTTATTTTAGCTTGTAATATTCAATTTACGTGGTCAGAGAGAGAGAGAGAGATAGAGAGAGAGGGTGACGTGAAAATTCTATATCATTATTTTTTTCAGTCTAATAATTAGAATAAAAAAAAAAAATGATATAGAATTTCCATATCACCCTCTTTTAAGAATATCAATGTAATCCGCAATCTCTGAAATCCAGAAACTGAAAAAAAAACGGTTGTATTTCTTTCTTCTCGGCCACTTATGTAGCTTTCTGGCGCGAAATACACACGGTGTAGATATAGACAAATTTATTTCCTTCCAAACGGTTAAATATTTGATTGGAACACACTATGTTGTTCCATGATATAAAAAGAAAAAGATGGCAATTATAACCTACTTTTAATATCGCTCTAGACATAAATTTTAAAATAGTCATCCATCCCCCTTTTTTTCTGTGGATATTGTTTCCCCGTCGCTTCAGAATCCCACTTGTCCAGAAAATGTGTTTTATTGATATTCACCTTTGGTGAAAGTGGTATTGTAAAGCGAGGGGGGGGGGACGCTGTTGTATAAAAGCGTTTCCGTTTTCCATTGTTTTCTGTGTAAAAATGCTTATTTTGACCCAAATACCGGTCTTTTCTTCCAACCCCCCCCCCCCCCGCCCCATGATAGAGCTGGGAAAAATGTTGAATCCTTTTGTGTTTATGTTTCCTTTTGGGTTAATGGTAACCCGAGTCTCAAAAATGTTTAATCTTGGTCATCAGAATGTAAATCATTAACGAAAGCACCACATAACGAACTAAGCACCGCATATAATGTACTCACCACCCCATATAATGTTCTTAGCATTGCATATAATTTACTAAGCACTGCATATAATGTACTAAGCACCGCTTATAATGTACTAACCACCCCATGTAATGAACATACCACCCCATATAATATACTTAGCACCGCATATAATGTACTTAGCGCCCCATATAATGTACGTACCACCCCATATAATGTTTTTAACACCGCATATAATGTACTAAGCACTCCATATAATGTACTTAGCACTCAATATAATGTACTTACCACCGCATATAATGTTCTTAGCACAGCATATAATGTACTTACCACCGCATATAATGTTTTAGCACCGCATATGTACTTAATGTACTTATCACCGCATATAATGATCTTAGCACCGCATATAATGTACGTACCACCCCATATAATGTTCTTAACACCGCATATAATGTACTAAGCACTCCATATAATGTACTTAGCACCGCATATAATGTACTTACCACCGCATATATTGATTAAACCATCCAATATATTGAAATATCTCATTATAAGACAGCGATGGCGTTCCATAGTATACAAGGAGAACAGTTAGCAGAAACTTTTGCTATTGATATATCATGATACGAAACACTCAACGCGGTCGCATATATCTCATGACACGCAAATAATCTAGAGCACGGGAATCCCAATCGATTAAACAATGCAGATACTGCCTAAATCACTTTTATATGGATTTATTGTAGGTCTATCATATTGATATCATTATCATTTACAAGAAAGTGATCTTTTCTGTTCAAGAATAGAGGTATATTAAGAGAACACTTCAGCAGAATGTTTTTTTTCCTTTACGTGCATCATGTCATAATATGTAGGAACCGAAATAACAATTCTGCTGAAGTGCTCTCTGAATATACCTCTTTTCGTAATGAGAATGGACTACCATAATATAAAATTAGTGATAATGATGCTCATAGGGTAGGCCCAAAATTAATTCATATTAAGAAGATTTAGTCAGTATTTACCTTGTTTAAATCTATATGAAATAACATGAACTAGGTAGGAGATCATGCATGAGCACTATAAGGTTACGTGAAATTATGTGCAGCGTTTTTTTTTATGAGAAATGAAACGCGTCAGGCACTCATAGCCATATTTGTTGACCTAATTGCTCGGAAATCACAAACTTGGTAGAACACCTTGCATACATCTTTCTTTTTCTTCTTTGTTTAAGGATAGTGAAACTATATGCGCTGTAAAATGTTAATCGTTTAAACCAGTCGATCAACAGATAGTGCGTTTTGAAAAATGTTTATTTAAGCTTCGCTCAGGTGAGCTGAAATAATCAAGAAGCATATAAGACATGAAAAAAACTAAAACCAAGCAAAAAAAATCGATTTACCATTTGAATGTTAATGTCTTCAAATTCAATATCATCATTTAAAACCAGATAAATTTACAGCATGGACCAGACATGCACGTTTCGGGTACTTAACCCTCGTCAGTGATTCTCAGTCTAAATAATGTAATATGACCAAAAAGTGTGAATTTATTTTGTCCAAAAAATATACCGTAAGATGTAGCAGAATGGGTGGGTTATGATGCTACAGGACCCATGTTTTAGGAATTTCAAGAAAGTTTTCAGCAGAAAATTTCAAATGCGTTGAAGAGACAGACGATCAACTGAAATTGATCGAATTTGGCTACATGTGCCCTCGGGGAATCTTGGTCCACCAGCAGTGACACTCACCAAGTAGTTAGTAAAAGTTTCCAAAATGCGCATGAGGGATAAAAATACTGCCTTGAACATGAGACACATCTAACTCAAACCTATTTATTTCTCTTCCAATGATCGCTTATTTCGTAGCATAATATATACTTACATTTGCTTTTTGCTTTCGTAAATAGTATTCTTTCTGATAAAAGGTACGCAAATGCTTCAACTTCCTAGATCTGCCTATGTATGTGACAAGAAGGTTCACAGTTCTAATAATAGGAACAGAATTTGGAGATTAATGAATATGGCCACAATTGCAAAATATGATAATACGGAGGTGTTCCAACATTTTATATTAAGTCATGAATATTTTGTATAATAAGTATTTTATTCATATATGGGGGCGGACAGGGGGCACCTTTCTCCCCCTTACCCCCCCCCCCCTCCTCCCACCCCCTCTTTTTCACCCTTCCCTTACCTCCCACTCCTGCCACCCATCCGACCGGACCTTCCTCCCCCTCCCTCCCCTATCTCCCCTTCCCTCCACCCCCCTCTTTCCCCCCTCCCGCCCTCTTCCTCCCCCTCCCTTTCACCCTGTCCATCCCCTCCCCCATATATCATTGAGGGTCTTTACCTGTGACGTGATAGGTTTGCCTTGCTGAAATACGTATTCCCGCAACACCTATAAGGTGCACGATTCTCGTGTCTTTTCATGTGGTCATTAAACGCTGTCTTACTCAAAAAAGGATCGGCCACACCACACACATACACCACGTACCCTCTTATGCTCTTCCATTATTTTCCTGTAATATTTTGTACAGATATGCTTTAAAGTAAAATTTCATCTACATTCACAAGCGTCGTCCGTGGAACATATTACAAATAGAAAGAACGTGGAACATATCATTTTTTAAAAATGACACTTTTCTTCTATTCTAGTTGATGTAACTTTACCAAAAGTACTTTGTTTGAATTTACATTCAATAACTGAAGCATATGCACGACAGCCATGATGTTAAATGAAAAGAAATGTCGGATGAATGCAATTTTGCATTAATCCGTGGAGCATATCACACCATGCGCTTCACATTGCAAATTTTCTATTGAAGTGTTCTCCAAATGTACGGCTTTTTCTGACCAGAATGAATCATATGAATGTTATTAATGGCCATATGATAGGCCTATAATTAATACATATAAAGTAGATTTAAGCAGTACTTACCTCGTCCAAACACTCTGAGGCGAAGGGTTTTCCCGTGGAACATATCATCTGTGTATCACGTGATACCCCACAGTGAAGTTTTTAACATGCAATTCCTTGGAGATGGTAAGAAAATAAGCAGACAATTAGTACAATTAGTACAAGCATGCCTAAAATGAGTAATAATGAGATAAATACTGATATAAACTTTATTTCTTATGACTATTTTATGGATATCTTCCCTCACATGATCGCCATAGCACTTACTATATAGACATAACCTCAGACAGTGCTTGAATTTTATATAGTTTTTTTTTCTTTTCGTGCAAGAACATCAACAGCGAGTGCGACTAACCAACAGGAGATGCTTACTCCCCTCTGGCACCGGGTCCCGTCTCTCTTGCTAGGGGTTTGTCGATGCTAAATTTTGTGTTCTATTGTGCATGTTTTTGAGATTATCGCCATGATCTTCTTAAACTCATTGATATATGCATTAATAATAGATAGTTACAGATACATTTATAGTTTCAGAAAAAAATACCTATTTTTAGCAGAGTTATGGTGACAATATTGTTAATGACCATTTCTCGAAACATAGTACAAAATCGATAATTCAGAAAATTATAAACCGAAGGCATACAAAACCAAGATAAAACAAGAAACGAAGCAAACAAAGAAAAACCTCCACCATATGAATATAGGAGTGAGACCAGGTGCCCAGGAAGTTCTACGGTCTATATGGGGAACTCGTCATACACTATAACGTCCCACTCTCCAGAAGGGTTGATGATATTCTGACATAGACCATTTGAGCCATCAAACCAAAGATTGTACTCTATTTCTTCCAAAATTGAAGTCTCCAGATGTGACAGTTCTACCGAATTGAAGAGGAGAGTGTTGTATACAAGCAGGATATGCTTACTCTTCCTGGGCACCTGGTCTCAATCTCATATCGGGAGTTCGCTTCTTTTCATATGGTGGAGGTTTTTGTTTGTTTGCTTGGTTCCTGTTTTATCCTGATTTTGTATGCCTTCGGTTTCTGATTTTCTGAATTATCGATTTTGTGCTGTATACAGGGATATGGTCGTTATCCATATTTGTCATTCGTACGAGTAAAGAAAAATGTCGGCAAGGAGTGGGGCACTATTGGTTCCCATTGGAATTCCGACAATTTGCTGGAAGTCCTTTCCTCCAAACACCACAAAAATGTTGTCGATATCTGTTTCGGTGTACTTATTTTTAGAATCGGACTTTTCTTTAACGAAGTAGGTTTTGTCATAATAAACAAGAAGAAATTTATATTTTCGATTACCGTTCTTGCTTGTAAATGCATTATTTATGATTTTGCGAGTCTTTCTTTCAATTTAAAATGTGGGATTGTTGTGCAAAGTGTCGAAAAATCAAGGCTTTAGTCGAATGGACTGTTTTAAAATGAGTGGATTTCAGATGTTCTAAAAGTTCATCGGAATTCTTTAAAATCAACATCTTGTTAATACCGCTTCTTTGAGTATAGAAACTTTCAACAATTTTATACGGGCTCTTTTAAAATGAATGAATTTCAGATGTTCTTAAAGATCTACAATTTTACAATGGACTCTTTTGAAATAAGTGGACATCAGATCTTCTAAAAGTTCCTTGGAATTCTTTAAAATCCACATCTGGTTAATACCGCGTCTTTGAACATAAAAACTTTACACAATTTTACAATTATTTTACTTCTTTGAACATAGAAACTTTCAACAATTTCACAGTGCCCCGAGCTTTTTTTCGCAGCCTTTGAAGCTACTGAACACAGGTATTTATCCCGTTTCCTGGTTGTTTAATTTTCTATGAATTATCTGAAGGGATCTAAATCGGAGTTCAACTTAAAATCGTCATGATATCTAATCAGTCCTAAGAAATAGGCTTATCAATACCAATTTCCTGTCGTGTATTTGGATATATTAATGTACACTGAAACTTCTTACGAAAATTTAAATCTGTACCTCCCTTACTAGCCGAGATACGCCCCGTACCGCTCTCTTACGAGCGGCGCCAATTCTAAGTCGGTCAGAAAGATGTCCGGTTATAATCAGGTATCAGCTATTTACTTGAAAAACTGCTTGATCATTCAATGATACCAACATCTCAAATACACAATATTACATGAACTAGCCCCAAATATGCTTGTTACAATTTTATCGATTTTGAAATAAGACAAGCGTCGGATAAATGAGAATAATTCAACATAAGCATATGGCATAATGACATATTTATGCATGCAAAGAGGTAACTATTATATATGAGGGGTTTTTATAAACCAGCTATATTTGAGATGGTACCAAGCCTGCTAAGTGATGACGTCATGCAGTTGTTCATGTTTGAAGTGTTCGGACCATTAAATAATCAAGCAGTAACCACATTTTGTCTCTACTGCGTTAAAATCATCGGACACATTTTGTCTGACCTAGATATGGAGCGCTCCTTAGAGAGCGGTATGGGGCATATCTCGACTTGTAAGGGAGGTACTGATTTCAAATTGCGTATGCAGATTCAGTATAAATTAATATATCGAAAAATGCCAAAGAAAATGGGTGTTGACATTGATAAGCCTATTTCTGAAGACTTAACGATGACTTGTCGATTTTTCGTTGAACTCCTAGTAAGATCCTTTTAATAACCCATACTTAATAGAGCAACCGGGAAGCGTCATAAATATCTGTGCTACCGACTTGAAACTTGATGACCCACTTTTAGCAGTGTTATGACCTTTGAACATAGACAATGTCAACAATTTCGGTTTCCATACTTTGTACGCAGCATTATAAGCTATCGATTTGAAACTAAGTATATGCCTTCAAAATAAATAATTACAGATCTAATTCATGTCTCTGAACAGTTGATCTATTTTTAGCAGAGTTATTACCCTTAATATTAGAAATGTTAACAATTTAACAGTTTTCTGGACATTTTTGCAACCTTTGCAGCTATTGAATTGAAACTTGGTATACACCTTCAAAACAATAAATAACAGATTTTGTTTTAGTTTGTGATTAATTGACTTTCTTTGCAGAGTTATGGACCTTGAACATTAGAAAAAAGCTCTCAGCCCTTGGACCTTCAAATGTTCCATGTCTTTTCCTGACTTTTTTGCAGCCTATTAAGCTATTGAAATGAAACTTGATACATGCCTTTATAATAAATAATTACAGATCGAGTTAGAGATCAAGAAAAAATGATCCATTTTTGTAGATTTATGGACCTTGAACATAGAAGTTTTGAACACTTTACAATAGTCGAGACTTTTTTTTGAAGCTTTTACAGCTAATGAATTGAAACTTACTGTATGCCTTCAAAATAAATAATTGCAGATCTAATTCAAGTCTCTGAACAGTTGACCTAGTTTTAGTAGATTATGGACCTTACACCAAGAAAATATTAGCAATTTCACGGTTTCCTGGACATTTGCAGCCTTTGCATTTATCGAATTGAAACTTGGTAATACCTTCATAATACATAATAATAACAGATATATTTTTAGTTAGTGATTTATTGACTTTTTGCAGAGTTATGGACCTTGAACTTAGAATATCTTTCATTCCTAGGACCTTCAAATTTGTTCCATGTTGGTTGACTTTAACAAATCAAAGGACCTATTTTTATTAGGGTCAGGGGTCAAATGTAAATGTCATTTTGTGGCTGAAAATAACGGGGCATTATTTTTTGGAAATTTTTATTTTGACTATTTATCTAAATGCAATTTTTGATTCAAACTTTCTTTATGTGAAGAACAACACATGTTCTCTCATATTTTTGTTATGACAAATATGGATAACGACCATATCTCTATATACAGCACAAAATCGATAATTCAGAAAATCAGATACCGAAGGCATACAAAATCAGTATAAAACAGGAACCAAAGCAAACAAACAAAAACCTCCACCACATGAAAAGAAGAGAACTCCCGATATGGGAGTATCTTAATCAATATTATTGAAAAACGATGTTTAAAGGTCAAGTCATTTTTAGACTTAAATTGACATTATTACATTCACAAAATTATTTATGAAAAATTAATATCCCGACGGGCGTATCTTGCAGTGTTGGAGTTGCTATTTTGGTTTTTGTTTGACCTTGTCTATGTTTATGAATTGATAGTCATCGGTTATAAGTTATCAATATATTCGTGTCAATCTACAATTTGATGAGTCACCTTTTTTTTAGATTATGGCGTAATTTGTCATAGACAAAGCACAGACTCTGGGCTTATTTTTCGTTTTCATGAAAATTAAGACTACAGTATATTCTCTGGGATTGAATAGTACACAATAACCTGACATTTATTTATCTATTTGTTTAATTCATTTTTTTTGCGCTGTAAGAGTTTTATTTTAACTTTGGGACTCTGATTAGGTTAGCCATAGATGTATGGTTGTCCCTCATGTTGTAATGTTGTAAATCGATCGTTCTTGGTATGTTGGTACAGTTATCCATGTGGTAATAAATTACCGTCATATGGTATCTACATTCCACAGCTTATCCGGTATGAGAGAGCATGTACCAATATTTTGGATTTTTATAAATTACGAATGGACCTTTAGGTCATGTTTTTCACTTTAACAAAATAGTAAAGACTTTCTGAAAATTTTCCAAAAAATATAAAAAATTATAATCAACTTGTTTTGAAATTCGGACCAATACAAGCAACAGAGTATATTCGTATATGTACGGGTATTTCACGACCTGCATGTTATGGTGACGTAATTAAGAAAATGAGGAAGGTCAAAGGTAGAATCATCAAACGCCTTTTACACCATGGATTTGACCCTTCAGTCACAAGACTGACACTACAGCCTTGGACCAATGCATTCTTAAGAATAAAAAGCTGACTGACTGTGGCGACAGGACCCCATGAAGGGCCCTGTCCAAACCTCTTTAGAGAAGACAGGGCCCCGAACACCTGTTCTGTCTAAATCTCAGTCGGACTCCTCGGTTGATCACATGCATGGACTCGCTACAGCCGGCAGAGCACGAACTACATTTTCTACGTCTTCTGTTTTTATATCCATTTACATATCCATCTGTGTGTGTCTTTAGCCCCTGCGTCATATTGTCTGTTAGTATGTTCAATTTACAGTGATGAGGCTATTCTACACCACAATTTTACGCTTTTCGAGACCTCTGGGTAATCAGAAAAGTGGGAGGGTTGTGCGCACGTAATAAAGGATAACCATACCGTCTGCTACATGTACTGACGTCGCAGATAGCCGTCCTAAGTCGGCATCGATTGCCAATTGGTCTCGTTGGTTTGTGTGTAGTCATTTAGGTTTGATATTTCTATGTGATTTTGCGTTCCTTGTACCATTTTCGTCTCATTCTGGGCGTGTCTGCTTTGTGTTTTTAGGGTTATCTTGTTGATGCTGCAACCGGGTGTTGTTGGAGATACCCTCCTTTCTTTTAACATATTTTGCGTACTTCGAAATATCAATGCAAATCCCCCATTCTAATTTAAAACGAAACCACTCGCAATAGACATAATTTGATTTCATTTTTTTTTTTCTTTGATTCTAGTCCCGGCTTGTTTACAGTTACCGGAAAAAGTATTAACAAGGTTAGTAACTTTTCAACTCCTTTGCATTGGGTCAAATCAATAGAGTTCTTATTGTCCATATGTGCGGTAAATAAAAAAGAAAGAAATTTTGGGAATGAAATTGAGGTTTTCTTAACTCTATGCTTATATGTCGATATACTAAAAGAGCACCAATTTTCACCAAGCGATTGCTCCGTTTCCAAGTGCGCCACGAAGAACTGCAAAACTTATACAGACACTTCATTCTCAAGTAATCTCACAAAACAAACATTTAACACGCATAGTTTTGAAAACCATAGAGTGCTCACTTTGTGGATTGATTTATGTTAGTGAAACAAAAGATCAGCTCCGAACAAGAATGTCATGAAATATGTATTAATCGACGTTTTCGTGAATTTTTTAATGACGTCATAATATTGAAAGTGTCATTCCAGTTCTCGTGAAGATATTGGAAATTGATTTTGAGTTTACTTCCAAAATATCCATAAATATATTGCACTAAGTCTTACATATGGAAAAGATAAAAGGAATTGTGTTTTTAACACAGGCCGGATACTTGAATAAAAATGACACTGTCGCTAAAAAATGGCAATTTTGAGCCAATTTACTGCAGTTGCCAGTTAATTATTAGGAATCCTGTGGCTGGATCTTTCTCAAAAACTATCAAAATTATCAAGAATGTCCAGAGATTATTTCATGATTAAATGGGAAAAATTGAATTGAGGTTTAAAATATTACAAGGCTTTATATTTTCCAATTTTTTTCTTCCAAAATCGTCCATTTTCAATTTAGTGACATCCGCTTTCCTGGAACAAAAAATTGTCAACATATACACTATGATGAAGATTTCATATTGTATTTTATATATGCTAAGTTTCAATGCAATACGTTTAGTAATAATATTTTTATTGCATTTTGAATGCGACGGTTTGTGACGCCATTTTTCCCGATAACGTCGAAATTACGTCGTGGTTTTCTCATGGATAAAACTCCCGAAGTCCTTAATTTCGAAAATTGCCATAATGTCTTCAAATAACGCCGTAAATTATTCAAACTTCATCAGGATACTAAAATGTGTATATCAATCAGAGTATCAAATGTTTAAAGGGAGTTAAGACTGTACTTTTCCAAGGAAGCGAGAAAACATATAATGCCGCCGCCATCTTGGTGTTCAAACCCTCCTTAAATACCCGAAACGTGAATGTCTATTTCATGCTGCAAATTTATCTGTTCTTAAATTATACAATTAAATTTGAAGACGTTTACATTTAACATTACACTCATGCATGAGATGTTAATTTGTGTCACACATATGCCCTTTGCCGTGTGGAGCTCGTAAAATAGTTCCCGCGAGGGGTTTGACAGTAAGTGATTTGTATATATTTCCCTGACATTATCGCCATAGCACTTTCTATATAGACATAACGTCAGACAGTGCATGGATTTTATAGTGTTTTCATTTTCGTGCTTAAACATGGACGACGGGTGCGGCTAGCCAACAGGGGATCCGATGCTTTCTCCTCCCGGGCACCCGGTCCCACCTCTAGCTTGCTAGGGGTCCGTCGATGCTTAATTCTGTGCTCTATTGTGAGTGTTTTGAGATTATCGTCAGGATCTTCTTTAACTCATGTAAAATAACACTCATGCATGAGACATGACATACAACTCACGCATGAAACGTGAATTAATACTCATGCATGACACAAGAATTAACACGCATGCATGGTAAGTTTAACACTATTTATGCATGCGACGTTAATAACACTCATGCATGAGGCGTAGAATAGAACTGATGCATGAGACGTAAAATAAACTAATTCATGAGACACGAACTGATACTCATGCATGAGGCGCGAAATAAAAATGCATAAGTCGTTATGTAATAACACTGATGCGTGAGACGTAAAAATACTCATGCATGAGATGTGTATAACACTTATGAATGAGACGTCAATAACACTCATGCATAAGACACCAGGTAACACTGATGCTTGAGATGTTAAATTTGAGGGTGACACTACGCAGACAATTACGTTGACAAACAGACAGAAACAAATAGAACAATGAAATCAAACAGAGCGGAACATATCTGAAAAATAGAGGATCATTGTTTACAAGAAGCATCAAGACAACACATATGCCGTAACATATATCATACAATTTATCGATTATGCGATCTTTATAGGTTCCTATCCTTCCATATTTTACATGAGCTATTCTGCAACAACGTTTACATTAAGGTGTCTGATGTCAGCTCTCTTTCGGAAATAAAGCTCTAAATTTGTGAAATTGTTTTCAGCATAAGTATTTTATTTTACTTTAAGAAATTCCGGTGATAAGAATCTTTTAACCCTTTAAAAATACGATGTTGTTCCCAATGAGAATGCGATAATTCCCTAATCATATTCTGTGCGCAAATAAGTAGCATTTTGCCATCGTCCGTGATATATAGCATTAATTTGAAGAAGGATACTTGTAATATTGAACCGCAATACGAAATCATATGAAAGCATAAAGGGAACGTGTGCAATTTATTTTATAATGTCGTGGCCATGAACTAATAATAGTCAGGGGCATCACTGATTTCGGTACTCTTTCAGAAATCACTAACATTAGTAATTTTGATTTTGACTTTACTTGCTACTTTACCTCCAAATTACTGAATTCCATACTTTTTGCGCACATTCTTATTTCTCGAAATTCATTCCTGCGCATTTTCATTTTATGAGTTCATTAGGTGCAGAATAGAAAGTACTACAAATCCTTGGAATTATATTTCCCTAAATAGTGTAGTAAAGGCAATCAAATGGACAAACTTTAGAATATGACTGGATTTAATCATTTTTATATGACTGATTTCTATCATTTTGCAAAATGAATATCTTTGATCGTGTTTAATTGCAAAGGAGATCGAAAAATAAATTATTAGTATCAGTCATTTTCAAAGAGGACTGAAATCAAAGATGCCCCTGACTGAATAAGTCGTAGCTACGAGATAATAATGTCGCGATCCCGAGATAATAAGTTGTGGCCACGAAAAATTTAGCCTTGATGACGTCTTATGATCTCGTGTCTACGACATAATAATAAAAATAATTGCACACGTCTCATCCATGTATCCGTAAAATGGTAGATTTAAAACAAGATAATTCTTGAATCAAAATATTGTAAAACAAGATAATTCTTGAATCAAAATATTGTATTTGCTTCCTTACTGGAAGACTTTGATCTTGTTTAACAATACAGTCATATAAGGCTCATCACAAATTCTAAAGAAGTGATATACATCTTCAACCTAATAACAGCAAGCATCGTACATGCACGCCGCGGGCAGCAAACCCTTGTCAGTGATCCTCAATCTAAGATATGTAATATCACTGGCGTTTAACCGATTATACTACCTTTAGTTTCTATCATCCGAAAATGGCGGACACAATTACAGGCAGAAACGATTTTCCCTTTTATTTCGCTTATTCTATGGTATATGAACAATCTAAAGCGATGGAAATGTACATATACAAAGTATCATTATAGGGGAACCTTCATAAATCTAATATCTTTCTATTTAGAGCAGAAAATAGGCAGCGAAATGCTTAGCCAAGACGCTAGTAACGTACATTTCTTATGACAGTAACTCAAAGCTAGCGAAATTCATGAGATGATACTAACGCAACCTCAAAAATCCAGAAGGGACATTTTAAACAGTACAAACTAAGAATCGGACGTGTAAGATGTTTCCTTTTTACGTAAATTCACTGTAATGACTGCCAAAAAGTATTCTGCAGTAGAAAACGACCTTTTAAAGTCTCTAACCTTGATCCACCACTGGGATATCACCACTTGCCGACATTTTCCTTTAGTCTGAATTCATTCAATCTTTGGTCTCTGAAGGGAAAAGATACTTAGCTTCTGACTTCAACTTACAGATACATAGACGATGTGTTGTCCATCAATAATCCAAAATTCACGGATTACCTGAGCAGTATCTATCCTTCAGAGCTTGAAGTCAAAGAAACTACAGAGACAAATAATTCAGCATCCTATTAGGACATAATGTTGCCCTACGACATTGATGGTCACATGAACACCTCACTCTATGACAAACGTGACGATTTCAATTTCAGCATTACAAACTTTCCTTTTCTGAGTAGCAACATCCCGTCATCGCCTGCTTATGGCGTGTTCATTTCTCTATGCCAGAGCAAGTACCAAATATACGGATTTTGTTCTGAGAGCTAGGCGTCTTTCAGATAAACTTCCAAGTCAGGGATATGTTTGTGACCGACTAACATCGTCACTGAGTAAGTTCTACGGTCGATATGGGGAACTCGTCATACACTATGATGTTCCATTCTCCAGAATGGTGGATGATATTCTGTCATAGATCATTTGAACCATCCAACCAAAGATTGTACTCTATGTCTTCCGAATCGGAAGTAACCGGATTTGACAGTTCTACCGAATTAAAGTGGGCGGTGTTGCATGCAAGCAGGAGATGCTTACTCTTCCTGGGCACCTGGTCTTACTCCTATATCGGGTTCGCTTCTTTTCATATGGTGGAGGTTTTTGTTTGTTTACTTTGGTTCCTGTTTTATCCTGATTTTGTATGCCTTCGGTTTTTGATTTTCTGAATTATCGATTTTATGTTGTATACAGGGATATGGTCATTCTCCATATTTGTCATTTACACGTAGTCAATACTGCAAATGCAAATAAATCGTTATTTATCAAAGGTTGCTCAAAGTTGTTTACAGTAAACACGCCTCATGTGGTCACCCTTTTGGATTTGTATGAAGCATGCATACTCAGATGAATATCAAACATTGAAATCTTTCAGGTTTCATAATTTCATAATATCTGCGCACCTTGACCATGTTAAACTACATAAATATATGATAAATAATCCCACCAAACGAACCTTTCTTTCATACGAAAATTTATGTGGTTTTATATTTGTTAGGTTTTAAACGGACAGTCAGTGCCTTACGTTTCCACAAGAAGACATAGTTGATACATGTATTATGCATATTGATAAATTTGTTATTTCTTTTTCATTCACTATGTAATAAGAGCTGTTTAAAGCCATTCATTTTAGAAGTTAGGAAAGTATCAGATTTGTTTTATATGCTGTTCTTTGTTAACAGTGATTTATTTTAACTTTACACACCCAAAGTTCAGTGGTCGTCAAAATAGATGATCAGATGACAGAGCTGCGGCCACAGACTTATAGAAGTATAGAAATAGTATGTTTACACCGAAACTCAGTTACGGAGTGAACCCTTTATAACTCCACTCCACAAAAGACATGAAATAAATGTGGTTCATTCGTTTTAAAATGATAGTCAAGATCCATTTTGTTTTTCAAATAACCGACTTTACTTCATCAATATCGTTTAGCAGCAATGTTGAATTTTTTTTCTGTAATGTGTGTTGGAAAAAATCATTTATTACATTCCCTAGATAGGCAAAATTCAATCCTGATTCGCCGATATACGCAAGCAAATCATCTTAATCTCCAACAAAGACTGAAATAAGATATTGAAACTTGAACATTTTCGGTTCGCCGCGCTTCCAGTGTAACATGTAAATTTAAAAAAAAATGACAGAAAATTTAACACAATTTTGAATTTTAAAATTTTGAGTCTTCAATCCCCCCATTAACATTCATTTTTCTCTTTCTGGTCTAATTGCTGCCTATGAAAAGTTCATGTTGATGTCCGTCTGTGCCAATTTTTTCAGCCATTGCGTTAAGAACGTTAAGGGCCTCAATATAGATAAAGCGTAGTGAGAGGATTTGAACATGCGCGCGTATTGTTCTGGAGGTTTGATATTGAATTGGAAAATGTTATTTTTTATAAATGTAGTTCTATTGTGCAAATTATACGTGGAATTTCATATTTTAACATTGAATCGAGATAGGAAGAGAGTTTTTTGATTGCAAGGGCGATGTTCGAAAAGAATGTAAAATTGTATAAATTCATATATAACTGAAACTTCAAAAAAAGCTCCCCGTGAGTAAAAAAAGTTCCCCGCGAAGGGTTTAACAGTAAGTGTTAATATTTTCCCCTGACATTAACGCCATAGCACTTTCTATATAGACAGAACCATAGACAGTGCATGTAATTAAAATATTTTCATTTCCGTGCTTGAACATCGACGGCCAGTGCGGCTAGCCAACAGGGGATTCTTACTCCTCCCGAGCACCTGGTCCCTTTTCTAGCTCGCGAGCGGTCCGTCGATGCTCCATTTGGTGCTCTATTGTGAGTGCTGTTGAGATTATCGTCAGGATCTTCTTTAACTCATTCAAGGCTTTAATAACGACATAAGAGATAAGAATTTTAAAATAAAGCTTTACATATGGATGCGATGTAGCTAGATTTAGTCTTTTGAACCAAATGAATCAATAAATTCTCTCACAATCGCGATTTTCAACATTGCTGCTCATTGAGTTACTATCATTCTCATTTCCAGTTACTATCATCATGTGTTGTCAGGCAATTTTGCGTTACTATCGTCATTGATGAAAGTAACTGGCATTTTATCGAATATAACGTTAAAACAATAAACTCTAATCATGGTGTAATTTGAATGTTATATAAGTTCTCTTCAAATTGGCCTCTTCAACTTTTTGTTATATACCCGACCAAAAAAGAAACGCACATCATATTATATAGTGATTTTTTTCAATTGATCATAAAAATTTAGTTTGACATTTGATTATAGTTTTCTTTTTCCAGCACTCGAATAACCGAGGATAAAACACGTTTCGATCATTTTTTCGCAACATATCACAATGCTAGTGCTGAATAAAGCGCGTTGTTTCTAGCTCCTGTTGCATGGCCGCAGGTTTGGTATCCTTCTGAAATTTTGTTGTTTGACAACTTTCAGCAAATTTTCAGTAAAACATAGATGAATAAAGGTTTCTCCATTCAAATGTAGTCAAAATATGCCAATACATCTGAAAATTAAATGTCTTACTTAATTAAATGCTTGGGCCCCTGCGTCTTGCGGTCTTGTTTGTGTGTGGTCATCTGACAGTGAGGAGGTTGTTTTACACCACAATTGTACGTTCTTCGAGACCTCTGGGTAATCGGAATAGTGGGAGGGTTGTGCGCACGTAATCCAGGATAACCACACCGTCTGCTACTGACGAGGCAGATGGCCGTCCTAAGTCGGCACCGGTTGCCCATTGGTCTCGTTGGTTTATGTGTAGTCATTTGTGTTTTATGTTTTTCTGTGATTTGACGTTCATTGTACTACTGCGTCTCTTTCTGTGCGTGTCATTTTTGTGTTTTACAGTGGGTGTTTTGGGAGGTTGCTGTTGATGCTGCAACTAGGTGTTGTTGGAGATCCCCTCCTTTCTTTTACTGGAAATATCCGTATATTGGGGTATGTTTTACAATGAAGGAGATCAATATTTGGCAATTCTGATCCCAAAAGAACACTTATTTTTTCTTCAGCGATTGTTATTTATCTGTTGCAGATTTATCTGTAACATCGCATTGAAAAAATCAAATGAAATACCAGAAAAGCTTAAAACTAACGTCAAAAACCGTTGAAAATGCACGTAAAAATGACCTGTCAAGATCAAGGTATTGTTTTTGAAAACTGTGGTTGCGAAAAAAGATTCTAGATGTAGTAGGGTAATTTTGTGCTTTGGGACACATTTAAGGGCGAAAAATATCACACCACGGACTTCATTTTCAAAAGAGTTGATAATTGGGATGTTTTTCTCAAATTAAGATTGTCTCTTTGATGACGTCATTTGAAGCAATTAAATGAATTTGTATTCAGGGAAAATTGTTTATCATCACTTAAAAAACAAATCGCGATGCCTGATATATCAGTTTGGAAAGGTTAAACAACTTTTATCATTTCTAAAAAGTGAACGGAATTCTAAAAAGCCATTTTGTGACATTGCGTTTTGAACCAAGTGTCATTATCATTGTGCTGTGTTTGATCATGAAGACGGATTTGTTTGGCGTTTGACAGAATAAGTCACTCGTATACCTACGATTTATGATGGAAAAGAAATGAATACCTATAGATTGCATAATTCATTTTATAGAATAAAGATTAAGTGGTGCGTTTCTTTTTTTGTTGGGTATATATCGTCTTATTGGTCAGAATACCCAAAAACGCCAGCAAAAATCAGACAAAGATAGAATATAAATTTACAAGTTTAATTATGTACAAATATATATATATATATCGAAAATGATTACAACTTACAATACAATGTCCGGATCAAAGTGCCCGTTACGGTCCACAAAGTCTATCGAATATATGGTTTCCGGCAATCACAAACGTTCTCGAAAGCTCGGTGTCCAAACGTTGTTAAATGGATTAAAGTCTCAACAAATAAAGTATCCCATTATATCGAATGGATGAATGAATCGTGTCTACAAATGTTTACGAATGCCAAATCAGCACAGTTCCTCGGAGCTATTTATACTTAATACCAATGAATTAACCAGAAGCTTCTAGAACAATGACTGATTACAAATGATTAACAATAGAGTAAATTCTAGAAATCACAGTCATGTGATGATAATGATGTAACAAAGAACATACTTGAATATTCTCTAATGAAATGAACATGACATAGTAAAATCTAGAAAGAATTATTATGAAATCATTAAATAACATGACTAAGTACATGTGTACCTACACATAAAGTAAAACTAAAATAATACATGACCCACAACAATCGCATAAAAGACAGTATTTGAAAAAAATGATTCTGCCTATTTTTGCGTCCGCCATCTTGGGATGATAGTAACTAAAGTTACTATCATCGGTTTAACGCCAGTGAATATGACCAAAGAGTGTTAAATATATCATGACCTTAAAATGTACCGAAAGACGTAGTAGGATGGTTGAGATATGATAATACAGAACCCATGTTTTAGAAATTTCAATAAATTTTGTTAACAGAAATTGTCGAATGCGTTGAAGAAAGTATAGATAAAGTATTGGTGAGATATTTAATAATCCGTCACTCTTTCATGTCAAAGTTAGAGGGAAAATGCTGCATACATGACATGTGTGGTATGGGGTATTCTTCGTTTTGAATTTTAGGGACATTGGTATCAAAGTATTTAAAGAGCCGGCATAGCACAATTTGAAAAAGCGAGTGAGAGTCAAACAAAAAACCCCCAAAACTAGATTCCAAATTCCTCAAGCGAAATGGATACGAACTTTGGTAAAAGATACAAAACAATATTTTTTCACGCTAAAAGAAGAGTTGTACAAACAGACGGAGACAATGAAACAGGTCCACAGTAACACAAAGGACAAGTTATCTAATGAACCATCTCAATACAAGTGCAGAATTCATCGTAGAATGAATTGTAGGTACTCTTTATAATCCGAGGACAATAGTGTATTTTTCTGATCACTGACCTTGACCTTTGATCTAAAGACTTCAAAATCGATCGACTTCTTCGCCTCCTGCCAAGTGAGCATGTATCATAACTTGATTTGGATAGACAAAAGAATTCTTGAGATACCATCTGGAAACTGAAGACGAAAGTGCTGAATGAAGGAAAAACTAAGTTCTTAATGTCTGGGTCATTTTCATGGTGGGTGCATAATTACATTGACCTTAAGGTGGCTCTATCTCTGAATCTAAATGAGGGGATGCTTACTCCTCCCGGGAACCTGGTCCCACCTCTAGTTTGCAAGGGGTCAGTCGATGATCAATTTTGTGCTCTATTGTGAGTGCTGTTGGGATTATCGTCAGGATCTTCTCATCAAACTCATTTGTGATTCACACTTTTTATTTTGTAACAGATTTGTAGAATGTTAGGACGCGCCAAACTTATCATATTCATATATCCATTGACATAAATCAATTGTTATAAATTTGTTCAAATAACACTTATGAAAGCATCTTCATTACTTTAAAGATTAAGAAACGTTGTATACATATTGCAATTGCGGAAACAATGCTTTCTTTGCCTAGAAAAATAAATTTCATTCTAGGTCTAGATGAAGGAATTCCATGTATCTATACTACTAAAGGAAAGAATTAGCCGATTCTCCGTCGAAACGAAGAGTACAGAGATAAATGGTGTGAAATGAAGATAAAGCATATGATATGACAATGTGTAATTGTTAATTGTTTAGAAGAAATTATTTCTAATTAACGTGTAATCACTAATTATGTCTCACCGTTTTTCCTAAATCAAATCTGAGAAAAATCTAAAATTCAAACCGACGACGGACACTAATCATTAACTTCATATTTTCCTCTGATTTATTATCCCTTTCTAATCCCCGACATTTTAAGTATCATAAATTTTGTAAGGCGATTCTTGCAAGACATTTCTGATGTTAGTAGGAGGATGATTTAATTCAAAACTCCATATTCGTTTTCTGAAATTTGCGACCTACGATCTTACAACAGAACGATCGAGAAAGAGGTTTCATAGCTAGTTGGTAAAGTGGCGGACATCTAACCAGGCTTCCAATAAAAAAAGGCTAGGTTCGAATCCCGTCGAGGGCGAACATTCCGACAATAAATTTATGTTTTATATCATCTTGCTCCAGTCTGTTTCTGGCTCTATTTCTTAATACTCAATGCATTCTTAATTACAAATCGCATGCTATTTTTCCCACGACGTTTTCCATTGACTCAGTGTCAGACTTGGATGCGGACAATTTCCAAATAGATATATTTTTATTCACTTTTGTATACTTTAAATGTGTAACCCCTTCCGCAGGTGGGGGTCCGGGGGAGGGGGGGGGCTTCCCCGGAAAATTGTGAAATGCTGCATTTTTATATATTGTACAATCTTATTTGCTATGAAGATTGACATAAAAAGTTGCATATAACTCTACATTATACACTTTCCCCGAAAATTAATGGTGTTTTATGATAAAGAAGGCTCAATTTTGATATTTTAAAACTTAATTTCCAAATATCTTTTTTTCCCTTGTGTATACTTTTAAATAAAATGTGTAGCTTCTCCCGCATGTGTGGTCCGGGGGAGGGGGGGGGGGGGGGCTTCCCTGGAAATTGTAAAATGCTGCATTTAAAAAATATATTTTATAATCTTATTTGCTATGAAGATTGACGTAAAAAGTTGCAAATAAATCTACATAATACACTTTTCCCGATAAATTAATGGTGTTTTATGATAAAGAAGTCTCACTTTTGATATTTAATCTATTCGATCCTGGATTTCTTAAACGTGTAAGAAGCATTACGAATATTTAATGTAATACAAAATATATACACTGTTAAAAACTGATAACTGTCTTAAAATCTTGACGATTTTTATGGGGTTCCAAGGTTTAAAAAAGTTTAAGGCAAAATTGTCAACCTTTGGAAACTTTATATGGGGCGGGAGGGTGTCGGATACGCCTCCTTTAAAACTACGGATGCTGTTAGTAGACAGTTTTTAGGTTTACGATCTATCCGGTAAATCTATGTGTGGGCTTGAGTCTTGGAATATGCGCCTCTGAATTGACAATTTTTTCCGCGCTTGCGCAGGTCCTTTTCTAGTATGTTTATAAATATTCTAAAACTATCAGAATTAGATACATGAAGTGCAAAATCTTTCGTGGACCTTGTTTTGATGGAAAGGAAGATCACTTAAAAGACGACGTCGTCGCAGTGCTCTCAGCGGAAAACAAGGGAACAATATAAAAACCACGTCATCATTGAGATACACACATTTTATATTTAAATAATACCCAAAGAGTGAAAAAAGATTTTCATAATAGATGGCACCGCTAAAATAAATTGATACGACAGTGTACAAATATAAAATGGTATGAATAAATACAAAGATGGAAGATGATTTGTCCAGGAATGTAATGGTACAACTAGTTTTTCGAAGATTGATATTGAATTTGAAGACGTTTAACATGTTTACCACTTGATGAGTGTCACTGCTGGTGAACAAGGAGTCCCCAAAAGCACATGTATCCAAGTTCGATCAAATTCGGTTGATGGTTTCTTCAACGCATTCGAAAATTTATGGTTTTTTAAATTTCTTTAAACGTGGACCCTGTAGCATCATATCCCATTAATCCTGCTACATCTTTCGGTACGGTTTAATAAGAAAAAGACGATCCTGACGACAATCTCAATAAAGCATGAATTAGAGCATCGACGGACCCATAGCAAGCTAGAGGTGGGACCAGGTGCACGGGAGGAGTAAGCATCCCCTATTCGCTAACCTCACCCGCCGTCAATGTTCATGCAGATAAATGAAAACAATATGCAAAACATGCACTGTCTGAGGTAATGTCTATATAGAAAGTACCCGAAACGTTAATGTTTGCTTCATGCTGTAAATGTGATTTGAAGACGTTTAACATTAAACACAATTGTATCTTTCAGCTCTAAATCAACAGTAGATGGCTCAACAGAAACGAACACTAAAGGGTTTCCACAAAGCGTTATTGGTAATTTTTCGTTCAAATAAGACGAATGTCCATTGTTTAAACCAAAAATCCCCTTTAAAAGTTTCAACATGACCATTTCTGTCACTTTAAAGTTACATATGGTCTCGCATGGATTAAACTGTCCATAAGGAAGGTTTACCGTAAAGTGGTTTCAAATACTAACATTTTAGCATCTATATACTACTAACACATAATATGAACTCATGGCAAAGCCATCATGAGGACGAAGTAAAAACCAAATTTTTGTTATTTATTCTGTACTGTATATACACAGCTCGCTTCGCTCGCTAATAAAATAAATCTAACAATGTCACTGAGATGGCCCAATCATGGCGTTACAGATTTAAAAACCAGTGGCGGATTCAGGGGGGGGGGGGGGGGGGGGGGGCGGAGAGGGCGTCCGCCCTCCGCCCCCGGCACTAACCCAAAATTTTCCAAAAACAAGTATATTTTGGCCTATTTCCTGAAAAAAAAATGATAAAATTCGCCCCTTAACCCCCGGCAAAGGGGGCGCTTGATCCGCCAATGAAAACGCTCGGCTGACGGTCTATTCTATTATAGATGCATTGACGGTTGGACTGATTTTTTTCAACATCAATGACTAGTGATCATGGCCATGAACCAATCAATTGTCACCAATATAATCCATCGCCAAAAGTCTTCCTATTTTGATTATCCATTTCCATTTTTCACAATCAATTATTCAGTGTTACTAGGAGGATGATGTTTGGAGATTAAATTTAATATATATATATTTTGTTATTTTTTTTCAAAATGTCTTCGATTTATGAGTAAGTGTCAATTACTTAAATTTAAATATTTTTCAGCTTCCTATATAATAATCTGTCTTTTATATATATTGATGATTGAGTATTATTCATGTCATAACCTCATGGAAATAGATAAAAATGAATGAATGAATGAATGAATAAATGAATGAATGAATGAATGAATGAATGAATAAATGAATGAATGAATGAATGAATGAATGAATGAATGAATGAATGAATGAATGAATTGGTTAATTAAAGACCATTGCATAATCCTTGATTAAAAACCAAAAAATTACTGTCTTATCAAAAATCCATGGGGAACATTGTTATGGGGTTTCTTTTTTAAAAATATGATGTCTGTTGCTTGGTCAGAAACATATTCGGAGTTTGACCTTTGCATTAAATGATCACGAGGAAACAGTTTTAACCCCGGTCGAGGGAAAGGGGGGAGGGTCTTCCAGTGCAAAACAAAATATTGACCGGCTTAAAATATCTCGACAAAGTAGAAAAAAAATCATCAACAATGTGCTGATGAAGTAGGTTGCTGGTTACTGACCCCGGCCCTTCCACCCTCCCTCGATCCCTTCCAAAAAGAGTAATAAATAATAATAATAATATATATCCACCCTGAAATATGTATTACATAATTATACCAATCTTTTCAATCAATATTTTGAGATAAAGAGATGAACATGATAGAGCCAGCAAAACATTCCACCCTCTCATTAATAATAAATCGCCCCTCTCCCACCCCAAACCCAACCCAACCACCACATCCCCTCTATAGATCTGTGCTTTCCTTTGAAAAAAAAAATATAGACCCAACAAGAAATATAAAAATCATCATTTGATCATTATTTTTTCTGAGTTCAGACTTTTATGGCTTGGGCGATTCCCCATTGCTCCCTGTAGTTGCAATTGTGCACTGTATAGACGACCTAGTACACGTGTACAGTGCTGTGCGAGTGACCGAGATTTACAATGTGACGTAGTCAATGTTAAACGTCTTTAAATTCAATAGCATCATTTAAAACCTGATAAATTTACAGCATGGACCAGACATGCACGTTTCGGGTACTAAATGACGCACCATGCCAGACGAAGTTCAAGGACTGATTGCAGTGTGTTTAGCACTTGCGGTTTTTCACCCTCAATCATTCTTAACTGTTTGGGATGTACGTTTTCGGGTATTAGTGGATCAGTCTTATTCAGAATTTAGGTTGAAGGTTTGATCTACTTTTGTCATTCATCTTCACCGTGCAATCATATGGCGTTTGTGTTGAGGTAGGTTTTTGTAGTTTCGCTCAATGCTTGAAATCGATTTGTTACTTGTTATCATGTGTAACACTGCGGATTTTGTGTCCAGTCGGTAATTGCAATGTCCTTATGACATTACGATGATGAAACGTTTTATCTAAATGTTTTTATCTCCGTTAAAAGAAACATTTTCCTTCGGTTTTTCGTTTGGTTGTAGAACAGTACACAAAACTTCTCGCGCACCTACGTACAAATTACGTCATTCGAAATTTAAATAAAGATTTTTTGTACAATAAATAATTCTAGATTTATATACCGAAATAAGGTTAGGGTGTTCAATCATTCAATTTTTATGGATTTATTATTTTAATTTTATTTAAAAATGTGTAAATCTCCAAGGAAAATCGCACGTGAGTCCTTCGATACAAGATGGCGACTTCCGTAAAATTTGGCAAAATAATCATAACTTTCGAAGATTTCTATGCTTATTTCCCTTTTAAAGGATTTGGGAGGATACGGACAACTTAGTAATTTTGCTTTCTTACGACGAAAACCACCAAAGTTCATTTTGATTGGAGAAATCGATCAATAATCGTATATCTTAGCGCATTCTAAATTTGACAGACAAAAATCGAGTCTATTAGTGTACAGGGGGAAAATCTATATATAGTACATGTTACCGACTTTTCTTACCTTATAGAGGACTTCGTCCTCTATTAAGTCTGAATTTATTGTTTTATCGAAGTTTTTTATTCTGGGATAAACAGCGTTTCGGTATATTTGGGAAATTGTTACATGTTACATTTTCAATTTTTAGATTGATGATCACTGACGAGGGTAAAATACCCAAAACGTGCATGTCTGGTGCATGCTGTACATCTATATGCCTTTAGATGAATTTGAAGACGTTAACATGTATTTTCATATACAATATGTAAATATGTCCCATTTCCAGGTCAAAGTGAGCACGCTACTTTAATCAGGCAGTGGCCTGAATGAACTTTGTTGCATTATGGGTATTCCTACGAAACATGTAATAAACCACGTGTATACGTATGCTTTTTAAAATTCTTACGACAGAAAGAAATATAACTAAAAAGGTCCTATTCATATTATATTTAGTTGTGAATTAAAGGTGGATTTCATGTACAGTCTTTATAAGTTATGTAGCGTTAAAATAGTCATGTTAAACGTGGAAAATCGAACAATCGCAAATGACTAACAACGTGTGTGACGCTTGAATGGAAGACATGCGTAATCTGTTACCCATGGGTCATTGTTTTCAAAATTTGAAAAAGGGACGATTTCCCATAGAATTTCAGGGTGTTTTTTTCTTTCATATAGATCTAGAATGTGATCAATCGAATTTGAATATGTTGAAATAAATAAATATCATTGTATAACATCGAGTAGCTCACCGTTCGCCCAACATAAGTTTCAAGGACTTAGTATTTTTCTATAATCTCTCTATATATTTCATGTTCATTGCCAAGCAAATGCCAATTCTTCCTTGCAATTGATCGTTTATAATTATATTTCTCTTCTCAAAATCTGATAATACTGATTGTGGATTCCTGTATTTTTTCGCTTACATTTCCATGTGATATATCCGTCCATGTTGTTTTGTTTTGCTACAGTTCCCTTATGCAAATAAGTGCTTACACGTGTTCACATTCGGTGTTCCACGGAGAAAACTAGGTATATATTCGGGAACCAATATCATAAGCAATTATTTATCATGGCTTGGAAGCAAGGGTATATGTGATTGTTGCAACCATCCAATTTCCAATTTTTAACATTAATGGACATGGATATATAAAGATTTTGAAAGAAATGAAATATTCATGGCTTAATACTGACGATTATATTTGTTACTTTTATTAAACTGAATTGATATGTAACATAGAAAAATTGAATAAACTAATCATCTTCATCTGTTTGTTTACTTTGCATTAGTTCCACACAAGGGGTTTCACAATCGTATAAAATACGAGGTTTGCTGAGGATTTTGTAAAATTGCTATTTTCAGACGCTAACTGTAGAACCGATGTACCGTATTTGATTAAAGATTATTTGCTTTTAAAAATAATGACCTAGGTCAAAACTGTTAGAAATGAGAATGAAATTCAATAAAATATATACTTTTAAATCCAACTGCTAAACGTTTAAAATATTCAGTGTCTTAAAATCTCAAAATTCTAAAATATTATATTTATTTATTATATGATGTATTTATTTGACGGGTTGAAAACATTGACGTTCGAAAAAGGCTCATGATTGGAATAACTGTATCATACGATATGAAGGAAGGTATTGCGCGATTTGAACAAAGGGACTTCTTTTATTTATTTCTTTCCAGGAAACACTGTATACGATGCATAGTTTATGAAAATGTCAGATTTAAAACTTTTTTTCAGTCGTATCTGAACAAGACAATGGTGGGAGATTGGAAGAACATCGAACAGAAACCACTCCAAAGCTTGAAACCATTGGTTAGAATGTTTCATTATGTCCTTACTAATAATTATATGTATTAGATATTCCATGATTGAAAAATGAAAAAGAACGCATAAAAATACGAGGTTTGCTTAGGATTTTGTAAAATCGATATTTTCAGACGCTAACTGTAGAACCGATGTACCGTATTTGATTAAAGATTATTTGCTTTTAAAACTAATGACCTAGGTCAAAACTGTTAGAAATGAGAATGAAATTTAAGAAAATATATACTTTTAAATCCAACTGCTAAAAGTTCAAATATTCAGTGTCTTAAAATCTCAAAATTCTAAAATATTATATTTATTTATTATATGATATATTTATTTGACGGGTTGAAAACATTGACGTTCGAAAAAGGCTCATGATTGGAATAACTGTATCACACGATATGAAGGAAGGTATTGCGCGATTTGAACAAAGGGACTTCTTTTATTTATTTCCTTCCAGGAAACACTGTATACGATGCACGGTTTATGAGAATGTCAGATTAAAACTTTTTTTCAGTCGTATCTGAACAAGACAATGGTTGGAGATTGGGAGAACATCGAACAGAAACCACTCCAAAGCTTGAAACCATTGGTTAGAATGTTTCATTATGTCCTTACCAATAATAATATGTATTAGTTATTCCATGATTGGAAAATGAAAAAGAACGCATAAAAATGATAATACGCAAGTTTACGCATGTTTACTTTGCATTAGTTCCACACGAGGGGTTTCACAATCGTATAAAATACGAGGTTTGCTGATGATTTTGTCAAATTGATATTTTCAGACGCTAACTGTAGAACCGATGTACCGTATTTGATTAAAGATTATTTGCTTTTAAAAATAATGACCTAGGTCAAAACTGTTAGAAATGAGAATGAAATCCAAGAAAATATATACTTTTAAATCCAACTGCTAAACGTTCAAATATTCAGTGTCTTAAAATCTCAAAATTCTAAAATATTATATTTATTTATTATATTATATATTTATTTGACGGGTTGAAAACATTGACGTTCGAAAAAGGCTCATGATTGGAATAACTGTATCACACGATATGAAGGAAGGTATTGCGCGATTTGAACAAAGGGACTTCTTTTATTTATTTCCTTCCAGGAAACACTGTATACGATGCATGGTTTATGAGAATGTCAGATTAAAACTTTTTTTCAGTCGTATCTGAACAAGACAATGGTTGGAGATTGGGAGAACATCGAACAGAAACCACTCCAAAGCTTGAAACCATTGTTTAGAATGTTTCATTATGTCCTTACTAATAATTATATGTATTAGATATTCCATGATTGGAAAATGAAAAAGAACGCATAAAAATGGTAATACACATGTTTACTTTGCATTAGTTCCACATATGGGGTTTTACAATCGTATAAAATACGAGGTTTGCTTAGGATTTTGTAAAATCGATATTTTCAGACGCTAACTGTAGAACCGATGTACCGTATTTGATGAAAAATTATTTGCTTTTAAAAATAATGACCTAGGTGAAAACTGTAAGAAATGAGAATGAAATTCAAGAAAAGATATAGTTTTAAAATCCAACTGCTAAACGTTCAAATATTCAGTGTCTTAAAATCTCAAAATTCTAAAATATTATATTTATTTATTATATGATATATTTATTTGACGGGTTGAAAACATTGACGTTCGAAAAAGGCTCATGATTGGAATAACTGTATCACACGATATGAAGGAAGGTATTGCGCGATTTGAACAAAGGGACTTCTTTTATTTATTTCTTTCCAGGAAACACTGTATACGATATATGGTTTATGAAAGTGTCAGATTTAAAACATTTTTTCAGTCGTATCTGAACAAGACAATGGTGGGAGATTGGAAGAACATCGAACAGAAACCACTCCAAAGCTTGAAACCATTGGTTAGAATGTTTCATTAAGTCCTTACTAATAATTATATGTATTAGATATTCCATGATTGGAAAATGAAAAAGAACGCATAAAAATGATAATACGCATGTAATAGCTTGATACTAGGGAGATTAATCACTATATGATGGATTGGTGATTATTCTGGATACAAGAATAATAAAGAATTAAAATGAAGCAGAATGCGTTGCAGTGAGAGTACCAGAATAAATAGCAGAACCCGATATTCCATGATTTATTCACAATATTTATATTGTTAAAAGAATCTCATTATACTTTAGTAAGTAAAATAAATAATTACAGTCCGACTTGGGATTATATAAGTAGGTAGGGGAACTTCCTGTCGTTTCAACACTTACCCATGTAGGTAAATATTTAGTTGTGATTGTGATCTGATTGATCGGTTCTACCCATTTTACACCTGTCAATTTTTGGTGAACAGTTTACATGAAAAACAGATGATATTAGGGTACTGCACACACAATCCAGATGAGCATGACAAATATGAATAATGACCATATCGCTGCACAAAATCGATAATTCAGAAAATCAGAAACCGAGGACATACAAAATCAGGATAAAACAGGAACCAAAGCAAATAAACAAAAACCTTCACCACATGAAAAGAAGCGAACTCCCGATATGGTAGTGAGACCAGGTGCCCAGGAAGCATCTCCTGCTTGCATGCAACACCCGCCGCTTCAATTCGGTAGAACTGTAACATCCGGTTACTTCCATTTCGGAAGATATAGAGTACAATCTTTGGTTGGATGGTTCAAATGTTCTATGACAGAACATCATCCACCATTCTGGAGAGTGGGACATCATAGTGTATGACGAGTTAACCATATCGACCGTAGAACTTCCTCAATGACGATGTTAGTCGGTCGTAAACATATCCCTGACTGAGAAGCTTATCTCAAATACCCCTAGCTCTCAGAACAAAATCCGTATATTTCGTACTTGCTCTGGCACAGCGTATCACCTGAAATATGAACACGCCATACGCAGGCGATGACGGGACGTTGCTACTCAGAAAAGGAAAGTTTGTAATGCTGAAATTGAAGTCGTCATGTTTGTCATATAGTGAGGTGTTCATGTGACCATCAGTGTCGTAGGACAACATTTTGTCCAAATGGGATGCTGAATTATTTGTCTCTGTAGTTTCTTTGACTTCAAGCTCCAAAGGATAGATACTGCTGATTTAATCCGCGAATTTTGGATTATTAATGGACAACACATCGTCTGTGTATCTGTAACTGAAGTTGAAGTCAGGATCTAAGTACAGTTTCCCTACAGAGACCAAAGATTGAATTCAGCTTCGTATGAGTAAAGGAAAATGTCGGCAAGGAGTTGGGCACAATTGGTCCCCATTGGAATTCCGACAATTTGCTGGAAGACCTTTCCTCCAAACGCCACAAAAATTTTGTCGATCAGAAAGTTTCACATACTATTTTCTAATAACGTGGCAGATAACCGTCCTATGTCGCACCAACTGCGTAATGATTTCATTGCGATTTCTTTTGTAGATTTCGGCATTAAGTATTTCTGTGTTTCATTTTTCTCGTCCTTTTTGAGTATCCCATTGTACTTACAATGTTACTCTTCTGCATCTTCTCATAGCAGTGTTTCAGCGTTTTGTTCCCCCTTTCTTGTCAATAGTGAGAACATTACGCATATATAGACATGTAAGACTACAACAATTTTTACATCATTTCAAATTGCTATCTTCTTTGCTTTTGGAAATATTAGTTATATGTAAATTAGCTTTCATATCTCTGTAAAACTAAATCTATTACAACCGAGGCGTACATGTCTAGTCCATGCTGAAAGTTTCTCTGCCTTTAAATGATAATATTGAATTTGAAGACGTTTGGCACAAAAATGGCATAATAAGTATCCACAGGGATCTCTACTTAGAGTAATTGTGACTACATTTAACGAAAATATTGCCCAAGAGGAAACATCATAGCGTTGCTAAGGTCACTACATGTCCATGGTTTGTGGTCTGTTGTGGAAAAACCATGATTTAGATGTATAAGTATACGCTTTTAATGTCAGCTTTAATTTTTTTTTCATTCATGATGATATATGACTGCGTTTCTGTAATATTTATGTAATATGGTGTGCGACTGTACTCGTCTCCTGAACAATTGCAAAGCTTATTTCTTTTTAGCATAAATATATTTTTTCAACATTTATTTTTCCAGTTGCAGTTGTAATTTTGGTGTCATGCATCGCCACTCTGTTAGTGTCTGACGCTATCTTTTGTTTAATAAGGTATTTATATTATTTTTTTTAATACTTTGCCGATTGGAAACTGTCCATTCAACTTCGGAAAAGTGGGTCCTGCAGCATCATATTCCACCAATCTTTCGTTTTTTTCTTTAGATAATTTTCACAGTCTTTGCCAACATATTATTGTTTCAAGTTAAGTACCCGAAACGTTTGTGAGGCAACCACTGTAAGATATGTAAGTGTATGTGTATAAACACATTATCAACCTCACTAAGTGTGTCGCTGCTAAAAGACCAATTCTCAGTCTCAAAATCAACCCTGACACTAGGACTGAAATAAATAACAACAAAACTCGCTGGTTTTAAATTAAAAGATTATAATTGATTCATTTCTTTATGTGTATATTAACAACAATACAAATGCATCCATCAAGTTATATATAAGGTAAGTTATATAAATCAAACAAAACATTAAAAAATAATATCAATAAAATTTAGATCCGAACTCTTCTTTGAACGTTAAATTTAGAAAAGAACCCAAAATGATAATTCTTTTTAAAAATAAACGTTCAAAGGAGAACACCCGTTTTCTTTTACAGAATTACGAATTCGAGAACTCTCTCCCAATTTTAGTTTATTTACTAAGATCTATACAGCTAAAATGTCATTTTTCTCGACAAATATATGCGAGAATTGAGCTTAATTTTAGTCATCTCATTGACTTTGCCCTTCGTCCAAAATAGAGAAATTTAGACCAGGCCAAAACAATATTAGTAAAGACATAAAATCAGCTTTCTTTAAGAAATTTTCAGATCTAGTAAATAAGAAAATTAAATTAATAAAATGTTCATCATGTAGAAAATGACATTACAGTCTTTATACACGATCATTCACGGCTCATCAAATCTAGATCCGCCCGTGACATTGAAAAAAGTAGTTCAACCTGTAAATTTATTTTTCTTAATTCCTATTATGAAATGCCATTTTAGAGATGCTAAGGCGAACATTCCTTCCTTTTATTTTCAAATCGAGAGGAAATGGACGTAAATTCAGTTAAGGACAGTTAACGGCTCAGTTGATCATTCAATCGTTAATTCAATCATTAATTCAATCATTATTTCACAATGAAACATATTGCACTGTCTGGAAAGGTGTTAATTACCGTCTACAAGGTAGACCGTGCAACAAGTACAGTTACTTAAAAAATCAGGCAGGGGCAATAATGATGAAAAAAACTCACATAGTTACCGTAATAAACATCAAAGAAGTACCTAACCGTAATTCAATCTCAAATTCGAGAAGGCAAGGCAAAATCGTGAGAATTTCCATCGAACCGGTTGCGAACCCCGTTATGAACAACATTCAGAAGTGAGGCCAGGTGCCCGGGGAGAGTTAGCGTCTCCTGATTGCATGCAACACCCGTCACAACAGCTCCATGGAAACCTGTCAAATTCGGAGATTGTCTTGATGTACATTTTGATGTGCATATCAGGTAAGTATTTCTTGTTTGGTGATGACGACAGCCATTCAATCACAATGTAGAATGTCACTGATCATTCTGGAAAGGGGGGTCTCATATGCTTTTATTACATTCCCGTAGCGACCGAAGGACTTCCTCAATGATGATTTCAGCCGTTGTGTAAAATAACCCTGAACAAGAAGCTTACTGGCAAGCCGTCTGGCTCTAATGATGCAATCTTCATGCCCTGGCGTACCGTATCAGCTGAGAAACAAAAACACCATAAGCAGGGGAAGACGGAATGTTGCTACTCATGAAAGGGAAGTTAGTTATGTGGACGCTGAGGTATTCAATTGGCCGCTTGCGTCGAAAGATAGAAGTATATCCAAGTACGAAGCAGATCTGTCGCTCTATGTTGTTTCCTTGATCTCTAGTTCATGAGGATATATTTCATGTAGATGGTCCTTTACTTTCGGATTATTGATGGACAACACGTCATCTATGTAACTATCTGAAGGTAAAATTGAACTGAGATGCGAGGTGCTTTCGCCCAGTCGAGAGCAATGTCTGGATGAAGTCAGCTTCGTATGAATATAAAGATAAGTCCGCAAGCATTGGGTTCAATTGGTATCCATAGGGATTCCGACTATCTGCTGGAATACGGTTCCTCCAAGCACCACAAAAATGTTGTCAATCAAAAACTCCAGCAACCGGATGAGATCGTCTTCGGTATACTTTTTGTTTGAATCAGAGTGTTCCTTCACGAAATAAAGTCTATCCTCACGCCCTATGACGAGGTATTTGTATCTCCTATTACCATTTTTTGACGGAAAGGTGTTGGGAATAATATTGGCACGTCTGCTTATGAGTTTTTTTGGTGTGAAATGGTAGTGTAAAGCATTGAGAAGTTGAAAGACTTTATGCTAGTTATATGATTGGAATTGGTGGCTTTTAAATTTTCCAAAAGTTCCTCAGAATTTTTTAGGATCTAAATCTGATTGATTCCATTTCTCGAATAAGTTGTCTCGCAGTATGTTTGAAGACCTTGCTTGATGCGAGGTAATATTTTCGTTAGCAAAATGGAAACAGGTTTTGTGGAGCACCTGGACGAACCGGCGATAAAGCGGTGCTTGTAAGGATTTTTATGCGTTTTAGGAATCCAGTAGATATAAGGTATTTCAAGTTCAGAGTCATCGGTGTGAATACCGAAAGACTCAAGAACAGATTTGTGATTGTCACGTATTTCGGATACAGATAAATTAGTAAGTGTGTATGTTGGATTCCAGGTGCTAAATGTAACCAAAGTTCCTCTCGCAGGCATTTGAAATAGTACGCCTTGCAAACGAAAGTATAATTGTTTGCCGCTTTGTCAGCAGGAACGATGATATATTTTTCATGGAGGTCAGAAAGTTCTTTGGCAACTACAAGGTCATGAAAAATTAACTCGTGTCTGTTGTTGACTGAATGCCGAAGACGCCCTATTCTTCTTTTAAGTAATTCTCCGATGGATTTCATCCATTCGGAAAGTGTGTCTAGTTCTATGTCCTCCTTTTGTGCCCACCGTCTGGCGTACTCCTCACATGCATCCATAATTATTCCAAAGTTTTTTCCGCCACGTAAAAGGACGGGGTTCCCTGTACTTCGGACCTTTACTGAGAAGGTTCCTAAGTTTTTTGTTACCGACGATATTGAGGATCACCAGTAACCACATGGCCACACGGTTGGTAGATGAAATCAGAGGATGAACATGTCTATTGTATGGGGTTTTGTGAAAGGTGGTGTACATCTAGACGTTTCGAACTTTGTTTATAATTAAATATTTTGGAAGCAACGGATTATGTATATGTGTAGGAAAGGCGACTTCTGGTATTTGAAATAAGGAGTGATTTTAGGGTCATTGATGATTCGTACAAGTCATGCAATTTCTTTAAAGGAAGAGAGTACAACTTGATACGAATATGATGTAGACCTTACGGTTGACAAATGACAAAAGACCGTCGAAAAATAAATCATGAATATCTGGCCTGTTGTATTTTTTATATCATGACTTCGATGTCTTCTCGTTGTTTGATCAAACAATCGCAATACATTTACCGACTGGCATCCAGGACTCGTCAGAGTACGGAGTACTGGGGTTCGGATTGTTAGTTGGATGATATATTTTTTTCCAGGATACGGACCTTAAGAGACAACATGGAGTGGTCGGGCAAGTTGAAATGTTTGTAAAGTACCTGATTTCCGTTATGATTTATTTGAAATCGATGCCCTGTCATCCTACTCCTCAGCTGTCCCTTGGTTTCTCCAACGTATATCAAGCCACATAGAGAACACTCAATCCCGTAAATAATATTGGACGACCTACAAGATAGGTTATCGAAACTCTGGGAGGTAAAGGTACGTTTTGTTAAGTATTTTTTGTGAAGGAGTTTGTAATTAGAATAGGTCATGTTTTACAATTCTTGTCCCAACACTTGGATATATTGCAGTCAGCGGGGACAGAATTGTGATCTTTCAGAATGTCGACAACTTCAACTTGGCATGACTTTATGGGTAGGAACCTGTCAGCGTACTTATACCAGTTCTTGTTGTCGTCACTTACTATATATGTATCTTTAGTGATGTCCCGAAGGACGCCTCTGGGGGCACCTGCCTGTCCTAGTGTATCCGTGCCCTGGGACATAGCAGGTTGGTACCTTTTTATAGAGGGCGACGTACCAGCCTCTAAGGAACTTCTTATATCAGGATTCATATTGAATAACTGCCCGACAAGTATCCTCGGGGACAATTTGTCCACCAGCAGAGATACATGGACAGTGGTTAAAATAAACATCAAAGAAGTACCTTACCGTAATTCAGTCTCAAAGTCGAGAAGGCAAGGAAAAACCTTTCCATCGAAACGGTTGCGAACCCCGGAATGATCAACATTCCGAAGTGCGACCAGGTGCCCGTAAGAAACTCACAAAATCGTCTTTATTACCTAAATCGACGGTTGCAAACTCGAGGTGTTTTTTCTATAGAATTTACAGGAAATATGACAATTTTTACACTTGACGATTGACAATTGGTAGAGACAAAAAATCTTCATAATTCATTGAAATTGAAAGGTTTGTATTTCAAATCGGCAACTAGATAGTGAAAAATGAAATCGATTTTCAGTCACTGTGGATCTAGCCGTTGAATTTTATGTACTTATTTCCGTGCGTTTTTATTGTGCATAAATTGATATTTTCTCAAGCTGCCTGATTCTTACACTGAACTGTACTTAAATGGTGCTTCATTTTCCTTGCGCGTATCTAAGCAGGCGAGCACGATTTCCTTACACGTGCATCTCGGGTCCATGCTGCACATTTATCTGTTCTTAAATGATGATATGAATTTGAAGACGTAACATAAACTTAATTTGATTAACTCCTTGTGCAAATTCCCTGATATGATCCCCTCTACTCAAAGGTATTTAGATTTGACATATGATCTCAAATGATTCTCTATTTCATACTGTATATTTGAGGCAAGCTATGTGGTTTTAAAATCAATGAGAAATATGACAAAGGGATTGAAATGAAATAATTAAAATGTTGACTCAGGTACGTGCATTCAATTTAAGTACAGTTTTCTGTTTCGAATATAAGAGTGTTACATACTGTAAATTGGTTTTAATTCGTGAGGTACCAATTTTCGTTAGCGCCATCCTTAACGAAATTAGGTACCGGCGAATTTAAATACTCCTGACAAAAAATAATGTTTAGTAAGGAAAAATTGAATCAGTCTCTTGGTAAACTTAAATATAAACCGGGAACACTGCGGAGGAGGGAAGAAAGAAGCTGCAGTTTCCGAGTTTCAAGACATTGTTGAATAGTGTTACAAATGTATTACGACAGGCAAAATCAATGAAATTGAATACGCTCTCAAAGTCGCATATGTACTTCTAATTACGAAATGATATGTTTTCACAGCAACCTAGTTGATACACATGTTTCCAATTGTTTGTTTTCTGAAAATTGTTGAACAAACAATGAAAACAAACAGATACAGCGGATTTGACGATTTGACGGCGGATCTAAATATTAAGTTGGCATTTGAACTGACGAATTTACATTTTAAGGAACCCTTGGATGACGAATTTACGTACTGACGAAAGAGTCATCTTAAAAGAATTGACGAAAATTGGTACTGACAAAAATAAAGCAATTTACAGAACATGTTTTATGTTCTTAAGTAGAAATCAAATGTTAATTTCATGCCCCTTTTGGGTTATTTATCTCCTTGATATTCGAATATGAAAGAACTTAATCTATAAAATTAATTGTAATGTATTTCAACGAATATCATTGATTCAATTTTGTTTTGCATAATACTTTCATGGCTTTTGTAATAAAACAAGACGTTTTACATTTGTTTTATCCGTCGTTGAGTGTATGGCCTAGGCATTTTGTGCAAATGGTACGCATGCTGTTCAATGACAAGGAAAAATTCTTACTTTGACTCCACATAGTTAAAGGGTTATCTATAATAATATTATTTTACTCAATGCTTACTTCTTGTGCAGATTCAGGTTATTATTTATTCTTTTTAGATTCCGAAAATTTCGAAAAGAAGTGCACCAGCGACAATCTGAGCATCGCAGAGAAATCAACATGTTAAACCGGAAAATTCGCTTGTTGGAACAAAATAGGTGTCTGGAACCCTCTTGTACATGTACCAACAAACGTCATGAGGAATATGAATACTTGAACTGGAATCAATTTGAAGGAGTTTCATAACAAAATCACGATTTAAGAAAATTTAAGAAAGTGGTAAACAAGTGAACAGAAAGTGTTTTTGATTATATATGTATGATAACTGTCATTTAATGATTAATCAATGACTATGAATAATACACCGGGTACACGTTATATAACGTGATCAATTTGGCAGAAAGGACAGAGAAACTTTAGTTATTGGAATGACTCGTTTTATAGTATGAATTTACATTTGATAAAACTCTTCTCAATACTATACGAAATGTATTGGTCATTCATGTTAAGTGTTTCCTTTTTGGAGAAGAAAATGCAGAGCGAATAAAAAAAACATATGTCAAAGTTTTATTTTTGTATGCAAGTGTCAAAAGTCGTACGGAAATGAAGGTTCTGTCCTTCCGAATTCATTACAAAAAGGTTCAAAGTCTTTAGGTTATATATCCAATATATTGTGTACCTCAACTGTGAGAAAATATTTGTCACGCCGCCACCTAAAATGCATGACAAATATGTATAATGACCATAAAAAAATCATAAACCGAAGGTATACAAAACCAGGATAAAACAAGAACCGAAGCAAACAAAGAAAAAACTCCAGCATATGAAAAGAAGCGAACTCCCGATATGGGACTGAGGCCAGGTGCCCAGGAAGAGTGAGCATCTCCCGATGGCATGCAACAACCTTCAATTCGATAGAAATGTCACATCCGGTTACTTCCATTTCGAAAGATACAAGTATATTCGGTGGTTGGATGGTTCAAATGGTCTAAGAAAAAATACCGTCCACAATTCTGGAGAGTGGGACATCGTCATGTATGACGAGTTCCCAATATCGACCGTAGGACTTCCTCAGTGACGAGGTTAGTCGGCCACAAACGTAGCACTGACTGAGAAACTTTTCTGGAAGACACCTAGCTCTCAAAACAAAATCTGTATATTTGGTACTTGATGCTTCATTTGGTGCTCTATTGTGAGTGCTGTTGAGATTATCGTCAGGATCTTCATTAACTCATTGATCTGACATAGCGTATCAACTGAGGTATGAACACACAGTAAACAGGCGATGAAGGGATGTTGCTACATTTTTGTACTCAGAAAAGGAAAGTTTGTCATAGAGTGAGGTGTTCATGTGACCATCAGTGTCGTAGAACTACATTATGTCCAGATGGGATTCTGAATTATTTGTCTCTATGGTTTCTTAGACTTCAAGCTCCGAAGTATATATTTTGCTGAGGTAATCCGTGAATTTTGGATAATTGATGAACAGCACATCGTCTATGTATCTGTAAGTGAAGTTAAAGTTAGAAGCTACGTATCTGTTCCCTTCAGAGATTAAAGATTGAATGAATTCAGTTTCGTACGAGTAAAGAAAAATGTCGGCAAGGACTGGGGCACAATTGGTTCCCATTGTAATTCCGACAATTTGCGGGAAGACCTTTCCTCCAAACACCACAAAAATGTTGTCTCTCAGGAAGTTTAACAATTGAATAATATCTGCTTCAGTGTACTTATTTTTAGAATCGGTATTTTCTTTAACAAAGTAGGTTAGTCAAAATTAACGGCTGTTACAATGAATTTATATTTGCGATTACCGTTCTTGCTTAAACACATAACTTATGATTTTGGCGAGATTTTCCTTCAATTTAGATTTTGGGAGTGTCGAAAATTCAAAGGCATTGATTGAATAGACTCTATTGAAATGAAAGCATTTCATATATTTTAAATGTACCTTGGAATTTTTAAAAATCCATATCTGGTTAATACCGCTTCGGGAATATACCGTCGAACAATATTTTTGAAGTCAAGATTTGATTTCAGTTAAATTGTCAATATTGAAATATATTATCTATAGAAAATTCTTTAGTAAATTCTACATAAAAGAAATCCTCTGATGGATTTTATCCATTCAGAAAGGTTGTCGAGCTGTACATCCTCTTTCTTTGTCCAACGTCTTGCATATTCCTCACAACAGTCCATGATAATTTTTAAATTCCGGTTCCTAGTAAAGGAGATCCTTTTTCTGTATTTGGAACCCTATTTTAACAATTATCCCAACTTGTCGTTCTTGACTGTACTAATTGTTATTATTGAAATATATCTTCTATAGTACCAATTTGGTTGTATTAGACACGTGTTTCGGATATATTAGTCCTCGTCAGTAGTACTTCATGTAAAACAGTTTGAATAAAGTCAAAGTGAATTTTCCTGCTTCCATCTACAATACAGAGATTTAATTTCCTCTCGCCAAAAAGAGCCGCTCCAACTTCTGTGTAGGGTTTATCAGAAGAATATTTAAGTGAAAAATATGGCAAAAAATCGTTAGAGGATAGTCGCAAGGAGTTTGATTCTAAAAATGACCGAAAAAAATATTCCGAAACCCAGCTTAGGACAGAGCTTTGCCATGAGGGAGATACCCCTTAGTTTTAGGAATTTAGGTCTAATTTGATGACAGGAAATTTAGAATATATTTCAATGCAGTGCGTAAACACTAAAACTGGGCGATATCCTCGGGGACCTACAGTAGTACTTCATGTCGAACAGTTTGAATAAAGTCAAAGTGAATTTTCCTGCTGCCATCTACAATACAGAGCTTTAATTTCCTCTTGCCAACATGAGCGGTTCCAAATTTTGTGTAGGGTTTATTCAGAAGCGTATTTAAGTGAACAATATAGCAAAAAAATCATTGGAGGGTAGGCGCAAGGAGCTTAATTCTTAAAATGACCGAAGAAATAATGCCGAAACCCAGCTAAGGACAGAGCTATACAATGAGAGAGGTACCCTTAGTTTTAAAATTTAGGTCTAATTTGATGACAGGAAAGAAGCAGCTTCGGTAACATAGAAAATCGGCCCTAATTTAAGAATGTTTTAGATTTCGATTATATTTCGTATTAAGGAAGTTGAATGTATGGTTGTTTGAAATACCTAAAAAATATTTTCATTTACGTGAAATCATCGAAAGATATGGCTTCAAATTCGGCTTTAAGACGAAAAATGCTGAAAAGTCGTAAGAAATGGGCATAATTCTGGTCAAATGTTATGAAAATAAGTAGGGCGCCAGCCCTCACTTAAAATAATTTTCATATAAAAAATTAAATTTGCAATTTATCTTTCGATCTACATAAAATTTATGTTGGGTGAGGGTTGACGCCTATAGTAATTCTAACGATTTATGCAGAAAATATGGCGATTTTACTTCAATTTCCCTCATGCAGAGCAAATGACGTAATAATGTGACGTCATAACTAACGCACGTGACGTATTGGAAATGAAAAATATTTACATTCTATTTCGGCAGGTATTTGAGATAAATATAAGTATGCTGAATCATTATTTTCATAAGATTATTTTTCACAAAAATTTAGGGCCGATTTTGGTAGTTAGTGAACCTACCCCTTTAGAGTATATTTCAATGCAGTGCGTAAACACTAAAACTAGGTGAGCGATATCCCCGGGGACTTGCAGTCCACCAGCAGCGATACCAGCGTAGTGGTTGAAATTGTCAATATTGAAAATATATATGTTCTATAGTACGTTGTTTGTTGTACTAGACACGTGTTTCGGATATTTCTATCCTCGTTAGGAGTATTACATGCCAAACACTTTAAATAAAGCCAAAGTGAATTTTCCTGACGCCATTTACAATAAAACTGTGGTGAGTAAGATCGATACAAATTTAGTTGAACATTTTGAGGAACCAGCGATGAAACGTTGTTTGTACTGATTTTTATGCATTTTAGGTAGCTAGTATGAGTATGGTAAATCTAAATTGTTTGTGTCAAAACCAAAGGAAGTGAGAGCTGATTAGTGGTTATCCATTATTTCCGAGGCAGAAAGGTTTATCGGAGTGGAAGTAGGATTTCAAGGTGTCAAATTCAAACCCAACTCTTTAACAAGGCTGTCGAAATAGTACTTCTTGTATGTAAATGTGTAGTTCTTTAAGACTTTGTCTGCTGGTGTGATGACGTAATGCTCTTGGAGGTAGGACAGCTCTGTGATAATATGAGGATCTTTAAAGATATACTCGAATCTGGTGTTCACAGTTGCTTGTAAATTGTAAATTCTAGATAAAAGATAAAGGAAACCCTATGATGCATTTTATCCATTCAGAAAGGGTGTTGAGTTGTACGTCGTCTTTCTTCGTCAAGCGTCTTGCATATTCCTCACACAAGTCCATGATAATTTTGAAATTTTGGTTCCATGTAAAGGATTTACTTTCTCTGTATTTGGGACCCTATTTTAATAATCCTCTAACTTTTCGTTCTTGACTACATTAAGGTCACCGGTAACAACGTGTTCGCAAGGAAAGTAGTTAACATCAGATGAGGAACATTCGTAAGGTAAAGGATGTAGTGAGGGATTACTTATATCAATACACTTCAGGAATCGTCTGTAATTGTAAATATTAGATGCACCTGTTGGTGTGTAGCTGTCTGTAGGAAATACAAAGAGTTCCTTTTTTTTGAAATATGGTGGGATCTTTTCTGTGACAGATTTTTGATTCAAAATTTGGCCAACATTTAATTTATCAATTCCTTTGCTTACATGTACTCCGTAATGTTCGTGGACAGCCTTAATAAAAGCTAGCAAGCAATTATTAAATAAATGAAAGTATCATTTTGATTAAATTCATGTTTTATATGAATAATGTACCAAATTTCATCGCAAACAAGGCACCAATAGTGTTATTTCTATACAATATAAGAAGGACACCTACTCATACCCGGGGCACTTGTATGAGAATCCTTGACGTTATCCGTTATTAACTGTTTTGACAATTGTACTCTCCTCACTAAATTTAAATTTCTAAGAATTTTGGGAACCCATGTAGCACATACACAACTCGTGTTATGATCATGGGATAAGATCTTATGTACGATAGTCTTTTAAATTTCACAGTTACGTGGAATTTCCCAAGCTGTTGGCCGACAAACACTGTCATTCACATCACATATTCATTGTTACAGCACTTCTTTCTTTGAAAAACAATCTTCGTTTGCGCATATCGTTCTGTAAATTATCTCCAACGTCCGAAAATCCTGTCACTTGACGACTAGCGAACGGCTGATATTACCATGTTTTTTCGACTGATCAAGGACTTTATAGGTTTCTTTCGTTATTTTTCTGAAGCTTAAGCACAATTTTATCACTACTCTTCTCTCCGCCTTTCGAGAAAACCCACGTTTCTCGAACAATGATGATAATGTCTCATTACCTTCAGATCCGGTTTTCTCTGCCTACTTGAAACTTTGAACGTTCAAATTTTGCAAGTGTGATGTCATAACTATTGTCGACATCGCAATCTAAAATTTATCGTTTTATCCGCGGAATTTTACAAAACGCTAATGAAATGTATAAGATGATAGACAGCAGATTTCAATAAAAATTTAACGTGCTCCGGGTCACCATCTTATGTCTAATTACGAAGTCATAGTTTTGAAAATTTGATAATTGTTTACATTTCATAACTCGCCTATAGTATATGATACTAAATATGCTTAAAATAAATATCTATAACGCTAATTTTCCTGAATTTAAGACCTGTCCACGAACTTTACAGACAGCCCTCGTATCTATGTTCTTTGAATGTAATCATTGCTTTCCTTTCTAGAATGAAATGGTAATGAATATATTCTGACATTTTAAAAGCTAGTTGCGAATCTGAATATGATTTTGTATAAGTAAAATGAAAATCGAAGGAAAATGTATCAATTAGTATCAAACACTGCCTCAAGCTTTTAATCATTATAACAATGACAAATATGGATTATGACCATATCCCTGTATACAGCACAAAATCGATAATTCAGAAAATCAGAAACCGAAGGCGCACAAAATCAGGATAAAACAGGAACCAAAGCAAATAAACAAAAACATTCACCACATGAAAAGAAGCAAACCCCCATATGGGAGTGAGACCAGGTACCCAGAAAGAGCAAGCATCTCCTGCTTGCATGAAACACCCGCCGCTTCAATTCGGTAGAACTGTCACATACGGTTACTTCCACTTAGGAAGACATAGATTACAATCTTTGGTTGGATGGCTCAAATGGTCTATGACAGAATATCATGCACCATTCTGGAGAGTGGGACAGCATAGTGTATGACGAGTTCCCCATATCGACCGTAGGACTTCCTCGGTGACGATGTTAGTTGGTCAGGAACATATCCCTGACTGAGAAGCTAATCTGTAAGACGACTAGCTCTCAGAACAAAATCCATATATTTGGTACTTGCTCTGGCATAGCGTATCAACTGAGATATGAACACGCCATAAGTAGGCGATGAAGGGATGTTGCTACTCAGAAAAGGAAAGTTTGTAATGCTGAAATTGAAGTCGTCACGTTTGTCATAGAATGAGGAGTTCAAGTGATCATCAGTGTCGTAGGACAACATGTCCAAATAGGATGCTGAATTATTTGTTTCTGTGGTTTCTTTGACTTCATGCTCCGAAGGATAGATACTGCTCAGGTAATCCGCGAATTAAGGATTATTGATGGAAAACACATCGCCTATGTATCTGTAAGTGAAGTTGAATTCAGAAGCTAAGTATCTTTTCCCTTCAGAGACCAAAGATTGAATGAATTCAGTTTCGTACGAGTAAAGGAAAATGTCTGCAAGGAGTGGGGCACAATTGGTCCCCATCGGAATTCCGACAATTTGTTGGAAGACCTTTCCTCCAAACACCAAAAAAATGTTGTCGATCAAAAAGTTTAACATCTGAATAATATCTGTTTCAGTGTACTTATTGTCATAATTGGACTTTTCTTTTACAAAGTAGGTTTTGTCATAGTTAACAACAATAAATTTGTATTTGCGATTACCGTTCTTACCTGTAAACACATTACGTATAATTTTTGCGAGTCTTTCTTTCTATTTAGAATGAGGAATTGTAGTGTAAAGTGTCCAAAAATCAAAGGCTTTGATCGAATGGACTCTACTAAAATAAATGGATTTCAGATGTTGTAAAAGTTCCTTCGAATTCCTTAAAATCCTTATCTGGTTGATACCACTGCAAGAATTTACTGTCGAACAATATTTTTGAAGCCCAGATTTGATTTCAGATACAACTTTGGTGAGTAAGATCGATACAGATTTGGTAGAAGATTTTGAGGAACCAGCTATGAAACGTTGTTTGTATGGATTCTTATGCATTTTAGGTATGCAGTATAAGTATGGTAAATCCAAATCTAGATTGTTAGTGTCGAAACCAAAGGAAGCAAGAGCTGATTTGTGGTTATCTATTATTTCAGAGGCAGAAAGGTTTGATGGGGTGTAAGTGGGATTTCCAGGTGTCGAATTCAAACACAACTCTTTAACTAGACTGTCGAAATAGTACTTTTTGGAAGTAAATGTGTAAATATTTGAGGTTTTGTCCGCTGGTGTGATGACATAATGTTCTTGGAGGTAGGTAAGCTCTGTGATAACATCAGGGTCTTTAAATATAGACTCGAATCTGGTGTTCGCAATTGATTTTAATCGGTTAATCCTAGATAAAAGTAACCCTCTGATGGATTTTATCCATTCGGAAAGGGTGTCGAGCTGTACATCCTCTTTCTTTGTCCAACGTCTTGCATATTCCCCACAAGAGTCCATGATAATTTTGACATTTTGGTTTCATGTAAAGGACATACATTCTCTGTATCTTGGACCCTTTTTAAAAAATTCTCTCAAGTTGTCGTTCTTCACTATACTAAGGTCACCAGTAATTACGTGTCCACAAGGAGAATAGTTGAAATCCGATGAAGAACATTCACAAGGAAGTGGATGTAGTGAGGGACTACTTAAGTCCATACACTGCAAGAATCGTTTGTAATTGTAAATTTTGGATGAAACTGTTGGTGTGTAGCTATAGGAAATACAAGGAGTTTCTTTTCTTTTGAAACATGGTGGGATTTTTTCTGTGACAGTTTTGTGATTCAAAATTTGACAAATATTCAATTAATCAATACCTTTGTTTGCAAATCTTACTTTAATAAAAGGACGGTTTGTTTTCTCCTCTGATTTATCTTATCTAACTGCTTGAAATAAACGAAAAGTAGAAATGTCCAAGATGACTCCTTGTAGTCTGTATTCTGGGGAACGTGTATCGGTATATGTGAGGTCCTTCGTATATTCGTAGATTTCGTGTAAATGAGTTAAAGAAGATCCTGACGATAATCTCAACAGCACTCACAATAGAGCACAAAATTAAACATCGACGGACCCCTAGCAAGCTAGAGGTGGGACCAGGTGCCCGGGAGGAGTAAGCATCCCCTGTTGGCTAGCCGCACCCGCCGTCCGTAATGGAACTGAGTATAATTTGGTACGAATATTATGCAGGCATAGAATCTTATTCAAAAATGGAACCAAGTCATCGAAGGAGAATATATGTATCTAAGGCCTATTATATTTACGAAGCCATGACTTCGAGGTCTTCTTTGTGGTCTGTTGAATAAGCTAGTCACATTTCACGAAACCTTCGACAACGATTGTCCATTCGTCTCGTTGGTTTATGTGTAGTCATTTGTGTTTGATTTTTCTATGTGATTTGGATTTCCTTGTACCATTTATGTCTCTTTCTGTGCGTGTCTGCTTTGTGTTTTTACAGTGGGTGTTTTGGGTTTTTGCTGTTGGTGCTGCAACCCGGTGTTGTTGGAGACCCCCCCCCCTGTTCTTTCATTCATTGAATTATGATATTGGCATTAATATTATTTGCTTTGTTAAGAGGACAATGTCCTCTTAATGAGACCATGTGGAAGCCAAGATCTGAAAAAATCAACTGTTCAGAACTTCAGAGAAATATCAAGGATTCGAATATCAAAGTTGTTAAAACCATCATAGAATCTTATGAATTATCTGTAAAACAAAGAGTATGAAGTTAGAGTTAGTGACATCTATCTGATTAATGACAGTGAAAATTCTTGCATTTGAATCAGAGTACATTCACCTAGAATCATTTCAATACTTCTTCTCTGGTATTCTTTTCTTTAGACAACTTGTATCAAACAAATATATGTAATCGTAAAACTTTTTCAATGTTTAATCTATGACTAAGATGATGAATGATTTATCTAAATAGGTTTTTGAATGATATCTTTCCACTCGCAGCATTTATGACAATTTATGGATAATGACCATATCCTATTATACAGCACAAAATCGATAATTCAGAAAACCATTTTCCGAAGGCTTACAAAATCAGGATAAAACATGCAAAGAAGCAAACTCCCAATATGGGAGTGAGACCAGGTGTCCAGTAAAAGTCAGTATCCCCTGCTTGCACGCAACCTCCGTCGCTAAATTCAATTCGGTAAAATTGGCTCATTCATTTTTCAGTTTAATCAATTTGTTGAAATACATCCTTTAGGGTATGGAGTAAGTAAATATAGCTATGAAATAACAACTAGTTCCTTTTACGTTCTTTTTTTCCAACTTTATTTTCTATAATATTTGTTTGTCATTTCAATGCGGAATTGTAATGGAATTTTGTTTATTTCCGTCATTTTCGGGAACATCTCAAATACCATCTACATGTTCTGATAGTCACAAAAGGATGAGAAATAGGAATAGATTTATTAACATTAAACACTTCCTCGTCTTCTAACATTTCGTATGATCAACAGTTTTTTTTTTTTAAATAAAACCATCGGAAACAATGACATCCATACAAGTGTCTATCAATAACATTTTAGTGGTACAGGTTTTAATGTTTGATTTGATAAAAGGGCAATGTCCGATGAATGAGACCATGTGGATGGCAAGATCTGATAAACTCAAATGTTGGGAGGAGTATCCCAAATATTATGAGTATCACTGTATGAGGACAGTGAATAAAACCACCATGGAGTTTTGTAGGGTGCCATTATATCTAGTAGCACAAGGTAAGTGTCATATATTCAATTAAAATCGGTAAACATTCAATCATTCTTACAAAAAAAAATAAAGTACTTTTTTATGAAATATTTGTGGTATGCTGATGTTGATAGTGTCAAAGGAGTTTAATTAGATACATGTTTGATAAAATTAACACAAACTATACAGTCATATGAACTTAGGATGCAACGGGTAAATAATGCCCACTTATATAAGCCCCCGTTCCACTGCAATCCCGCTGTACCTACGTTCACTCCCGACCTCGAAAATTACCAGGTCGGGAGAGAACGGCTCTTAGTCGTATCTTGGTCTGGTACAGCGTATGTTGGTCCAAAATCGATCGGTATTAGAGCTGACACGCTTTAGAGGTCGGGAAAAGTTTCCCGTATTCTTTCAACCGGTTGAAAGAATACGAGAAACTTTCCCGCTCTCTTTGTGGTCGTGAAATAGTCGGCGCTTGGTCGGGATAGTCGTGGGTACAGCCTAGGTTAATCGTGTCCTGGTCGGGAAAGAGCGTGGCTTGAGCGTGGTCTGATCGGCATTTAACAAAACCCCGCTCTCTTCACGCATAAGATACACTTTAATTACGCCCTGTTCCCGATCTTTACCCGTCTATTCTACGCTCTTACCACGATCTACTCACTACAGGTTCAATGCTTGCTGATCTTACCAAAACCTTTTCATGACCATCTATCGACCTATTCACGCTTTATTTGACCAAGTTACGACCAAACGACGCTTCAAATAGGATCTGTGCATATTTCATTCATTTTCTCGCACTGATATTGATTCGTTCAAAATACTTATTACCAAAATGTCGCGGCGACGATTCTTGGCTATCCAATGCCACTTTTTAAGTAAGAATTTTTTTTAAATTTTGATCGCAACACTTTTGGGTAAGGCTTGGTCAAAACGAGAAATATAGGCTTCTTCTCGGTCGATACGATCATTGGATGAAAAATGAGATCAGTTTAAGTTAGAAATTATGTGTTGAGCGGGAATGCGTCGGGGACAGTCGGTAATAGATCGGAATTGCATCGGGAATAGATCGGGTTTTGGTCGGAAATAGATCGGAGTTTGATCGGATAGAACGGGACTTGGTCGGCAATATGATCGTGAGTAGAGCGGGTAAAGCGTGAGTAAGTCCGCAATGAAACGTGAATCGGTCATAAATTGATCGGGAATCGGTCGGGAATAGAGCGTGATTTCAAAGAAAAAATGAAAAGGTCGGGAAAGTTTTACGCGCTCTTGTGAAAATTTCGGTCGGGAATAGTCGTAGGTACAGCGGGATTGCAATGGAACGGTGGCTATAGTGTTATGTTCAATAAATCCAGAGCACCCTGTTTTGCAGATTTATTTTGCCGTGTTAGTAATTTTCTTCAATCATTCATTGTCTCCTTAAGTTGGCATCTTTTAGTCGTAACAGGAAATGTACATGAACTCTCCCATTTAACTGTTAATATTATCGCAGCGGTATCAACCAGATGTTGATTTTAAAGAATTCGAGGGAACTTTTAGATCATGTGAAATCCACTGATTTTAGTAGAGTCCATTCGATCAAAGCCTTTGATGTTTCGACACCTTACACTGCAGTCCCATATTCTAAATTGATAGAAGGACTCGCAAAATTTATAAGTAATGCCTTTACAAGCAAAAACGGCAATTTCAAATACAGTTAACTTTCGTTTACCAAACTCGGAAAACTCGAATTCCCGATTAACTCGAACTATTCTTAAAAGTCCCGTTTCTTACATGGTGAAATACATCTTTTAATTTTTTTTCTGGAACCAGTTCATATAATTTTTGTTTTAGAGCCGTAGTCCTGAACTTATTAAAAAGAAAAATCCTATATGCCCCCGAATCTTCGATTACGGGGGCATAAAAATCTAGAGTGTTTATTGCAGCAGAAAGTGATCTTTCAGAAGCGTCAATGACAAATATGGATACTGACAATATCCCAATGCACAGTACAAAATCTATAATTCAGAAAATCATAAACGAAAGTCATACAAAGTCAGGATGAGACAAAAACCAAAGCAACAAAGAAAAACCTCCAACATATGAAAAGAAGCGAACTCCCAAGATGAGAGTGGTTCTAAATCTTTAGTAAAATGTGTATCTTGAAAACATAAAATTGAATAGTTTCTTTCTCTATAATTATTTAAAACAGATTTGCATTTTGACGACGATCCTAGTCCCTGACCAGTAAATGGATGCAATTTCTATAGAATCAACCTTATCAAAATTAAGCATTTCAGAAATCAAAGCATAATATAATAAGAAATACTTGCATACCAAACTCACATACTCTTTCACAGGAGAATTACTCAAAATAGCCATCTCCTACTTGGTGATGAAAATAAACTCTCGAATTGTTCCCTCCTGTCTCATTGGAATTACATGCACATACACTTATTCACATATTGTCAGTTCATTGACTTCCTTTATGCTAGGTTTACACTTAGCCACGATCGCCCGAGGTGAATCGTAGAGATCGTAAGAGAGCGTGGGGTTGAATCGTGACGATCGTAAGAGAGCGTGGTGAAATAGTGATGATCGTAGGAGATCGCAGAGATCGTGGCAAAATTTTTTTATTCTCAAAAAATTTTCTACGATTGTCCCGATTGATCCTTACATCGTGAGAGAGCGCAGTGGAGCGTAGTGAACGTGAGCGTAACTGATCTTGACAAAGCGCAACAGATCGTAATATGCAATCGTAGTAGATCTTGGTGAAACACGTTCTCCTACGATCCACTACGATTTAACTCACGCTCTTTGACGATTTGTTACGGTTTCCACGATTCAGTCCACGATCTACAAGATTCGTTGCGATTCCAATATTCCTATAAGAAAATTATTATATAAGACAACCCGTTTTCGCTGGATTACAAGAGTTTTTAACATCCGCAACAATTTCTAACATATAAAGAAAACTAAGAAAAGAAGTCTTCATAACCAGTGCGGTGCTGCATTAATTGTCGTCGAACGAGTTAAATATATACACGCAATCAAAAATTTGAATTGCTCAACAAAAAATGTTACCTTTAATAATAGAAAACAGAAAGATCAAGTAAGGTTCATCAATGCCATTTCCAGCGTTTTGCGATATAAAATCGTCATCTCCTGGATATTAAGCTTAATCTTGTTCGGATATTGCAAGTGGTATTGAAACTGGTTGTTTATTTCATACACTGTATCAAATCGTGTTAAATCGCGGCAAATCGTAGTTCTGCATCGTAACAGGTCGCAACAAAACTTGATAAGCGTAGGGAATCTTGATAGAGCGTGGCAAAGCGTAATAGCTCATCGTGGTAATCGTACGGGAACGTAACGAAGCTTGAGAGAACGGGATGCAAATCGTAACAGATCTGATCTACAATCGTAACAAATCGCTACAGCGCGTATCAGAGCGTGATGGAGCGTCGGAGAGCGTGTGAAGACCAATTCTATTTATAGAATCGTGGAGCTCCACGATTTTGCTTAGTCGTGGACATCGTAGGACATCGTGGCTAAGTGTAAACCTAGCATTACGAGATCATTCAAGTCAAAGTTTCAAATCAGTGGTCTTCACATTGCGCAACTTAAAGTCCATGTCATCACATACGTCGAATCTGTGCTTAGTGCCCTCACAATCAAATGCGTATATCCTAGTACTGTAATACCAAGCGGGTTCGATTTTCAAATGTTCTCGCAGCTTTCTAAGAAGATTGTTGTTCTGCGGTGTGAGATGTTCAATTAGCTTAAAATGTTCTTTCAGATATTTTCTGTTCCTCATAACGGCTATCTTTGCCTCCGAGTTGATCAGACGAATAATCACTTGTCAAGGACCGGCTTTTCCAGATTTATCTCCAAGAGGAATTCCGTGAATCGCTAGGACATCCCACTTGTCCAGATTAACATCCGCTTCCTGTTTGAAAGTATTTCGCAAAACTCGCGCCGTAGATTCTCGCCTCTGGTTTCCCTGTGTTTTGTGATTTCCTTTACCCTCCCCGATTTTATCTCTTCTTTTTATAACCTTTTTCATGTTTTCTTTAATATCTTTGAGAATTACGTACTTCAGACTTTTAACCGTATCTTTCATGGAGTAGTGTTTTTTCATCGATTCCTTGATTTCAACGAAATCGGAGGGGAACAAGACCGAATATTTACTATCTGATCTTGAACTGCTTACGCCGTCTCTTTTCAAAGGGGGTGGTTTGTCACTTTATTTCATCTGGAACTTCATCTATGTTGAGGCAATCCTGTTTTTTTATATTCCATTCGACATGCTGAACAGGTATGGTCAGATAAGCGCGTGTAATAAACAGGTGTATATGTATCGTTCGAGTGAATACACTGTGGCTACTCAGTGCTAGTCTATACCGTGTGCACACATAATGATACATTATTAACTCGAAAAAAAATCACACTAATTTTTTTATTTACAACATTCTTTCTCCATAATCTTCACTATAGTTCAATATAAATCTGTGCAAAGATTTGAAGTCAGAAAATCATATTCAACGGTATTAATCCACCAAAAGAGCGGAGCTAAGATTTGCCTGCAGTTACTACGGTCATCTACGGATCATCTTCGATTAATTTGGTGCATTAAGAAGCCTTGTATTGTGTATAGGTTTTGATACTAATTCTCTGTAAGGACCAAAAATTTCAATTTCATGGCATGTCAGAGATTTAAAATATTTTTGTTAAAGAAGACAGGTATGGATCACTAAGATGAAAATTCGCTTAATGTTTGCAATTTTTGTTGCCGTTGCGATGTCTCATTTTTTTAGAATTTTTTAAACATTGAAAACGAAGCATTTAAAAAAGGTTCCTTTCTATGGAAACGGTTATAGCAGTCAACTGTAAATTTCCATTTCAAACCATTGTATCCTTTTATATATGAAAATGTACAAAGACATGCACTTCATCAATCTTTACTCTTCATAATATAGGTGGTCTAAGAGAGGGTTAAAACAAGCTCAAAAAGGGGAATAATTTTGACCTGAAAGGTGCCTATTTTTCTAGAAACATTTTTTTACCAAACATATATTTGAAACTTGTATTAGCTTTACCCACTGTGCCATAATATGGGAATAAAATATGGGGTATCCATCCATAATTTCCCCCGATTTTTGACCGAAGGTACGTACAATTGACCTCAAATTGGTTTGAAATCTTATTCAAGTTCAGACTTGGTTACGAGTTGAAGCACCTTCATATGAACGGCAGTATTGAAGACATATTGTTCATGTTTCAGTGAAAAAGGCTTTTATTTGTTTGTCTATTATCATGATTATGTGGAAGTATTTTCAGTGTCGTATTTAGACTTTGCGGAAAACAGAGTTATCTCCCAATTTTAGACGGGATCTGACGTAAAACTATTATGAAGTCATGAAAATGGTATAATGAAGCCGATTTTATACCTTTCTTTCCAAGAGTTTAAGGATCGTTACCATTGAATTTGATCACGTCACAATTAGTCTACGTCATATACCGTTCCAAACGGGAAGTAACTCTGTTTTTCGCAAATAAGGAGTTGTATGTTTGTGTGGTAGATATTTGTCCAGTATTGTTGCTATATTCGATGAGTCATTGAATACAATTTTGATGTATTCAATTATAATTAGATTCTATTAAGTATTCTGGCAAGAAATGAAAAAAAAAATCTTTACTTTCTTATTTAGAGGAGCATTTTATCCCAGCAACATAATACGACCTAGGAATAATGTGTGATGCGACTATGCGTGTCAAAACGTGCGTCAATATTTCATCAATATCGATCCTTGCATGTAAGAAACAAACTGTAAGTGTAAATATAAGCAGATGAATATTGATATTACACTTCTTCAAATTAATAGCATTATTTAAGAACAATGTGATCAACTAGGACAAACCCTATTGTTTGCCTTAGCTGCAATCATTTCATATCATTCAACCGCATATTTTGTGCTATCGAATAGTTGACTAATTGACTAAGTATTGCATTTTAAACCTTGAGTCAATCTTTTTTAAAAGTTCAGGAGGAATAGAAATGGGTCACCCATACAGTAAATTAAAAAAAAATGTCTTAGCTATGTAGCACATGTGTTGTGGGTCATGTATTATTTTAGTTTTACTTTATGTGTAGGTACACATGTACTTAGTCATGTTATTTAATGATTTCATAATAATTCTTTCTAGATTTTACTATGTCATGTTTATCTCATTAGAGAATATTCCAGTATGTTCTTTGTTACATCATTATCATCACATGACTGTGATTTCTAGAATTTACTCTATTGTTAATCATTTGTAATGAGTCATTGTTCTAGAAGCTTCTGGTAAATTCATTTGTATTAAGTATAAATACCTCTGAGGAACTGTGTTAAGGGACATTCGTACACATTCGTAGACACGATTTATTCATCTATTCTGATATACTGGGACACTTTATTTGTTGAGACTTTAATCCATTTGACAACGTTTGGACACCGATCTTTCGAGAACGTTTGTGATTACCGCAAACCATACATTCGATAGACTTTGTGGACCGTAACGGACACTTTGATCCGGACATTGTATTGTAAGTTGTAATCATTGTAAATATATATATTTTGTACATAATTAAACTTGTAAATTTATATTCTGTCTTTGTCTGATTTTTGCTGGCGTTTTGGGGTATTCTGACCCATAACAGAATTGGGGGCTCGTCCGGGATAGTAATCTCTGCATATTTGCACTTTACGTAAAGTTCGTTTTTTTGAAAAAAAAGGAAAATTCTCCAAACTTTTGCCAGCAGAAATCAATCATGGTATTTTCGGTCACTGAATTTTTGAAATCGCCGACTGTAGATGAGTTCGAATCATTGAAAAAAGATGATTTGATTGGTTTAGGTCTTCACTTGAAGTTAGATGTAAAATCTTCTATGAGAAAACAAGAAATTAGAAATATTGTGGCTAAAAAGCTTTTAGCTGAGGAAATCTTTTCGTCATACGATTTTCCTGTTGAACCTGTTTCAAGCGAAACCAAAATGTCAAAATTTGAGTTTGAATTAGAGAAAATGAAAATACAATTACAATTTGAAAAAGAAGAAAAAGAAAGACAATTTCAAATTGAAAAAGAAGAAAAAGAAAGACAATTTCAAATTGAAAGAGAAGAAAAAGAAAGACAATTTGAAAAAGAAGAAAAAATAAGACAATTTGAAAGAGAAAAGGAAGAAAGAGAGAAACAGGAACGTATGCACGAGAAAGAACTCCAGTTTGAGTTAGAAAAGTTAAAATTAGAGAAAAGCGCTAAGGAAAATCCTGTTCCTTTGCCTGTCAAGTCTGAATTCGACGCCGCCAAAAACATCAGATTAGTACCAAAATTTCAAGAAAAGTCCGTGGACAAATATTTTCCACATTTTGAGAAAATCGCGGCCAATCTGAAGTGGCCACGCGATTTTTGGCCAACTTTATTACAAAGCGTACTTATTGGCAAAGCGGCTGAAGTGTACTCGGCGCTCAGTATTGCTGAGAGTTCAGACTATGACAAGGTCAAGGACACGATTTTGAGAGCATATCAGTTAGTACCTGAGGCGTACAGACAAAAGTTTAGAAAGTACAAAAAGTTTGAAAATCAAACATATGTTGTATTCGCTCGAGAAGAAGAAGATTTAATTGATCAGTGGTTTCGATCTAAGAAAATTCCCAATTCATTTGACAATTTGCGTCAAATAATTCTGATAGAAGAGTTCAAAGAGTGTGTACATCAAGATTTAAGAACTCATTTGGAAGACAAAAATGTTAAAACTCTTGAAGAAGCCGCTGTTTTGTCTGATACGTATGCTCTCACTCATAAGAAAAATTTTGTGTCAAAAACTCAATCTAGCGATAGCGCAAAAACTTCAGATGTTCCAAAGAAAAATTTACAAGAGTCTCAGTCGTCCATTAGTTCCCAGTCACCATCTCAAGGTGGTTCTACGTCCGGTCCTAGGTCCGAGCGTTCTGAGGCATCCCCAGGGGTGGGATCGCTTCCTACATGCAATTATTGTAAGAAAAAAGGTCATGTTATTGGTGAGTGTTTGAAGCTTAAGAAGAAAAAAGAACTTAAGTCACAGGCCTGTGCGTCTGTTAGAAATGATAGGAAAGCCTTAGATTCGATTTGTTCTGACACTCCTGAGATTCAGGGTTCTAAGTCCAGTTCTGATGATTTTGTGGAGGATCATTATAAGCCCTTTTTGTCACAGGGATTTGTTTCACTCAGTGATTCTAGCGAAGCGTTGCCTGTTCAGATTTTGAGAGATACTGGTGCTGCCCAGACTTTATTATTAGAGGGTTCATTGCCTTTGTCTGAGCACACTTTTACTGGTAGGTCAGTTTTATTACAGGGTGTGGAGCTAGGCGTCATTGATGTTCCCCTTCATAAAATTTATTTGAAGTCAGACTTAATTACTGGACCTGTTATCGTAGGTGTTCGACCTACTCTTCCCGTTCAAGGCGTTTCCTTGTTGCTTGGCAACGATTTAGCTGGCGGCAAAGTTGTAGCCGATCCGATTGTTTGTGAGAAAATCACGTCCGATGTCGTGTCCGATGATGAAGACGACGACTTGTACCCAGCCTGCGCAGTTACCAGGGCAATGGCCAGGAACAGACAAAAAGAGGCTGAGAGTACTTTTGCACTTAACGAGGACCATCTCTCCAAAAGTATAGACCTTTCTGACACATTCATGTCTACCATTGATGACAGCGTACCTGAAAAGTCAGTACCACTTCATGTTGACAAGTCTCCGACAGTACCTGGTGATGATTCCCATCCGCCATTAGACAGAGATACAGATGCCTTAAGCCGTGAGAAGCTCCTCTCCGAGCAAACTAAAGATCCGGAGATCATCCGACTAAGTAAGAGGGCCCTTCCCCGAGAAGAAGCGGACAAAGTCGGAGAGTGCTTCTACATACAAGATGACATCCTCATGCGGAAATGGAGACCACCCGATGCACCCCCTAATGACGTGTGGCGGGTCGTTCACCAGATAGTGGTTCCAGTAGCATATCGCGGGGACATCATGAGTTTAGCTCACGACACACCCATGGCAGGTCATTTAGGTGTCAATAAGACTTATAATAGGATTTTAAGTCACTTTTACTGGCCTAAGTTGAGAAAAGATGTGTCTGAGTTTTGTAAGTCTTGTCATAGTTGTCAGATGGTAGGTAAACCCAATCAAGTTATACCACCTGCTCCCCTCCAACCCATTCCAGCCTTTGAGGAACCTTTTAGTAGGGTGTTAGTTGATTGTGTAGGTCCTTTGCCCAGGACTAGGTCAGGGAATCAGTACTTACTGACAATTATGTGTACTTCGACTAGGTTTCCTGAAGCCATACCTCTTAGGAATATTAAGGCAAAGACCATAGTTAAGGCCCTTACAAAGTTTTTTCAGTTTCGTAGGTGCTCCCAAGGCTATTCAGTCAGATCAGGGTTCGAATTTTATGTCAGGATTGTTTCAGCAGGTTATGCATGAGCTAGATATCAGGCAGTATAAATCTTCTGCGTACCATCCTGAGTCCCAGGGGGCACTTGAACGCTTTCATCAAACCCTTAAAACTATGATGAAAACATATTGTCACCAGTATGGAAAAGACTGGGATGAAGGGGTCCACCTCGTGTTGTTTGCGGCACGAGAAGCGGTTCAGGAGTCCCTGGGGTTCAGTCCCTTTGAGTTAGTTTTTGGGCATACAGTCAGGGGGTCATTGAAGTTATTGAAGGAAAAATGGTTGACTGAGACTAGCGATTTGAATCTTTTAGACTATGTGTCTAATTTCAAAGAGAAATTATATAATGCTTGCAAATTGGCTCAAAAAAATCTCAAAACCTCACAAATGAAAATGAAAACATGGTATGACAAAGATGCTAGAAACAGAGTTTTTAAACCAGGCGATAAAGTTCTTGTATTTCTGCCTATCCCTGGTCATCCTTTGCAAGCTAGATATCTCGGTCCTTATGAGATTGAGAGTAAAATTAGTGATGTTAACTATGTGGTTAAGACACCAGGTCGGCGAAAAGAAAAAAGAGTGTGTCATGTTAACATGTTGAAAGAGTATTTTGATAGAAGTGACCGAAATTTTGTAAAACCAGTTTCCACTTTGGCCAATGTAAATACATTAGAAAATTGTGTTGAACCTGAATGTAATGAAGAGACTGTCGAAAAAGACTTCGCTCAAAGTGTCCGTTTGAAGAATTCCGAAATTCTGACAAGTCCGGAAGTGAAACTCGGACATCTGAGCGTGCATCAAAAAGAGGAAGTGCACCAATTAATGCGGGAATATACGACCATCTTTCCGGACGTTCCAAAAAAGACGAATGCATCTCATCATGACGTCATTGTGGGTGATGCGTCACCTATCAAACAGCATCCCTATCGGTTAAACCCGATAAAGCTTCAATACATGCGGAAAGAAATTCAATACATGCTTGAAAATGACATTATTGAACCCAGCAATAGTGATTGGAGTTCCCCATGTATTCTGGTTCCGAAGCCAGACCGAACTTACCGATTGTGTACGGACTTTAGAAAAGTCAATTCAGTCACCAAAACTGACTCTTATCCGATCCCACGAATCGATGACTGTATCGGTAAAATTGGCAGTGCAAAATTTGTCAGCAAATTTGACTTGCTTAAAGGCTATTGGCAGGTCCCGCTTACCGAGAGAGCCAGAGAAATATCGGCATTTGCAACTCCAGATGGGCTATACCAATATAAAGTAATGCCCTTTGGTATGAAAAACGCACCAGCCACATTCCAGAGGTTGATTCATTCGCTCCTAAATCATCTCGAAGGATGCGAGGCGTACATCGATGACGTCATCATCTACAGCGACACCTGGGATGATCATCTCCGAATCATGCGTACCTTCTTCGACATACTGGCGAAAGCAAACCTCACAGTGAACCTTGCGAAAAGTGAATTTTGTCATGCGACTGTAGAATATTTAGGTCACAAAGTAGGTCAAGGTTTTGTTACTCCTATCATGGCCAAGGTGGAAGCTATTTCAAAGTTCCCGATTCCTACCAATAAGAAAGAAATAATGAGATTCTTGGGAATGGCAGGATTTTACAGAAAATTTTGTCCAAATTTCTCGTCAGTTGTTGGTCCACTTACCAATCTGTTACAAAAGAGAGTGAATTTTGCATGGACCAATGACTGTGACGAATCTTTTAAGAAAATCAAATGTGTTCTTATGAATAGTCCTGTCCTGTCAGCTCCAAATTTTGATAAGCAATTTAAGCTTACTGTTGATGCTAGTGACGTAGGAATCGGGGCTGCTTTGTTTCAAGAAAATGATGATGGTGTAGATAGAGTTGTTTGTTATTTTTCAAAGAAATTGACTAAATGTCAAAAGAATTACTCTACTATTGAAAAAGAGTGTCTTGCATTATTGTTAGCTTTACAACATTTTGATGTTTATTTGAATGTTACTCTACATCCCATTCTTGTGTATACTGACCACAACCTTCTCACATTTTTGCACAAAATGTCAAACAAGAATCAAAGACTTACAAGGTGGAGTTTATTGTTGCAAGAGTACAATATCATTATTAACCATATCAAGGGCAAAGACAATGTGATTGCAGATGCACTATCGAGAGTTTCATGAGTGATTTTTGCAGAATTTACCACCTAAGTTTTCATTGACATTCAAACTTTTTTTAAGGGGGGAGGTGTTGTGGGTCATGTATTATTTTAGTTTTACTTTATGTGTAGGTACACATGTACTTAGTCATGTTATTTAATGATTTCATAATAATTCTTTCTAGATTTTACTATGTCATGTTTATCTCATTAGAGAATATTCCAGTATGTTCTTTGTTACATCATTATCATCACATGACTGTGATTTCTAGAATTTACTCTATTGTTAATCATTTGTAATGAGTCATTGTTCTAGAAGCTTCTGGTAAATTCATTTGTATTAAGTATAAATACCTCTGAGGAACTGTGTTAAGGGACATTCGTACACATTCGTAGACACGATTTATTCATCTATTCTGATATACTGGGACACTTTATTTGTTGAGACTTTAATCCATTTGACAACGTTTGGACACCGATCTTTCGAGAACGTTTGTGATTACCGGAAACCATACATTCGATAGACTTTGTGGACCGTAACGGACACTTTGATCCGGACATTGTATTGTAAGTTGTAATCATTGTAAATATATATATTTTGTACATAATTAAACTTGTAAATTTATATTCTGTCTTTGTCTGATTTTTGCTGGCGTTTTGGGGTATTCTGACCCATAACACATGTAGCACCCCCTTTCGGATACAAAACATTGACACAATATCTTGTCATGAAATAGGGATTTTAACATATGCAATCGATAGTAACTGTTGATCTTTTCCAGATGGTTGTTCAGAGATCAATAAACATCGTGAACTCACTTTTTCAAAATGTGGCAAGCCATACGGATGTCCTCCAAACAATTATACGATTTATCGTATGTCAGACCTATACAAATGTATGGATTTTCATTAGATTTTTATCTTAGATCTAAAAGAAAATAATGATTCAAAGATTATGAAGATATGTTGAAACATAAAACACATGTGATTATTTTAAAATTCGTCATGGAAAAGCAATGAAGAAATTTTTAAGAGATACATAAGAAAGGAGGGGATCTTTAACATCATTCGGCTGCAGCACCCACATCAAAGCCACATAACAACCCAACCACAACACTTGGATGGTACGCACAGCAAGAGGCGTGGAAGGGACATGGAGCAAAACAAAAAAAAAACAAAAAAAAAAAAAAACATAGAAACATCGAACAAAAAGATCACACATAAATTAACGAGAGCAATTGGCAACCGGTACCAACTTAAGACGGCCTTCCGCTGCGCCAGTTAAAAAATGGTGTCGTTATTCGGATTACGTGCGCACCAGCCTCTCCTTTTCCGGTTACCAAGAAGTATAGGTTCCGTTCCGTAATTTTCCTTCAAAATTTGATCCATTCTTCACGTTGTTTTTTTCTTTGGTTATTTATATGTATGGGGGGATTTTAATATATTTACTTGACATATTCAAATATGATGGTAGGGGTCCTTTGCTATCAATGTAGGTTTTTACACACTGTCAGGGTATTAAAGATTCATGTAATTATCGTTACATGTATACATGCACTTTTCTCTTTCCATCATGTGGTTAAATAGGATCACAATATAAGTTTAATATCGACATCTATGTAAATACACCCTCTCCGATTTGAGTATATCCTTTCATCGATCGTGGCAAGTAGAATTACGTCAGAAAGACAGGTAATTAGAGTCTAACTCAGACAAGTCAAATATAGTGGGGATTCTCGAGTGGTGTACTTGTTATTGGCGATAGGCAATCTGAATATAACTTACGATGTAATCCAGCGATTGCTTTGCAAACGATCGTGTTCAAAGCAATCGCTTTGCTTTGATTACATGCAAGCAGGAGATGCTGACTCTTCCTTGGCACCTGGTCTCACACCAATATTGGGAGTTCGCTTCGTATCATGTATTGGAGGTTTTTGTTTGTTTGCTTTGGTTCCTTTTTATCCTGTTTTTGAAAGCCTTCGATTTCTGATTTTCTGAATTACCTGACATCAAGGTAAACACATACTTGAATAATATTATATTCAGAAGTTTCGATAGACAAAAGGTAACATTTTTGTGGTGTTTGGAGGAAACGTCTTCCAGCAAATTGTCGGAATTCCAATTGGGACAAATTGTGCCCCACTCCTTGCCGACATTTTCATTTACTCGTACGAAGCTGAATTCATTCAATCTTTGGTCTCTGAAGGGAAAAGATACTAAGCTTCTGACTTCAACTTCACTTACAATTACATAGACGATGTGTTGTCCATCAATAATCCAAAATTCGCAGATTACCTGAGAAGTATCTATCCTTCGGCGCTTGAAGTCAAAGAAATTACAGAGGCAAACAATTCAGCATCCTATTTGGACATAATGTTGTCCTACGACATGGATGGTCACATGAACACCTCACTCTATGACAAACGTGACGACTTCAATTTCAACATTACAAACTCTCTTTTTCTGAGTAGCAACCCCCTTCATCGCCTGCTTATGGTGTGTTCATATCTCAGATGATACGTTATGCCAAAGCAAGTACCAAATATACTGATTTTGTTCTGAGAGCTAGGCGTCTTTCAGATAAGCCTCAGTCAGGGATATGTTTGTGATCGGCTAACATCGTCACTTAGGAAGTTCTACGGTCGATATGGGGAACTCGTCATACACTATGATGTCCCACTCTCCAGAATGGTGATATTCTGTCATAGACCATTTGAACCATCCAACCAACGATTGTACTCTATGTCTTCCGAGACGGAAGTAACCGGATGTGACAGTCGAATTGGAGCGGCGGGTGTTGCATGCAAGCAGGAGATGCTTACTCTTCCAGGGCACCTGGTCTCACTCCCATATCGGGAAATCGCTTCTTTTCATATGGTGGAGGTTTTTGTTTGTTTGCTTTGGTTCCTGTTTTATCCTGATTTTTGTTTGCCTTCGGTTTCTAATTTCTTATTTATCGATTTTGTGCTGTATACAGGGATATGGTCATTATCTATATTTGTCATCAGACATTTCTTGCTCTATATTCCTTGTTCACCAATGTTAATGGTGGTTTTCTGTCAAATTTTGCCGCATTTTCAAAAGGATGCATATTAAATTACGAGAGAAAAAAGAGAAAATTACTTATTGGAAGGAGTTATCTCTTAACCGGAGAGAAAAAAAAACACCCTGCACTCACCCAGCGAAACAAATCCACAAGGGAATGACACATACTTAAATGAGACTATTGAATTTGAAGTCGTTTAACATAAATGACATCAGATAAAATTAAAAACCGGAAAAAGACACAATAATACTCACTAGAGCATTATACAAGACAGTCGAAACAGACATACAGAAATATCAACATTAATAACAACACATAAAAAGAAGGAAACTGATATGCACCCGGCGTCGACTTTGGACGGTCATCTGCTATTAGCAAATAGTGTGGTTATCCGGACTACGTACACACAACCCTCACACTTATCCAGATACACAGAGGTATTAATAGACGTACAATTGTTGAATAGACATAAAACTTCTCACTGAAGTTGGCATCACAAACCAGATAGTTAAACGCAGCGGCCCCTCGTTACAGAGATTCTATGTACATGGACATAAAAAAATATGTGCTCTGCTGACTGAAGCGAGCTAAAGATCAATCACCTGAGAAAACTGACCAACTGTCAGATAGGTCAGAGAACCATACCGAGTCTTTTTATGACTTTATGATCATATCCTCGCTAAGCAGGCTACCGACATTTTTTCTACATTTGTGGTTGAAGTTTGATCTGCCTTTGATCCTTCTGATTTTGTTTATAAAAATAGCAATCCAAGGAATGCTTGTGTCGCCTGCGAAGCGGTTTGATTATTATTCTAGAAAGTGGATCAAAATTCTTGAAAAGTAGGTCTAGGTCAAATATCTAGATCAGGGTCAAAAGGTCAAATTTTATGGTCTGTGTAGAAAGGTCTTGTCACAAGGAATACACATGTGAAAAACCAAAGCCCTATCACTTACCAATCAAAAGATATATCCATTCTTAATTTTTTTGAAAAGTAGGTCAAATATGTAGGTCAAGGTCAAAAGGTAAAAAAAATAATGGTATGTGTAGAATGGCATTGTTACAAGGAAAATACATGTGAAATATCAAAGCCCTATCACCTACCAATCAAAAGATATAGCCAATATTACTTTTCTTGAAAAGTAGGTCAAATATCTAGATCAAGGTCAAAAGGTCAAATTTAATGGTCTGTGAAGAAAGGTCTTTTCAGAAGGAATACACATGTGAAATATCGAAGCCCTATCACTTACCAATCAAAAGATATAGCGAATCTTATCTTTTTTTCAAAAGTAGGTCAAATATCTAGGTCAAGGTCACAAGGTCAAAAATTATGGTGTGTGTAGAAAGGTCTTGCCACAAGGATTGCACATGTGAAATATCAAAGTCCCAACACTTACCAATCAAAAGATATACCCATTCTTAATTTTTTTTAAAAAGTAGGTCAAATATGTAGGTCAAGGTCACTAGGTCAAAAATTATTGTATGTGTAGGAAGGTCTTGTCACAAGGAATACATATGTGAAATATCAAAGCCCTATCACTTACCAATCAAAAGATATAGCGAATCTTATCTTTTTTTCAAAAGTAGGTCAAATATCTAGGTCAAGGTCACAAGGTCAAAAATAATGTTATGTGTAGAAAGGTCTTGCCACAAGGATTGCACATGTGAAATATCAAAGCCCTGTCACCTACCAATCAAAAGATATATCCATTCTTATTTTTTTTGAAAAGTAGGTCAAATATGTAGGTCAAGGTCACTAGGTCAAAAATTATGGTATGTGTAGCAAGGTCTTGTCACAAGGAATACACATGTGAAATATCAAAGCCCTATCACTTACCAATCAAAAGTTATGGGCTGTGACACCCAAAGTGTGACAGACAGACAGACAGACAGACGGACGGACAGACGGACAGACGGACAACGGACAAAGTGATCCCTAAGTGTCGCTATGCTTCGCAGGCGACACAATAAAATGAAGGCAATGGAATTCCCAATGATAAATACTCTGAAGCTGGAAGTGACGTTTTGGCGGATGGTTGTCCTAGAATGAATGATGTTGGTCGAATAAAAATACTCAAGATAATAATTAAAACAAAGGTGTTATCTTAAATAAAAAAAACCCCAGAAAACTTAAGGTATCCATAAAGATATCGTTGTCAATCTTTGTTTCTTTATTTTTTCTTTATACTATTCAGTATTCAGCAAAATTTATTTAATCATTTAATTCATTGCATTCACATTTAACACCGACATTTTACGAGATAAATCAACTCCATCATAATAATATCTAACTTAAATTGTTTAAAATCATATCCATCCCCTATTCGATCGCGATCAATCATAACCTACATATTAATCACAACCTACATATTATCAATGGTATTTTGTTAGATAAGGTAATAAGGTGTTCGTCAAAAGTCAGTTTTATATCATGATACATCCTTTCAAATATTTTTCAAAAACAATATCACCATTGCTTAATTTATATCTGTATGTATATCGCGGTATTACATTATAATAATAAGGAAGTGTTCCAACTATATACCTTCATGAAGAAAACTTCAAACCTGTCAAATATTAATGCACCAGACACGTGTATCGGATATGAAATTCTCATCAGCGGTGCTTCCAGCCAAATAGTTTTTAATATGCCACCAAAATCCATTTCACTAGCGTCCTCGAGCTCTAGTTTTATTTTAAGAATTCAAATTAATGCATCTACATAACTGAGAACACCATAAGAAGACTATAAGAAAACTTCTAGTAGAAAACCAGTACTTACAAGTAAGGGTTATTCTACTGTCTCCGAGGGCGTAGCCCGAGGAGCAGTTGAATAACCCACTTGTTGCACGGCAATTGTTAGGCCATCAAACAATTATCACCGATGATTGACTAATTATAAGTCGCCATTCCAAGTAGGAGAAAACTACTCATGGTTAGTAAATAGATGAGAACTTTATGCATTTTAAAGGTTGATTTCAAAGAAAATAGCGGAAAGGAAATTAAAGGAATTGGTCTAGTCTATGAGTTAAATAAGGGAAAAACAAAACAAAAAGAAAATTGATTTTTGAATTTTTCAACTAAATAGCTATAGACTACATAGGAAGCGGATTTTAGGAGTTGCTGTTCAGGATTCCCCTGTACAAGTTTTCCAACAAATATTCAAAACTACGCGAATATTCCGCTCTTATTTCTGTTCAAAACTGTTCAAGGGTACCAGTCAGTACATTATGAATCGAAATCGTAAGAGTTACATTATTCAATCGAAATTTTACGAGTCTTGTCTGGTTTCGTTGGTTGTTGATCCTATGCAGATTGAAACATTTTGAAATGCATGGATCTCAGTAGATTTGACATGGAGTCAGGTATCACCCCCGGCCTTCCCCAGCTGGAATTTGTATAAAATGATTTAGTCCCGTTTTCCCTATTTTCTTTCAAAATCAAAGGCTGGACCCCTTTCACTAAATGGCTGGGCCCGCTTCCTGGAAAATAATCTAGATCCGCCCCTGTAATTTAAAATAGTAGATCAAACCTTCAATCGCGGAATTTTTTTCTCATGAAAACAATTTTAATTATTGTTCTTATGCTAAGGGAACATTCGTTTCCTTTTTTTTATCCATGTTGTATTTTAAGAACGGGAGGCAACGGACGTCAGGTCAGTTAAGAAAAGTTAACGGCTCTGTTGATCATTCAATGATTAGTTCAATCATTAATTCAATCAATGCTTCACAATGAAAAATATTGCACCGTCTGGAAAGGTGTAAATTGCCGTCTACAACGTAGACCGTGCAACAATGTATATTGATAAAGTAAAATCATATATGAAGTATTTCTTACTGTCACATCATATCCATCGCTTTTCAGCTCTGCATAACCGATTTGTATCCCTAACACCGTCCAGCATCGGCTAACTTCGACCGACATCGGAATTTTTTTTTCGCATTCTAAACAAACCGGATGATTTTTTTTAACTAAAAAAAATTATTATATATATAAAAATATAAAGATAATGACTTAAGATGAGTTCCAAGGCAATGATGGTATTAAATTACTTTATTTCTTCATTTTATCACACATCCGGCTTGCTTAGTGATATATGATGAGAGCTCAACAAGTATGTAAGTTTTCAGCCCTTTTGGACATATTCACTCTGGTTCTTATTTTCCAAATTAGCGATACATTAGAAACACCTATATAATATAAGTTTTGTGAATGCGTTTGTTTATTAAGTTTTTACTTACGTAGTTGCTCTTCTGTATACAGTTTTGATGTCATGTTATTGTAAGAGGATATATATTAAGGAAATGAAATGATGTAATTGCTGTTTCCAATATTTTGTGTAGAAACAAAGTACACCGCACATTAACCTGAATTTCTACTTCGATTATTTAAGTTGGATGAAAATTATACCATATAAAGTATTTGATATACATATATATATGAAAATGGCTGCCTGTAAAAGTTCTAGTTCGAGAGGACCATGTATTATATAAACACAAGATTTATAAGATTACGAGAGGGTGTACTAAAATGTTTGTAGGAATAAAATCATTGTAATGAGTTAAAACACTTGGACATTTAACTTCGGAATGGACATTTTTCCGAACTTGAGGTCCTAAAAATACTATTTCTATGAAAATTTTGAGTTGTTCTATGTGAAGTACTGATCAAAATAAGGTGTTTCATCAACTTTTGATTTACCTAGGTCAACAGGTATGAGAGCTAGAGCCACTTCAAAAAAAAAATCCCACGGGCCTGCCCGTGGGATTTTTTATCCTGTCAAAATCCCGTCAAAAATCCCGTGGGATTTTTGTGAATCCCGTGGGATTCTTTATCCTGACTTTGGATTGACAGGATTTTTTATCCCGTCCCAATCAAAGACGGGAGAAAAAATCCTGTCAATTTAAAGACAGGATAAATTATCCTGTAAAAGGTATTTACAGGATAAATTATCCTGTCAATTGTCATTACTGGAGAAAAAATCCTGTAAGTTGTAAGTCAGGACAAAATATCCTGTCAATGATTACGGGAGAAAAAAACCTGTCAATTTTTGGATTCGACCAATAAAAGAATCAAAGCATGGACCAATATCAAAATATTGTGTACTACTGCATGTATAGAAGAATCAAATTTGGTGTGTTACAGTTCGCTATGTAATATTTAATCATTTAAAGAAGTGACCCTTGTAAATTTTAGGCTTTTAAGTGTTTCTATATACAACAAAGTACAACAACCCAAAGCATCTTAAGTTAAAACTCAAAACTTTGTAAGCTGTCAAATATGCTGATACATAATTATTTGTCACTATTTACAAATTTTATGCAAATAATTTTGATGGATGAAATATGAAAGAAATTATCCATGCTATTGCTAAGTTGTTGTCTTATCAGTCTTATACTGCATCTTATTAATGACAGTGCTTAATTGTACACATGACATGTGTAATGTGATGTACATATGCATATAGTAGCATGCAGGAATGAGGAAACTCGACCTAAACCAAAATACAACGGATAATTACGGAGTGATCACCCAGCAACCATATTCTCCAATGTTTTAGTGAAAATATGATTGCGAGTACACAGGCTAATGCAAACTTTTCAAAGGTTCTTTCTTCTAATATTCTGGAACTTCTTTCGGCTCTTCGATCTTCTTCGGTAAGGTAAACAAAGTCCTTTGTCATCTCGAACGAATACCTGATTCGCTCCGTTCTTGATTCGAAGTTTGTACCTGATATGAGGAGCACCTACTACATGTAGGTCAGGACCCAAGAAGTCGTAGGATAAAACAAGCACACATATTTCTTCAAATCAAATTAAATAATAATTATTTAGAGTCGGGCATGTTATAACAGCACAAATGTTAACAGTTAATTTATTCACAATTTCATCCTTGTGACACAGACACGGATCCAGGGAGGGAATAGTAGAGGGACATTCCAAATGTTCAGAAACATCCCGTGCTGAGCTGGGAAGGATACGGGAGCAAGCCGGAGATCGGGGCATTCCCCGGAAAGATTTCGGCTAAAATACGGAGACTCCGAGTGCAATATGGTGTCTGATGTTGCGTGAAATATTTTAACCATAAATTTAATGTAGAGGTCTTCCTATTACAATTCAAATATTACCAAACATGTTGGCATACATCAAAATACAACAAAATACAAGGTAACATAAAACTTAAACTAATAAATATAAGAATAAATCAATTTGTCAGAGTGGTTGCTTATCTTTCTTCCAATCGCCGTCCTCAGGGTGATTCCAGACACCCCCCACCCTTTTCGGCCTACCGACAGTGGCGGATCCAGCGCCCCCTTTGCCGAGGGGTCAAGGGACGAATTTTGCCGATTTTTACTGAAAATGGGCCAAAATATAGGTTTTTGGGGAAATTCTGGGACAGTGCAGGGGGGACGCTCCCTCCGCACCCCCTGAATCAGCCACTGACTGAATGAATGGTGCAATATTAAGAAAATATGAAAAACGATTAACCCATAGTCTTTGTAAAGGGTAAATGTAAGTAAATACATTTGTAACTCACACTCTCTGTCTTTGAAGAAGATCATACCCACCTTGTGACCTTGAGCCATAAGGATGTAAAAAATTGCTAACTATACGAGACAAGAGCTGGGATCGATTTTGAGGAGTGGTGCACGTACGTGCATTTTGCCAGACTGGATCGTATATTTTCTTGTTTCTTGAATGTGATAAGATAAAGTATTTAAAACAGGTATGCAAATCGCCAATGGTTTAAACATTTATTCATAAATTTTATATCATCTATGGGAAACTGATAAAGCCTTGGAATATACTGCTCTTGGCGTGGAGCGTATGCAAGTCTGTGACGTCAGTTTCGCCGCTGTTTATTCGAATGACACACTGTATATTGTCAGCGTAAAGCGGCGTATAAGCGCAAGCTAGTTTTTTTTTTTGATCGAATTTATTTTATTTAGCACGTTAAGCAGAAAAAAAAATAAGAAAATGATAGAGTAGTAGCTTTATGGTCAATATTTCTTCTGCAGACGAACACTAAAGCCACTGTGAGCTGAGATGACGAAGAAGAACGCATTTCCTTTTGAAAAAGGGGGTTTTACATACATGCATGAACATCTGATTCATACTGGGGCTTGTTTAAATCCCTTCATAATGGAAAAGTGGTACATGCATATCTATAACAGTGGCGGATCTAGGATTTCAGAAAGGGGGGGGGGGGCTCCGAAGTCCAGCTGACAAGCATAAAAAAAGACGAAATTGCAAATATTAAGTCAAATAAGTTTAATTAAAGAAGGGGGGGGGAGAGTTGTATGTTACTGCATGTAAGACATAATAGCGAAAATTTTGGGAATAAATAATTATTTTGTCTCATGAATACGCGATCTCTCTCTCTTTGCATGTTTTTTTTTTTTTTTTTTTTGACCAATAGGGGGGATTGAAGGAAGGTTTAGGGCATTGCAACCCCACTACGTCTGACCTGGCCATGCATAGATCGGCCAATGAATAATAATGAAGCATTTAGTAATTGTTCAAGACTTATTTTGAATTTATATATTGATCCATGAAAACATGATAGCAAAGACAGGTAATGGAAAATATTGGCATCTAATGAAGATTTTTTTTTTCCAAAAGTAAAGATCGGGTAATATATATTAGTACATGTATCATGATAACATTTTTGGTTAAGCCCCTATAGATGGATCAAAAATGAAACCATGATATCAGTTAAAGATTTATTTATTCAATATATGAGCAATTGTTATTGTGTACCGTGATGCACAATTATCAAGGGTATAGAAAAAAGCTACAGACCTATGTTAATTCATTAGAGGGGGCGTAAAAATTGGCAAGGGGTCTGGGGACCGCCTAGGTCCCCAGCGGGTGCAGGGGGGGGGGGATTGGGGTGGAGCTAGGTGGGGAAGCTCCCCGATAGTTCATGCAAATAGCCTTTCAGGATCCATTTTCGTGACTGTAATTGATTAAAGAATAGAAATTGATACATTTCACAATTATATTAACTAAAAGATATTTACTAGTATTTTCTCATTTACAGATGAAAAATGATTGTTAACGTTTTACCTATGATTTGCAAATTTAAGGGAGGGGGGCATAGGCCCCCTACGCCCCTCCCCCTTAAATTCGCCACTGATAGACAAGTGAAGACAAGAAATATATATTGATATATGGAGAACTCTGGTCAGGCGTGTACACTTGGGTATGGAGGTGCTTCCAAGTCGTTTTTGCGGTGAAAAGTAAAAAGTGCTCACTTTAAATGACTCAGAATTGAAAGTTGGAAAAAGACATATATATATAGTTATCATCCGTACTGTACTACAAAATAAAGTTTGTTTATTCAAAAATGCTGAAAATCTGCAAAAAATAATGACTAGGCAATTATCAGCATCCCACATGAAAAGCTTACTGGGTCAGTGTATGCTTTCATTTTTCATTGGTCCATAAATCTTTAATTTTTTTTGAAAGACACAAAAAGATCAAAAAGCGTCCTCACACCTCCTCGACTCTAGCCTATATCTCCATCCTGAAATGAAACTCCATATTGTGACAGTGTCTGATACAGGGAATGGGGGGGGGGGAGTTAGACACCTCCCTCCCCTTTCGGTAGTGACCAAGGAAGACAAAACTTATCAGTGGCGGATCCAGCGCCCCCAATCTCATTAAAACTCGTTAAATCACACCCCTATTTTTAGTTTTGTAGACAACGAGGAGTGTGATTGAACGAGTTTTAATGAAATTGCAGCACCCCCTTTACCGGGGGATCAAGGGGCGAATTTTGCCGATTTTAACTGAAAATGGGCCCAAATATAGGGGTTTTTTTTTAATTTTGGGTCAATGCCCGGTCCGCCCCGCATCTCCCCCCGCACCCCCTCCTGAAACCAACACTGCTTATGAAATTATTTTAAGTAATTAAGATACCGTTTACGTCAAATTGAGTGCCATTATAGTCAAAAACAAGCCGATAGATTTTAGATTTCTCGGAGGAAAGAGATTCAAATTGTACCATGCGCCTGATCTCTTCTAAATTCAGTTCTAATAAGCTCCATGGCCCCAATTCTTACTTCAAAATTTCAAATCCATCTTTCAAAAGGCGCAATCAATGGAGCTCAGTTTAATTAAATCGAGAAAAAATTATTTCCAAGATGTTAATGTGTTTGTATTTTTCTAATTCATTATAATAAATCATATCTTGCATATTAAGTTAATTTAATTTGAATCTTTTCCTATAAATATATATCTTTGAAATGAAATAATCAAACTTACAGTTTAACATTTCTGTTGTTCAAATTAATGAATATAAAACTGCTTTGGCAAAAAGTTAAAATCGCAAAAAATCGCACAAAAGAGAGGTCTTCTTGAGATTACCCTCTATCACTACAGTAACTTTCCCATCATCGACTTTTAACAGTAATAAACTTTTTTCCTAACCCAGAGTACATCTTTCACCTCTTAAATTTAAATCCCGTAGACGTATTACACCTACTTCTCCATCTGCAGGCTCTACATTTAACAACAAACATAGAGGGTTCTCGTCAGTTTCTACGTGCAAAGGGAAAAGATGCGGTATGTGTCCGCTCATCAATTGCAATTCCACAATTAAATCAAGTGTTAACGGGCAGACTTTTAAAATTGAGATTGAAAACGACATCGATTGATCGTACCAAGATGTCATTTATGTTATAACATGAAACGCTTGGGGATGTGGCGCCCAATATGTTGGAGAAACAGGTCAGGCCTTAAAATCTCGTTTTAGAAGTCATTCGTATCAGATAAGAAACTCACATCACAAAAAACAAAGAAATTTCCTTTATAATCACTTCGTTAAATACAATCATTCCATTTCGGATATAACTATTACACCGGTTCAGTCTTTTTCTAAACTTAAAAATCTTAGTAAAACGGAAATTAAAAAACGCCGACTACAAGCTGAACTTGCCTGGATCACAAAACTCCAAACTGCGTACCCCCTTGGTCTAAACGATCAAATTTATGGACAAGGAAATATTTCCTCGACGTCAACTAATATTAATGTATTTTCAATCCGCCCAAACACTAAACGGAAGCATAGGTCTCACGGAAGACGAAGAAACCGAAAACTCAGAATAAGATCTAGATTACACCGTACCCTCAACGATCTTCTGATCATTGCTCGCAACGGCGGCAGACATGAACTGCTTCATGCTCTCTCATCAGTTCCAGCAGTTCAATTGAAATCTATCTTGAATGAAGCACTGGTTGCATTCTTAAGAAATACTGATTGATTCAGACTTAATATCATTGTTGCATTCGCACAGAATAAACTTTATCCAGTTGTTAAAAACATCCCACCTAAAAAACGATTCTTAAAAATTTCATTTATTAACAAAGGATTCGATCTTCTTAACATCTCTAATATATTTCGGGATCATCGTGTACAAAGTGCTCTTCCTCAATATTTTGAAAATTTAGAACCTCCACTTATTTGTTACAAATATAAGAGACCTATTCGAAATTTCGTGTTTAACTACAACAAAGTTACATCAGATCCTAAAATACTTGAATCATGTCCTGCTTCTTGAGAATGTGCAACATCTGAATATCTATATAAACCAGCTGGTCATATTATTACAGGTGACTTTTCAATTATCCAAGACAGGCAGCTCCGTGGTCTTCTCAAAAAAGGACCTAAGTATAGAATCCCATCCAAGATAGATTTTATTAAATGTCGCGAAGTACTAAAGGAAGCCTTAGATAACTATACCAAACGATGGTGTAAATCGGAAGGAGTCGAATTGCATTCTCTGAATGACTGGAAAAACCTCATTTTGGACATTACTGACATTCGAATAGACAACTTCCACAAAAATCCTCATCTTTTTGAAAATCCAAGTTCTAGATCTGAAAGATATTTTAAATCCAAATTACGTAATTTACATGAAAAATTTGTCTTCGCTCCTGCAGATAAAGCAGCCAACAACACCATTATTATATGAAAACTTTACTATATATCAACTTTAGTTTCGGAACTTTCGTCTACAAATACTTATATCAAAAGCAATGAAAGTGTCCCTAACATTTTGAGCAAACATAGCAGTGAAATTTCTTCATTCAACATCCCTATTTCTAAATTGGATCTTCCTACAATATACTGCATACCAAAACTGCACAAATCTCCTTACAAATTTAGATACATTGCTAATTCTAGCAACTGCTCAACTACAAGTTTGTCTAGACATCTGACGTCAGCCCTCATGGCGGTAAAGGAACACGTTGCAAAATATTGTGAAACTGTTCTTAACAGGAATGATGTAAATTTATTTTGGTCTATAAAAAATTCCGGGGATGTGATTGACAAGATAAAATCTAGAAATTTTCAAGCCAATACGATTGCTTCATACGATTTTTCAAATATGTACACCACGCTTCCTCACGACAAAATCAATGATCAATTGTCCAAACTCATTAAATGGTGCTATAATCGAGAGGGGAAAATTTATATTTGTACATCTGAATCAAAGGGTTTCTTTTCCGCTACAGAATACAAATCATACAACTCATGGACATGTAGCAACCTGTGTAGTGCCTTGTCCTTCCTCTTGGACAACATTTATGTAAGATTTGGTGAGAATCTCTACAAGCAGGTTGTAGGGATTCCTATGGGTACAAATTGTGCGCCTCTTGTTGCAGATTTATTTTAATACACATATGAAAAGGAATTTATTCAAAATCTTCAAAAGCAAAGAAAACATGATGATGTGAAATGCTTCACTGGTACTTCTAGGTACCTGGATGATATTCTTACTATCGATAATCCTGTTTTTGAAAAGTATAAAGATGTTATTTATCCACAAGAATTGACTCTAAACAAGGCAAACTTTACAGACACTGAAACACCATTTTTGGACCTAAATATCAAAACTGTCAATGGAAAAATTCATACAAGTGTATATGACAAACGAGATGATTTTGGATTCAACATAGTAAATTTTCCCTGGCTTGACGGTGATGTCCCTAGATTACCGTCATACGGTATCTACATTTCACAGCTCATCCGGTATGCTAGAGCATGTACTGATGTTTTGGATTTTCATAATAGAAAACTACAAATTACAAAGAAACTTTTAGGTCAAGGTTTTCGCTTTCACAAACTAGTAAAGACTTTCTGGAAATTTTACAAAAATTATGATCAACTTCTTTTGAAATTCGGACCCATACAAGCAACGGAGTATATTACTTTGGGTATTTCACAACCTGCATTTTATGGTGACATAATTAACAAAATAAGAAGGATCAAAGGTAGACAGCATGTGTATCGAAAATGCGTCAGAGTCATCAAACGCCTTTTATACCGTGGATATGATCCTAATGTCACCAGACGGACACTAAGCTTGGTACTTGACCAATATACAGTCTTGTACGAGCGCATTCTTAAGACTTGCACTCTGACTGACTGTGACGACGGGACTCCATGACGGGCCCTGTCCAAACCTCTTTAGAGAAGACAGGGCCTCGACCACCTGTCCTCTCTGAATGTCAGTCGGACTCCTCGGGTGATAACATATACGAGGGTTGTCCCAGAAAAACGTAGACATTGCTCACAATTCCTCTATTTAGCGTTAAATCTAAACAAGATTTTCCCAGATGTAAATGTAAGTATCTGGGAAGCATAAAATGTTAATGGTGTTGAAATCTGCCGTTAATATTGAAAATTAATTAAATTACTAGAAGAGCGGTTGGACCGTACCGGAGCAGTCCGAAATTTTCATGCGCCAAAAAAGAATCGATTATAGAACCTGTTGAATACTTATCAATACATGTATAAATAGTACTAAAAGTCTAATCAACAGAAAGAACTGATTTTAGCGGGTACGTACATGCTATATTTTCCTCAATGACGTAATAAACAATTTAATTTTGAGGGAATTTATAAAGCAATCCCTCATCAATCATTCAAAAGACGGCGACGTCAACTTATAAGCGGAGCAGTATATGGCGCTAAGATATTGTGCTGATAGTGGATTGACCCCTTTTTAGAGAGAGTCAGAAATGAAAACATCAGAAAAGTATGGAAATGTTCGCAGAGTATTAGTATACATGTATGTACAAGAGATTTACAGACGAATTGACAGACAAAACTAAACAAGGGCAGAAGGAGAGGGGCGATATTCATACATTAAATTTGGCAAGAAACGTCATTGATGAAGACCGGCATCGAACAGTAAAAGAAATAGAAGAGAGGGCCAATATAAGTAAATGTACTGTGCAGAAATTCCTGTTAAGTGGATTAAATATGTATCTCGTTTCTGCTCAATGAGTACCAAAGTCTATTATCAAATATATGAGATGCATTTAATAGTTGCCTCCTCTAGGCATATTCTTAACCGCAGTCGCTGGAATCCATGACGTTACATATTATGCGCCGGTGGACGTTACCCTACATCTTTATTTCTTCTATAAAAATTTTACTATTGAAGATATATTGTTGATTTTTCATGTACAGAAGCCGATTTGTATGTCGAATTTATCAGTGCAAAGTTTATAAAATGCAGCCCTTTACAATTTTCTTATTGCCGATGTCTACGATTTTCTGGGACATCCCTCGTATGAGCTCGCTACAGCCGGCAGAGCACGGACTGTATTACGCACGTCCTCTTTTTATATCCATTTACATATTCATCTGTGTTGCTTGGACCCCTGTGTTTTACGGTCTTGTTTGTGTGTGGTCACCTAACAGTGAGGAGGTTGTTTTACACCATAATTGTGCGTTCTTCGAGACCTCTGGGAAATCGGAATAGTGGGAGGGTTGTGCGCACGTAATCCAGGATAACCACACCGTCTGCTATTTACGTGGCAGATGGCCGTCCTAAGTCGGCACCGGTTGCCCATTGGTCTCGTTGGTTTATGTGTAGTCTTTTATGTTTCATGTTTCTATGTTGTGAGTTGGTGTTCCTTGTCCCTTTTGCGTCTCTTTCTGTGGGTATCTGTTCTGTGTTTTTTGCATGGGTGTTTTGGGATTTTGCTGTGGGTGCTGCAACCTAGTGTTGTTGGAGATCCCCTCCTTTCTTCTCTTTACCCTTCCATCGCGGGACCAAATTATCGCTATCAAGAAAAAAGTCGGGGTTGGGTTGGGGTGTACCGAGTTTAAGATTTACGAAATTCGCCCTCGATTACGGACATTAGGAAGATAAGCAATGACAAATATTGATAATGACCATATCCCTGTATACAGCACAAAATCGATAATTCAAAAATCAGAAACCGAAGGCATACAAAATCAGGACAAAACAGGAACCAAAGCAAACAAACAAAAACCTCCACCATATGAAAAGAAGCGAACTCCCGATATGGGAGTGAGACCAGGTGCCCAGGAAGAGTAAGCATCTCCTGCTTGCATGCAACACCCGTCGCTTCAATTCGGTAGAACTGTCACATTCGGTTACTTCCATTTTAGAAGATATAGAGTACAATCTTTGGTTGGATGGTTCAAATGGTCTATGACAGAATATCATCCACCATTCTTGAGAGTGGAACATCATAGTGTATGACGAGTTCCCCATATCGACCGTAGAACTTCCTCAGTGACGATGTTAGTCGGTCACAAACATATCCCTGACTGAGAAGCTTATCTGAAAGACGCCTAGCCCTCAGAACAAAATCCGTATATTTGGTACTTGCTCTGGCATAGCGTATCAACTGAGATATGAACACGCCATAAGCAGGCGATGAAGGGATGTTGCTACTCAGAAAAGGAAAGTTTGTAATGCTGAAATTGAAGTCGTCACGTTTGTCATAGAGTGAGGTGTTCATGTGACCATCAGTGTCGTAGGACAACATTATGTCCAAATAGGATGCTGAATTATTTGTCTCTGTGGTTTCTTTGACTTCAAGCTCCGAAGGATAGATACTGCTCAGGTAATCCGCGAATTTTGGATTATTGATGGACAACACATCGTCTATGTATCTGTAAGTGAAGTTAAAGTCAGAAGCTAAGTATCTTTTCCCTTCAGAGACCAAAGATTGAATGAATTCAGCTTCGTACGAGTAAAGGAAAATGTCGGCAAGGAGTGGGGCACAATTGGTCCCCATTGGAATTCCGACAATTTGCTGGAAGACCTTTCCTCCAAACACCACAAAAATGTTGTCGATCAGAAAGTTTAACATCTGAATAATGTCTGTTTCAGTGTACTTATTTTCAGAATCGGACTTTTCTTTTACAAAGTAGGTTTTGTAATAGTTCACCACAATAAATTTGTATTTGCGATTACCGTTCTTACTTGTAAACGCATTGCTTATAATGTCTTTTATGGGAAAATTCACATTAAATAATTCTCCCAAATAAAAAAAAAAACTCTTGAGGAATGGGGAAAGGGACGCTCTTTTTCGTTTTGTACTGAAATTAAAAAATTGTAGAGTTACATGTACTACGAAAATTCCCTTATCCGAGGACTTAAAATAAGCGTGGATATAGAGGGGTTTAGGTGGGGTAAGAGGAGTCAAACTCCCTGCAGTTTTCCCCAAAAATATCATTTTTCCCGTTTTACGTAAATTTGTTTTCAATTTCATAGACGATGTGGACGGTCAACCTCCCCGTGAATAACAACAAATTTCTTGATTCCGCACAGGTTATGTCCTTCCAACAAAATTTGTACTCCCTTCCCTTTACCCTCGGTTCGAGCTGTCACATCGAGATTTTGAATATGCAACCCGCATGGTCTAGGTACCTATCGCGGATGCAAAACCAACACTTTCACGGTTCGCTGCTCCCATCACTATGGTTACGGGTTAGGGACTTGCTATCGTATACCGAAGTCTAGATTATAGATGTTAAAATTCGGAGAGAGAGAGAGAGAAAGAGGGGGGGGGGGGCTATAGTGGTTTCAAAGATTTCTACTTTTGAAGATTTTTTTTTTCTGATTTTAATTAAAACATGTATTATTTTAACCGCCTATACTTTCCAATATTTACTTGGTGAAAAATTGACGCCAATTCGAGCAAATTTTTTTTTTAGAATCTTTACAGTTTTGATATGACAAAAATGTCCACTCTCTAGCTAGCTATCTTGTCAAAGTGTGGAATTCGAATGTGTAAATGTTTTCATGGAGAAGGGGTGGGGTTGCATTTTAACTATATAATTTGATTTTATTTTAATTTACGATTATTTTATCTTATATATACATCAGGAATAAAGAGATTGAACTCTCTCTTATGCCTTATATATATATTTAATTTGATCATTTGCTATAGTGGATGGGGATTTAACCCCCCTCCATTGTTTTCTGCCAAAAAAAATCTTATTGTACTTGATTTGATGTGAAAATGCGTATGAACCCCCCCCCCCCCCCCCCTCACCATCTTGAAAGACTGGAAATCATCCCTCCTACCCTCCCCCCCCTTGCCCAGGAAATGATTGCTAGTTATAATATGTAATTTCAACAAAATCGCCCCTCGAATATCCTGGCTCAATCAGTGTTTTACCCTCGAGCTGTCACGTCGAAACTTGGAACATACATCCCGCAGAAACCAAGTATCGTTGCGCGCTGGTGACCAACACCTTCATGGTTCATTGCCTTCGTCACTATGGTTACGGATCAGCCCGGGGCTATTACCAGCACCGATGCAACCATTGACAAATCGAAGGGGACGGCGAAGGGTATTTTACCCGACACTGGTCGCCAATCATATTTTCAAGGGGGGGGGGGGGGGGTTAAAGAATTTGAACAAAATATTTTACCCCTAACCTTAAAAAAAAGAAGAAAAAATTACGGATAATGAATAGATTAAAAACACATTATAATTAGATTTAATATACGTCCAGGATAATGATAAGAAATTATTAATCCCGCCCGGTGGACCGTGAACAAAATTCTTGCACTGAAAAGCATCCAAAAGAATAATTCGACCTGAAAGTCTTCCTGCCTACCCTCCCCCTCCCCTGAATTTACCGCGATGTGTTTATATATTCACTTCGGTAAGTATCCGAGATTCAGCTCAGGTTTATTATTTCTGAAAGAAAAAAAAGGAGAGAGAAAAAAAAAATAACAAAAAAAGGAGGCGCAGGGGGATTCCTTAAACAACGTATAAAGCTAATCATCAGGGACGTACTAGTAAAATATTTTTGGTTTAATTTACCCGGTATTGGTTTTTACCAGAATATTAATTAATCATGATTAAAGATATGAAAATTACGATTTAGCAGGGATATTAAATATTGTGATTAAACGAAAAGCTATTATAGAGATAATTAAATGTGTGTGGCTCCGTTTTGCCGCAGTTTTTTTTTTAACTCCGTCGTCTCGCTACCTCTCCAAACGGCTTTCGTTGAAGTTCAGCGACGGTCCCCATCGGCATTGTGGTGCAGGCACAGTCTGAGATTATGAGAACGATGGTTGGCTTTTTGTGTGCATGTATCTGATCTGCCTGTCGTCCATCTTGCATTTCATTTTCTATGAAATGAGAAAAGGTGATGGGAAAAGGCTCAAATCTGGAATTTTTGACAAGCAAAAAAAAAAAAAAAAATCTGTGTTGTTATTTGTTACGAGGACAAAACTCGATGTATATTTTTTATGTTGTTTGTCAAACGTGTTATATGAGTGTAGGTATCAGTGGCGGATTCAGCCGGGGAGGGGGGGGGGGGGGGGGGGGCACGGGGCATATGCCTCCCCCCCGGCAGTGCTCAACGAAAGGGCACTTATGACATGCTTTTTGAAGCATTGAACTACTGTTTCCTACAAAATCTATGAAATTGGTCAGAAATAGCCCCAAAACATACCAGAATTTACCGATTTGAATATATTTTCTAAAAT